>CP106726.1:19260163-19325409 GCA_025506655.1 Gossypium rotundifolium
GGTTTCGACGACTTGGCGACTCCATTGGGGATTACTAAAAGTGAGTCAAGCCATAAAATTGATTAATTTTTGTCCTTTCGTCAAAACTCGAAAATTTGATTTGAAAATTACAATCCTATTATTGCATTCATATTGTTGTGATTACTGTAAATCTTGTAAAATATTTTTGCATCATATTACATGACTGCCAAGTCATACCTTTTAAGTGGGAGTGAGAAGCTACTCCTTCGTGAGGTTTTCACCTCCGTGCGATAGTGAATCACTTTCAGAATACATCCGCATCTATGTCTTCGTGAGATTTTCATCTCCGCAACCATAGGGAAATGTATTCCCTAATCGAACTCGATCCATAGGAGCCTATAATGGGTGACGATTGAGGAATCTGCTAGTTCAGGTACCCTCAACTTTAGAACTCAAACCGCATGTAAAAGACCCTAAGAGCCTACCCCAGATGGAGTTGTGATAAACTCTAGTGGTCACCCAATAGGTGCTTGAATGTTTTACATGCTTTGAATTTCGCTTTCTATTGTAATTGACTATTTATTTTATTGCTTAGCATGTATTTTCATATTAGAGAGAGATGTCGATTTGGGTTCAATTGCTAAATTAAAGAGCTCAGCATAGAGAACGAATTTCTTGATGAAACAGAAGACAATACGGATGTTCGTATATTTGTAGTCCGTTTCATGTAAAGAGCTTTGTCCTCTAGTAAAGTTTTCTAAAGGAAATTGAGTTAGAATCGACACCTCTTTACATTCATTGCATGCATTTACATGGCATTACATCATATGCATTAGATTTCATGAGAAGGCCCTGATTGGTTGAAGTTATTTCAGCATTAACCTGGACACTGGCAAATATCCTTACGGTACCCGAACCATGACAAAAGATATGGATCAGAGATTAGAGAAGCTTGAACAACTCCAAAGGGAGATACAGGATAAACTTCAGCTGCAGATGCAAGAGCAGCTTGCTAAGATCCAACAGGATATGATAGACCAAATGATGGAGTCACAAAAGAACATGATGACTTAATTGACTCAGCTACTGGCAGGCGGAATAGACAAAGGAAAACCCCCCATTGTTAACACTGGTGAAAATAGTGAGGAACGACTATATCCTCTGGGTTTTTCCCCGATTCATCCTGAAGTATATCCACGAATGACATCCGTCACAATTAAACATCAACCACTTCAAGAGGGTATTTCGACATTGCCAAACTTCCAAGCGGGATCGGGTTCAAACTTAGAAGACCATCCGATTAATGCTGATATTCCTAACTTTGATGAGGTAGCAGAGAGAGAAAGGGCAAGGGCTGAATTGCCAAGACAGTTAGAGGAGCGATGCAAATGGTTGGAAGACAAATTTAGGGCCATGGAAAATATTGATAAGCAACATGGAATTGATGCTAAAGATCTGAGTTTGGTGCCAGATCTAATACTTCCTCACAAATTCAAGGTGCCAGAATTTGAAAAATACTATAGGACCACTTGCCCAGAGGCTCATATAACTATGTTTTGCCGAAAAATGACTGGGTACGTTAACAATGACCCACTACTAATTCATTGCTTCTGGATACGGTCAAGGAGCAGAGCTAAATGGTACAATCAGTTGAGCCGTACCGAAATTAGTTCTTGGAGAGATTAAGCACAGGCATTTATGAAGCAGTACGGTCTCATAACAGAATGACTCCCGATAGGATTACTCTTCAAAACATAGAGAAAAAGGAAATGAGAGCTTTCGATAATATGCACAAAGGTGGAGAGAGGTTGCCATATAGGTCCAACCACCTCTTCTGGAGAAAGAAACCACTATGCTCTTCATCAACGCCTTGAAAGCCCCATTTATCAATCATATGTTGGGGAGTGCCACGAAGAGCTTCTCAGACATTATAATGACTGGAGAAATGATTGAAAATGCCATAAAGAGTGGAAAGATAGATGCTGAAGAAAGTGCCAAAAGATCAGCCCTGAGAAATAGGGAAAATGAAGTGAACAGCTTGAGCAAGCGTCCCAAATTAGTCACTGTAGGTCAACCGAGGGCTGTGACTACTGATCATCAGGGATCATCAAGACAAGAATCCAATACAAAGCAACTCCAATTTACACCAATTCCAACGACATATAGGGAGTTGTACCAAAGCCTATTCGATGCACATATGGTGGCTCCTCATTACATGGAACCAATACAACCCCCATACCCCAAATGGTATGACTCGGATGCTCAATGCGAGTATCACATGGGGATAACGGGTCATTCAATCGATAATTGCATTGCATTTAAGAAATTGGTGGAGAGGCTTATTAAAATAGGGGTTTGAAGTTCAATAAGTCGACCGGAGTAGTAATTTGTGATAATTGAATGAGGGGGCAAGAGAGTTGCGATTCCTTAAAGAAGTCATCAAAAGCCTAGAAATTGGGAAGTCAAGACACCGATGGCATATCCAAAGAGTGAACCAAGGAATAAAAGTTTTCCAAGCATCGCTTTTATGTACTTGAGTGTTTTGAACAATAGAACTCGAAGAGACATGTATTTTAAGGCTAATCTAGAGTAATATTCAAAACATGCTTATTGCTTTCAGCTTGAAGTGATAAGAGTCATTTTGTGAAATAGGTTTGTGTTTAGAATCCTTATTTCAATGAAATGCATCTTCTTATTTATAGATTCTTTCGTACTTTGGATTACTATCCAAATATTCTTTCATTCTTTATTCATGATTATACATACAAACAATCATTCAAAAGTTCACTCGTTCTTTCCATATTCTTTGAACTTACAATAGGTCCCCGATATCAATGACATGGGCGACGATCATATCACTTTCTTTTGAGTGAAGTAGGGTCTAAGGGATCTCAGGACTTTGAAGATGATGAAATTGTAACATATCTTCTAATTTGTTAATAATGGATGAAAAACATATCCTATGTCGCAAGCCAAAAAAAGGAGATAAAGATCAAAGCCTAGCTCAATGCAGAAATAAGATTTTCTATATGTGGGGAGTGAATGTTATCTAGCCAGTCTCATCAAAAGCTTCTGGCCAATGTCGATTCATTTTCGTGGATGTCGGTTACTTTACTAAGATGGTAAAAGTTACTTCATATGCCAATGTTATAAAGTCGATAGTCATCAGAACAAAAAAGAAAGAAAGAAAGAAAGAATATTGAAAAAAAAATGTCGAAAAGATCATATCTAACCGCACAATGTCAAAAGTTTGCGGTCTGTTCAAAGATCAGATGCCACATCACAAAGAAGGCACCAAAACGAAAAACAAAAGATCAAAGAGACCGAGACCAGAAGATTGGTATCTGAAGTTACTATTTACCTCTGTATTATCGATCATTGGCCAGACGGTCCAAGGCAAGACATTTCTCATTGGTTTCGTCTAGTGAATTCAAATTTTCTGTTTCTGAGTCTTATAAGAACTGAAGTTGGATGAGGCAGAACGCGTTTAATCTCAATATGATCAGTTGAATTTGAAGAGAAAATGTTAAAAGCTATCTATCACGGTCAGATAATGCGAGCTCACAATAAAAATGATTCGTCCTAGAAAATTTCTTGATAGGGCTTTGAAGAAGATTATTTCCCATGCAAAAGGGACTGCAGAAGAAAGAGGATGCCAAATTGAGAAGGACCTTAGACAGCAAAGAAGGCCTGTTCTAGGGAAGCATGGACATTGTCTGAGATAGATAACAAGGACATACGCAATCCGGAGAATTCAGATTCAATAAAAAAGATTTCAAAAAAAAAAAGAAGAAGAAATTTTTAGCAAAAAGAAGAAAGAAAAGGAGAGGCCAAGGCGAAAACCCGCAAAGGGCGCTTTGAGACCAAAGTGGATTTGAGTTCAAAGCCCAAAAAGGCCAGCTCAAATTTTGACCAAGGGGGGCATACAGCAATCTTGCTATACCTGAATTAACAATGAGAAAGTATGTTACGTCTTCGGGCATCGACAAAGTACTTCGGATCCCTAAACACATATTGAGCTTAAAATGGTCCTCAAGATGTTTGAAAAGAGAAGCTCAGGCTGCGATATCTGGGGCACCTAGTTTCCACTTTATCTGTAACACCCTTAACCCCAATCTATCATCGGATTAGGGTTAGAAGTGTTACCAGATCAATCAGATAACTTTACAATTAATACACAATTATTATCAATCATAATATAAAATAATCTTATAGTCCCTTATATGAATCTTCGATAGGAATGGTTCGGACTAATTCGAATACTTAGAACATTTTCAAACATTTTAAATTTTTTCTAAATTATAAGAAACATATACTCAACCTGTTCATGACCTAGGTACATGCCACCATTATCAAAGAAGAGTACATTACTCAAAATTCTCTATGAGGTCGGGATTACTCGGATGTCAACCGAATAATCGACTTTCAATTAACTCGCATTACGTAAACAACCGTGATTGAGTAAGGGTATACTCAGTGGTATTACCATAATTCAAATTATATAATAACTTATATACATTCAATTTATGATACAATTACTTAATAGTTATTTTATTCTTTAAATTAAATCATCTAATATAATAAACATTATTTCAAGGCTTGTATTTAATTAGATTTATACATTATTTCACTATCCAATTTTCATAGAATTTTATTATCATTATTATTTTCCACATTCCATTCCATTAGTTCATTTCATATCATTTGCAATTCACTAAATTTTTATTCATGATTCAATATTAATTCTATTGCAATTTGTGTTTACTAAAGTCATATCTCAACAATAACAATTTCACTAGTTTATTTATTATATCTTCGCTTTAAATTTTATTTAATTCATACACCTTTGGTCCATATTCTAAATCTCATATCTCAATTTCATTTTCTCACATCAAATTCACACTCAAAATATATACAATTCAATTATATTATTCTTTTCAATTAACTTCTTATATTATTTATATCATATCAAGCAAAACTGTGAACTTTAATTTCATTTCTCCATAATATATAATATTTCAATTCACAATTTATTTTTGAACATTTCATGAACCGTTGGTTCATGCATTCAATTTCATATCACAATTCTCATTTCATATTTTATTTGATAAATTCACTTTCTTATTTCTTTCAATAGCTTAATCACATTTATTGTAATTTATCATTTTACTTACTTACCCTATTAACTTGACTCGGACTCGATTTGGATACACGGATTCCAACCAAACACACCAGATTGGCACCCAGTGCCTCATCGGATAGTTCAAGCAATATAGTGACACCCAAGGTCTCATCGGCCTAGCAAGTAAAGTGGTACCAAAGACCTCATCGAATCTATCCAAGTAAAATAGTGACACCTAATGTCTCATCGACTCGAGGTCAAGGATCCTGAACTCTTCCAATCCTATGGCATGCCAACTATATTCACCCTAGCGACTAGTTAATAGGTATCAAATCACATATCCATATCATTTTCACTTTCAATTGATCATAATCATTCGGATTCGGTTCAATCACAATAACAAATTCAATTTGATTCAATTTCAAATCACTTTTCACATTTCCATTCCATTCATATATATATATAAATATATATCATCAATTCAATGCATTTTCCACTTTCTAATCAATATATCATCATATGCTCATACATATTCAAACTTTATTTCAATTTCATTCAATTCACAATTTAATTGGTTTATCTAATTCAATATCATTATTAACCTTATTTCTATTTACTAAACGATTATTCAAAATTCAACAATTACTAATAATAAATTCAATTCCAATACATATTTATCACTTAATTCATTCTTGATACTTACTTCAATTTGTTTATCATATATACATATATTAATTTAAAATTTAGCAAATAATCAAATTTGAATTATAGTAATACTAACTCAATTTCTCGTTTTTACTTCTCATTTGTTTTCTCTTTCCTTCCTTGCTCAATGTCTCGAATTCCTTGTTTGCTACGGAAATAATAATGATTTACATTATTAATTACAACATTAAATCTCAATAAATAATTGAATTTTATTCGATTCCCTACTCTTCCTCTTTACTCCACATTCCTTACACACAATTCTATTATTTACTTATAAGTTCTTTCAAGGCTGTCTACCTGAGTCATTGTCACTAAATTATCTATATCTTGAGTTACAGAATTCCAAATTAAGATCCGTAAATTTTTTATGAAACTAGACTCACATATCTTCGTGCATAAAATTTTCAGAATTTTTTATTTATCCAATAAGTACAGTTTATTCTTTAAAATCACCCTTGTTCTGTTGTCTGATAGTTCTGACCACTCTTTGCTAAAATTTAATTATATTTTTGTACAGAATTCAGATGATGTTCTAGTTTGTTTCTTCTAAAAATAGACTCCTTAAGGAATCTAACCATATAAATTATATCCCCTAATTATTTTTGTACAATTTTTAATGATTTTCTAAAGTTAGAACAGGGGATCTCGAAATCAATCTGAACCAGTCTCACAAAAATATAAATATCTCAAAATACAGATTTTCTTTGCTTTCTCTGTTTCTTTCATATGAAAATAGACTCAATAACATTTAATTTCATATCTTAGTCAACTTCTAATTACACTTCTACGAGTTTTAGTGATTTTTCAAAGCCAATCTACTGCTGCTGTCCAAACTGTTTCCTTATGGCTTATTTTGCAATTTAATCCTAACTAAGCCTATATTTTTCTTTCTCAATTCATACCTTTTACTACTCAATTTCTTGCCAAACTCACATTTAACTATCCAATTTTTATCATATTTTCATAATTTCGAATTTATTTCAACTTAATCCCTAAAACTCAAAGCTTATAGCTTCTTTTACAATTTAATCCCTTCTTCAATTCTAACTTAGAATTTATTCAATTTTATCCCTAATTCAACAATTTATCCAACATGAACTGTGTTTGAAACCTAAGAACTTCCATGGCTTTTACTTAATTTCAACAAAACTTTGTTTAAAAGTTTCTAAAACATTAAAATTAAGAGAAAGGGCTAATTGACTTACCTTTTAAAGCTTAAAGCTTCAAATCCCTAGTTTCTCCTTTTATTTTCTTTCTTTCCCTTTTTCTTCCCTGTTTTCATCTTGCTTTCTGTTTCTTTTCTGTTCTTCTTTCTTTTCCTTCTCTTTTTAACACACACACACATATATAATAACAATATAATTATAATATATTATAATTAAAACATAAAATATCTTTATTATATAATAATATAATAATATATATTAAATATAAAAATCTCGATTTTTTTCTACGTTACAACCGCCTCAACTATACAAAATGGTTTAATTCTCATTTTGGTCCTTTATAATTTCTTTTAATCTATAATTCAACTCTTATTCCTATTTCAATTTAGTCTTTTTTTTTTTTACTAATTGCTCTTAATTAAGCTAAGTTCACTTAATTAAAACTTGATTAAACACATAACTAACTTTATAAATATTTTTAATAAATATTTTACGAGTCCGCTTACTAAAACGAAGACCCGATAACTCATTGTTCGATATCCATACTTTTGAGGTCGTTACATTATCCATTTTAAATTTGTTATTTGTGATTATATTATTCTTTTCAAAATATGTTCACAATAAAATCTCCTTCTTGATTAGCGATTGCTATCTTTGCCTAACCTATTTGTTTCGAGTTAGGCCCCTAATTAATTTTCTTCTTGTCCATGGTTTTGATCTTTTTCACTCATTTTGCATTGAAATAACGATTAGTGGACTAATAATATTTTCATAAAATGAGTTTCGATTTACTCGAAGCTTCTAAATAATACAAGAACCCGAAATAGGGCTATTGTTTAGAACTTACCAAGCTTAAGGGCCGGAAATGTTTGAGAAGGAAAAGTCTAAATTGAGGCTATCTCTTTGGATTTTCTCATAATATTAGTTGGTGATACAGATCTTGACGAAAAATGGAAATGTTAACCCAAGTGTGAAAGGGAACCATTCACAAGAAAACACGATATTCGTGATCCATGCAAGTATCATGTATACACATTTGGTTAGGTCACCAGGGAGCGATCATTGATTGAACAAATTGCGCCCTCCGCCTTGAAAGTTATGATGGCATGGATGGAAAATGATCAGATCCTATACCTTTGAATAGCAATGAGATGGATGGGAAAGGATTTAGATCCTATACCCTAAGTCACAATGAGATGAACCCCGAGGTTACAGTGGGCAAATCATTGAGCAAGATATAATCGTTTTCTTGGGTTTCTATTGAAAATACCAGGTTGAATAAGATGGCGATGATACATCGGTGATAAAGCCTTAATAATGAGCGATGACACCTTAAACTTTTAAAGGGATCATTTTCATGAAATCCGCATTTATGCAAAACACATTTAGTTAGGAGCATTTCTTTGTATCCTAATCATTGCTAGAAATCATTCTCATGACATTCTACATTCATACAAATGTCATCCATAAGACACATCTATTTAGGGCATTGGATTCATTCCGATCATTGCATCCTAATCTTTGTAAAAGACCATTCTCATGACATTCTGCATTCATGCAAATGTCGTCCATAATACGTTTCGTTAGAAGCATTAGATTCATTCTAATCATTGCATCCTAACCATTTTGCATAAGCATAAACACAAAATTGATTTTACAGAGTAGGTCCCCTAGAGGACGTTGTCATAACATCGGTGAATTCGAAGATCTTGCCTTTTTGAGCGAAGCGGATCAAAGATAGTAGATCTGGCAATCCTGAAGTTACAGGAGCAGATCGGAGCCACCAGCCCTATCTCCATGACCAGCATTGAAATAGGTCAAAGATTGTAGATCTTGTCACCCTAAGTAGTAGGGAACCAAGATCGAACGGCAAATCTGGTCTCCCTAAGCAGTAGTGGAATAGATTTAAGCCACCAGCTCTATCTCCCGACAGAAGTGGAATAGGTCGAAGATTGTAGATCTTGTCACCCTAAGTAGGGAACCAAGATTGAATGGCAAATCTGTCTCCTTAGCAAGAGGGAACAGATTTAGCCACCGCCCTATCTCCACGACGGCAAGGGAATAGGTCAAAATTATAGATCTTGTTACCCTAGCGAGAGTGGACCAAGATCGAGCGCAAATCTCGCCCCTAAGCAAGATTGGAACAGATTTAAGCCATCGACCGGCAACTCGAGTTTGTAGGAGCGGATTGAAGATATCAATCCGCAATCCGAGTTTGCAGGAGCGGATTGAAGATATCAACCGCAATCTTGAGTTTGCGAGGCGGATTGAAGACAGAATCGCAATCCGAGTTTAGGTAAGGCGATGAAGATAGCAGATCTAGCAATCCGAGGTTGCGGAGGCGATCGAAGCCATATAATTCCTATCACCTCGAAGTCTAGTGGATCAGTCGGTTACAAATCCTCCTCCCCGAGTGTATTGAGGATCAACCTCTTTTTTGAGAAGTTTCAGGGAAGATCAAGTTACAAATCTCTTCTTTTGAATTCCTATCACCGAAGTTCCAGTGGAGTAGCCAAGCTACAAATCTCTTCCACGAGTGTATTGAGTATCAACCTATATTTCTAGGAAGTTTCAGAAGAAGATTAAATTACGAGTCTCTTCTCTGCGAAATAACATTGGAGCGGACGAGCGCTAGTTCTATGCCACAAGATGCAGTGGGAAAGAATGAAGCCACCAAAACGAAAAGCAATCGAAAAATCTAAGATTTAAAAATCGGCAAAAATGGGCCTTTTAAAGTCTTTGCTCTATTCTCGTTACGAAAATGAGCAAAGAGGGCAATTGTGAAGAGCCCATTTTCACGAGGTCAATTAACTAGTTCATTAAATTAAACCAAATAAAACAAAAAAACAAAAATAATAGTCTACCAATATATTTATGATGTCCAATAAAATGTCCATTACAAATGATGTGCCCAATAACTTAAACCAAGCCTCACCCAATTACAATGGCCCAAATTTTAGACCCAACTAAGTCCAAACCTAAGTCGATCCAAATCGATCCAAGCTCAAACAAAGCGAATCGTAGGAAACCCTAGAGGCTTGACCTTCACCCAAGGCCAGGTCAAGCTTCACCTACTTTCCCACGCCAAGATCTCTTAAGCTTCTCACAGACACCCACGCTACGCCTCTAGAGCTTCCCAAAATGCTCCAGAAGCTCCCACCAAGATCGCTGCTATGCCTCACGCCACTTTGATATCCACACCAGCCAAGCATGCGAGCAACTACCCACGACGCTCACTCAGAAACAAAATAGAAAAAAGGCCGAAAAGCAAAAAACAGAAAAGAGGCCAACAAATTAAAGAGATTGTATTTCTTTTTCCTTATTTGATTTTCGATTTCATTCGGCTATAAAGGACCAAGAAATCACTTTAAAAAGGGGTCTGTATGACACACACATAGAAGCAGAGAGAACAATACGTAATACAAAAAATAAAAAGCAGAAAGGTGATTTTGAGCAGATCCATCGAGTTTTCATTTTCCTTTTTCTTTTTCGTTTCTATCTATGTATTTCTCGCATGTGAAAAAAAGAGAAAGTACTTACTGTTAAATATCATCACGGATCTTTATTTGCTTTTGTCGAAATCAAAGTTTGAATGAGGATTTAAGGGCGTAAATAGGCAATACAAACTTGAAGAAAAATATGAAAAAGGTGATAATCAAAGAGTTATTGTTTTTTATTCCTCGTGTTCCTCGCTTTTTCGCATATTTGGGTTTCTTGTAACAAAAAAGAGGAAAAGGAGTAAAGAGAGAACGTTTACTGTTGGATTCCATAAGATCTTTGTTCGCTTGTTGATATCGAAGTCAAGCGAGGATTCGATTTACTAAAAATAACGACGCTACTAAGTATAGTCTCCATCACGATCCCCTCGAAGTGTATGGAAGCACAACGTCGTTTGGTTTTCCTCCCATGCGATTGATGAGGAAGGGTTAGGTTTTGGCTACACTTGAGAGAATAGAGGGAGGTTTGATTCGTTAAATGTATGAGGGATTAAGGCGAGATTAGAGTAAACTAGGGTTTTATTTTAATGTTTGAAACTCTGCAGATAAGGTAGCTTATATGCCCAAACAAGGCGCGTTTCAAGCCACCTCCATGTGCGACTCGACCCGTCGGTGAAGGATCCGCGTGTTTTGTGTTTTGGGGTTATTTGCACGAAAAATTTCGTGATTTATATTTGTTTTAATTAAGTCTTATTTTATTTCAATTTTGCCCAGTAATTTTGTGCAGTTTTAATTTTGCTCCTATTTAAATACTGCGTTTAATTAGATCGAGTAAATTATTCTTTTAGTCCCTTATGATTCATGCGCATTAAATTTTAGTCCTTCTTCGATTTCTTTTAATTTATTGCTTTAGCTCTTTAATTTTGTTTTGTTTTCAATACGCCTTTTTAATTATCTTTCAATTATTAGCTTATTTTTAATTGTTCCTTTTTAAAATTAATATTAAATGTTATATTTCAAATGGTTCTAGATATTATTTATTTCACTATTTCACTATGTTATTTTCATTAATTTATATATATATATATATAAATATAGTCCTTTTGTACATATATATAATTTATATTAAATTATTTTTATGCATATATATTATCGATTTCAGTATTATTGTATGTAAATATTTTCTTTTAAATTTATTTACGATATGTGTATATATATATATATATATATATCTTTTTGAAATCTATTTATGCATATAATTTATTTCTTTAAAGGATCCTATTTTAAGTTATATGTTTATTCATTCAAAACGCTTTCACATGTCCTCATTATTTTTATTTTGTATCAAGTTTTTATTACATGTATTATTTAAATTGACGCATACTATTTTCTATGTATTAGGTGTTTATTTGTTTTTATTGTATGGATTATATTTCTCAATTTGTAACCATTAATTATTTGTGATTTATCGTTGTAATATTTGATGTTGGCATTGTATATTAATATTCCATTGTATCTTACTTAAAAATGTAGTGTTTTAATGTCATTTCGGTTTTAAGATCACAAGGCAATGCTCGTGTTTAGGGGTTTAGAAATCGCTTCAACTTCTTGAGTTTCGATTCTCTTCGTTTAAAACCTAGTAACCGAGTATCCTTTCTCTCTTAAATCAAAATGCACGATATTTTAAATAAAAAACTTATTCTCGGGAAGTTGAGATATTGCGCCCTAACTTACTGGGTGTGATATTTTATCATCTCGAGATAAGAATTTCAAAAGAACAAAGGCAATATTCCGTATTCGAGAATTTTGAGAAATAGTGCCCTAACTTACTGGGTTGCGATTTTTCATTTGACCCAAATAATTGAATATCCTTCTTATTTTTAAATGTACAATCTTGAATAAGGATAAACCTAATTTCGAGAATATGAGATGTGGTACCTAACTTCTCGAGTACGGCATTTTATTTCTTCAAAATAAGAAGCTTTGGCATCCAAAATGATTCTCATCTAAATGTATATTAAGTAAATGGATTGAAATCAAGAATCTTTTCAAATTTTCGACGCCGGGACATTAATTAATCAATTCGGTACCAATTTTCGGGGTTGCGAGGGTGCTAATCCTTCCTCGTGTGTAACCGACTCTCGAACTCATTTTCTCAATTTTCGTAGACCAAAATTTTTTAATAAATTCAAGTTTTATTAAAATGATCAAGGTGACCCGATCACACTTTAAATAAAAGATCTTGGTGACTCCATTTCCATATTTTTAAAGTTGATCCCGCTTTTTTAGAGCCCGTTTTAAATGGTTCCGATAAAAAAATAATAAAAGATGATAAATGATTAAATAACAAAATATCATCATTTTATATCATCTTTCCCAAATTAAATACATGGAAACCCTAATTAGAAGAGCTTGAAGGTAGCAAGCTTATTTGACTTAATTAGGTAAGTATATTTGTCCCATTTTAATAATTTTCATGTTTTAGATGTAATAAGCTTAATCTAGCTATCTCATGGATTAATTTGCAAAGTTATCAAAGTACTAGGGTTTTGCCATGGATGAGTATGTAATAATTGTGAAGTTTTATGGTAGAAAATGGAAGGTTGTTGATAGATAAACAACTTTTCTAAAGAGAATTTTGATGAAATTGTGATTTAGGGACTAAATTGTAAAGATGGAAAATTCATGGAAAAAGTATGATTTTTTGAAATACATGGGCGAAATTGTTACATGTAAAAATCGACTAAGCTTGGAATAAAATTAAATTGCATGAATTTCATTTTTCGAGACTGTGGACGAACTATGAATTAATTAAAAGTATAGGGAAAATGGCAATTTTTCATAAGATGTGAATTGGATTGAATTGAATATGAATTGTATTAAATTGATGTTAAATTCATTCATATAGATCTAGATAGACCAAATACGGAGTTAGATCAAGGATAAGAAAAATTATCGGATTAGTAGATTACAAATCCACAAACATTTGTCGATGTAAGTTCGTGTAATTAAATTGTATATTATATGTTTTAAATTGAATGTTATGTATGTAAATTGTGTAATGTTTGATAATTGTTAAGTTCCAATTGAATAAATGAAATTCGATGGATACAGGGTTCTCGAATTGGTTGTGGTCCTGCATGTGTTGCGAACACACCACAGCTAGAAAGAGCGTCCCGTTATTAGCTCTCATGAGCTTCCTGTTATATGGTTCTTGCGAGCTTCCCATTAATAGCTCTTCGGAGCATCCTGGTTGGTTGTGATCCTACATGTGTTGTGGACACACCATAGCTCTTATGAGTGTCCCTATATATGGCTTTTCGGAGCTTATCGATTAAAGGCTCTTTCATGAGCTTCCCGATTAATTGGCTCTCCAGAGCTTCCTGATATTGGCACGCTTGAACTTCCCAATTATGGCTCTCCAGAGCTTCCCGTTACATGGCTCACATGAGCTTCCTGTTAAATGGCTCGAAAGAGCTACCTGCTTAATGGGCTCGTATGAGCATTCCGAACATGAATTGATGGATTACGGTTTATACACTTAATGTGTACCACCAGTGTATCCATCGACATTTTAAATGATTCAACGGAAAATTATGATATGAAACAATATGAATCTGAAATGAATTATTACCCGTTATATGCTCAAATACATGAAAATGATGTTACTTGACATGTTGAGAAATGAGATGAAAGGTACATGTGTATGAAACTTGTCGATGATTATGTACATTTGAGATTATGAATTACATGACTAACATGCTTGATAAGGATATGTGCTATGGCTTTGGAAAATTTACTTTGAGTATGCTTTGAATGCTTACCTTAATTGTGATGAATTGGTGTTAAATTCCATGTTATACTTAACTTACTAAGCATTAAATGCTTACTCTATTTTATTTTCCCATTTTATAGTATTTCGTAAGCTCGTTGGGTTGGAAGCTTATGAGATATCTCACACTATCCATCGACCCATTTTGGTACATACGTAAAACTAAATTTTGGTTAATGGCATGTATAGGTTAAATTGGCTAATGTTGGCTTAAAAGTATTATGTTGTAAATAGCCATTGGAATGGCTTGAGTTGGACATATTTTGATAAGTATGTATGTGTGGCTTTATCATGTTTGTTGTGTTTGAAATGGATGAATGATGGAAATCATATAGGTATATTGATGATTGGTTTGAAATGGCATAATTGGTACAAAGATGAATATATATATATATTAGGTTAACTTGATAAAATGGACACTTGGTCATATGTATTGATATATCATGCATGATACTTGGAATTGGCTTAATTTGAATGTATTATATTGGCTTGTGAATGTGTTAAAGTATGAATGTAGGTGGAAGGCAAATTGGGTGAGAAATATGACCTTAGAAATGACCTATTTTCGTCCACACGGCAGAGACACGAGGCGTGTTTTAGCCATGTGACACATGGTCTAGCACATGGTGTGTGATTCTGCTGTGTCCCTTGCATCTTAAAAATTTCAAACAGAATACTTAGAATTGTTCACACGGCCAAGCACACGGGTGTGTGGTTTGGCCATTTGACCCTGCACCTTATTAATGCAATTCAAGATGCTCACACGGCCTAGCACAGGTGTGCCTTGGCCGTGTTACCAAGTCTGTGAGCACCCTAATTTGGACATGGGTGGGACACGGACCAGGTGCCCCTATTTCAATGCCCACATGGCCTAGCACACGAGTGTGTCTCTTGACCGTGTGAGCCACACGGCCTGACCACACGGTGTGTGTGCTCGTGACTTAAAAAATTTTGATATTTTGCAAAAATTCTCCGAGTACCAGTTAGTCCCGACTTGTTTCTAATGTATATCTTGGGCCTCGAGGGCTCATATAAGAGAGAATATGATTGTTTTATGATTGATTTTGATATGAATGTGAAGTGATATGAAATGTCTCAGATTCGATCATAGAACTCCTAGAATGCTTCATAACCTGCTCGACGAATTTGGATATGGGTTAGGGTGTTACATTAAATTTAAAATCCAATTGTTGACACTAGCAATTTTTTTTGTGTTAAATTTGTGGTGTGACATTTTGAAATAATAATAATAATAACTCATTTGGTAGCAATGTAACTAAAACAATGGCATTGTAATAAACTTAAATTTAATAAAATAATTCTAACAACGATAACAATTAGGCACAATTTCAAATCTAGAAAGTAGAGGAACCTAATTCTTAAAAATAAAAGTATAGAGACTAAATTTAAAATTTGTGAAGAGTACAAAGACTTGTGGCATATTTTAACCAATCGTAGTTATATAATAAAATAGGCAAAAGGATCTTAAAAGCCCATGAACTTTTCAAAAAATCAATTAAGCCCCTACACTTTTTGCACTCAATTGAGCCATTGAACATTAAAATTAACAATCAACAATGTTGTTTTTCTAGGCATTTTCATTACGATGTACGCCAAATTGTGTAAAATAGTGAAATTGATTTTTATATTTAATATCGTTAAAAATAATAGAAAGTTATAAAATACATTAAAGTTAGTAATTTCTATATTTTAAAATTCATAATTGTTACAATTTTTATATTTTTCGTAATTTATCCATTTTTTATTTTTAAATATTTTGTAAGTTTAATTTTTATCATTTTTTATCATTTATAATAATTTTTTATAAATTTCTATATTTTTATAATTTTTGCACTTTGATATTTTTAAAATTTTTATATAATTTTAAATATAAAATACCAGAATACCCAATTTTGCCCGGTCCCAAAAAACATAATAAAAAACAAAATAATAATAAATGTCTAAAATCTTTATCCATTTACAAGCAATGGCCCACCACAACCCAATTAGCCTAAACAGATTACCTGGAACCCATTACACCCAAACCAGCACTCAACCCCTTAAATGCACTCCTCGACCCAAAATTTAGGAGCCCAAAATCAAAATAACAATCAAGACCTAGGGTTTGAAACCCTAGCGCCGCAATGGGAACTCAACAACACGCCATATGCCTCGCACCTCCACACCGATCACACGCCGCAATCCTTGTTCAGCCATCAATTACGCTTAGTGCCGCGAATCGCGCCACCATCACAATTTCTACCACGCCACACTCACACACCGCAAAGAAAGAAAAATATCCAAAATGTAAAGGAAATAAATCGCAGTGCACAAATATGGAAAGATATGGAAATATATCTTTTCCTTTTCTTTTATTTTGTTTTTGGGTATAAAACCCTTGTAAAAACTTGTAAAAGGAGGAGAGAAAAATTGGATAGAAAAATAGGCATACACAAATCATGCACTATTTACGAGAAACGCACGAACACACAGAGAGTACAAATCTACACCACAAGCAAGGGTACAAAATATGTTAGAGAGATCGTAATAATAAAATACTTGATTTTTCTCGAGAGGTTTTTTTTTATATATTCTGTTTATATTTATTTATTTCGTATATTTGCGCATAACCATTCTGTTTAAAGAAAAAGTATAAAAGAAAGGAGGGTTACCTATTCGAAGAACGACAGAAACCAGATGTTTTAGGCCTCCGGCCACCGGCCACTTGAGGCGTGTAAAGGTGCTGGTCAAGCAAAGGCTGTAAGACTAATGATCGAGGCCCAGGAAACTTTTAGAGATTTTTTAGGTTTTTTTTAAAAAACAAACTCGTAATGATTTTTTTTAAAAACTCGACTTTTATAGAAGTAAAGCAAACGGTGCCGTTTTGGCAAGGTAGGTCCGTGTTTTTTGAAATGGGAAATTACTCTTTTGATCCCTCCGCTATTTTATTTAATTTAATTATGTTCAATTAACTAATTCATTACTTAAAGTTAACCCTTAAAACACGCTTATATTTCAATTTAGTCCTTTTCATTTTTTTAAATTTTTTTAAATTGATATTAAATTATGTATCATATTAAATATTTTATAATAATTATATATGCTAATTTATTAAATTGTATATATCTATTATTTTGTTTTATCATTACATATTATTTTAGTGTATATATATATATATATATTAAACATTATTTTTTAAGTGCTACATATTATATAATATTATAATCAATCATAATGTGTTTATTTTTTTATTCTTTAAAATCATTATTTTTTTACACTTTGTTTATATTGTTATTCTTTTATCTATCTAAATTTTTATGAAATATGTGCATAGTTAATTTTATTCGTTATATTTGTCTATATTTCATCATATATTTGCAATTGTTTAGTGTAGGAATTACTATTTATTGTATTTTATATTATTATTGCCTATCTTAAATATTAGCATGTTATAAATATTTATGTTCAATGATGTATAAATATAATATTGTCACATGGATCATAATTATTTGAGGCATAAAATACATTTTTAAATTACTATATTTTATTTAAAAGTTTTTTAAAAATGAGGCAATGTTTAGATGTTTAGAAATTCGAAAATAGTATTTAACGTGTTGGATCGCGATTTTTCGTTTGGCTAAATAACAAAAGAGTGTGATTAAAAAAGAGAGAAGGAAGGAAGAGAGGCGTGAAATGAGGGGTATTCCGGAGTGAAAGCGTGTGGGTTTGGACGTCGTATTTGATGCCGGAAAACAGGATCGGCTTCACGTGTTCTTACAACATTTCATGCCTCCAACCTTTGACTCTCTTCACAATTCCATTTCCACCTACAATAGCTAGCTGTCTGCTTTGCTAGATTTCTGCTTTCATTAAAAACCCATTTCTCCTTGACTTCACACATTTTTATTATTATACTTCCACTTCGCTACTATTCTAATATTTTCATTTTATATTATTTAATAAATTAAAGCTATTTTCTTTTATATTTAATTATAAAAGTATATTGTATTAATAAAACTAAAAATACCACAGACTGATTTTTTATACTATATTTTAAAAAGAAAATAACAGTGAAAATTAAAAAAAGCTTTTAAGCAGGGTCTAATAATAATAATAATAATAATAATAATAATAATAATTTGATTTTGGATTTTTATATGACAATATGAACCCAAAGTCTATTGACCCTAATTTTATATGACAATATGATGTGGGTATCGGTGTCATGTGAACACTTAAATTCAATCATTCATCAATTATTTCATATAATTTTTCAAATAAAGGTGTTTGTGAGAATAATAAGAGTATAATGAGAAATTTAGTAATGATGTGATATATAAGATAAATAGTATTATTTTAATATTAAGTATATGTGAAGTGTCACACAAGTTATCACGCTAATTAACATTGTTAAAAAAGGTAAGGGAGAATATTTGGTGTATTGTTGGTGAATAATATGAGAGTTGTTAATATTTATTTATAATAGTTACGATTAATGCTTAATGTTCACCGCCAAATGTGGTCTAGGTTTAAGTTACGCTAGTTGTGTTGTTGATTGTTGGGTTTTTCCTCGTTATTGTATAATTCACCAAAAAAATATGTTTAACAAATTATTAGTATTTATTTACAAGTCCTCCATATGGTGTGTCATATTATTATTCACGATGGTGCATAAGACTTAAGCACTAATAATGCATCAAATATTATTCCAAAATAATGTTTTCATCAATATCTTCGTTAAAAAAGTGATTTAATTTTTAAAAGGTTAATAATCAAATTTAACTAAAAAAAGATCAAATTAACAAAAGATGTAAAAACCGAGGTTGAATTTATCATTATACCAATAATATAATATATAAAACTTTGTTTTTACTAATACCTATAAATTTTCACCATTAACTTAAAAATATCCAAAATATTAAATATGAAAATAATTTAATAATTAAATAAAGAATCTCAATCACATTCAGGTCAAAACTATAAAAATGCTATCTTATACAAAATGATATTATTAAGAGGGATAACCATGAACTCCAAATGATTAATCTTCATGACATAATATAGAAAATAAAATAAAATGATATTATTTTTCGATGTATGTAATTTTGTTAAGAAACCCTGAAATTGAATGCTTAATTTGATGATTTTAAAAATAATATATTATATTTAAGGTTAGTATTTGGTATATTGGTATATATCTTTTAATTCCACAAAATAGAATTTTAAAATTACCACGTGCCCCATTTATTTTTATTTTTATACTTATTGGTATAATAACATGGCTTCCTTCCACTTAAATCATGGAGAAATCTATTATAAATATGCACCTTAGCTTACACTCTTTGTGGAAACATTTCCTTCCATTTGAAAAAATAATGGCTTCTAACACTCTCAAGCTTATTGCCATGCTCTCCTTACTATTTCAATCCTCTTATGTTTGTATCCTCACTCAACCTTCTCATTCGAAATGGAGGATTTCGACGATGAGGAAGAATACGTGCCTGATGAACCTATCATCATCCCCAACCTTCGATCGAGAAGCCGATTCTTAAAAACCTCACCGAAGAAAGATAAGATTAGGAAAGGTGCACATTGCAAGCCCGACCCTTATCACAACATATGCAATGGCCTTTCGGTGAACAACGGGACCGGCATATTGTATTGCTGCAAGACGCATTGTCGTAACGTGCTCCGTGATTGGAACAACTGCGGTGAATGCGGCTACAGGTGCAAGTTCGGGGAACGTTGCTGCAGTGGGTTTGTACGGATGTTGTTAACAATGTTAACAATTGTGGCAAGTGTGACAAGCAGTGTTCGCATGGAGTTAAGTGTGACTTTGGGTATTGCGGTTATGCTTAGGTTTAATGATTTTTATCAAAATATGTTGACAAATTTACTTGGGGCTGTTTTGATTATGAATAACACTTCGTTATATCTATGTTTTTGTATAATGAGGGAAGGATATATGTAGATTATACATATATTTATGTAAAAACCGAGTTTTATACTCATGTAATTGATTTTAGTCATTGTTTTATATACGTTATTGAATTATCCAATATTTATTTGAATATTATTAAGAGGATCTCGATTTATTTTCTAGAAACTTTTAAACAATTTCAAGTATTTAAGTTTTTTTTAAAGTTATTGATTGAGTTTTAGTTCGGTTTGCATGAACATTGTTGTCAATGTAAGAATATGTGAGTTTGAGTGTGCTGAAACACATTATCTTTTTATTTATGGATTGGTGAGAAACTGTGCCTAATTTTAAGAAAAAGGTAAAGTTAGAAGATACAAAATCTAACGCATTGAGGGTTAATTGCTAGGAAATGAAATAAGCCGTTGTATGTTAATTTAGTGATTTAGTACTTTGACAAGCAATAATGTTCGGACTTTACACTTACACTTGGTAGATAATTTATAGATATTACTATTAGGCTGTGCGCTTACACTGTAATTAGTGTAAAAATAATGGTGACAATAAAATTAGATACTATAGCAAAAACAAAAGGTAAACAAAATGTATTGAGCCCAACTATCCATCTAAATCTAACCTTAATTTATTGTGAAACTAGTATTTTATGGCGCTTTGACTGGAATCTCCCTCATTTAAACTTAAAAAAAGTCAAAGTAAAAGGTCTCTATTTTATGTATTGTTAGTGGATTTAGTTTTGGTTAGATTCCGCTATTAGTTTTTATATTTTATGGAAGTTATGAATTTAATCTTTATAATTTAATTTGATTAACTTTAGTCCTTTATAATATATATTAAATATAAAAATCTCGATTTTTTTCTACGTTACAACCGCCTCAACTATACAAAATGGTTTAATTCTCATTTTGGTCCTTTATAATTTCTTTTAATCTATAATTCAACTCTTATTCCTATTTCAATTTAGTCTTTTTTTTTTTTACTAATTGCTCTTAATTAAGCTAAGTTCACTTAATTAAAACTTGATTAAACACATAACTAACTTTATAAATATTTTAATAAATATTTTACGAGTCCGTTTACTAAAAACGAAGACCCGATAACTCATTGTTCGATATCCATACTTTTGAGGTCGTTACATTATCCATTTTAAATTTGTTATTTGTGATTATATTATTCTTTTCAAAATATGTTCACAATAAAATCTCCTTCTTGATTGCGATTGCTATCTTTGCCTAACCTATTTGTTTCGAGTTAGGCCCCTAATTAATTTTCTTCTTGTCCATGGTTTTGATCTTTTTCAGTCATTTTGCATTGAAATAACGATTAGTGGACTAATAATATTTTCATAAAATGAGTTTCGCATTTACTCTGGAAGCTTCTAAATAATACAAGAACCTGAAATAGGGCTATTGTTTAGAACTTACCAAGCTTAAGGGCTGGAAATGTTTGAGAAGGAAAAGTCTAAATTGAGGCTATCTCTTTGGATTTTCTGTTAATATTAGTTGGTGATACAGTCTTGACGAAAAATGGGAAATGTTAACCCAAGTGTGAAAGGGGAACCATTCACAAGAAAAACACGATATTCTGCATCCATGCAAGTATCATGTATACACATTTGGTTAGGTCACCTGGGGAGCGATCAGTTGATTGAACAAATTGCAGTCCTCTGCCCTTGAGTTACGATGGCATGGATGGAAAATGATACAGATCCTATACCTTTGAATAGCAATGAGATGGATGGGAAAGGATTTAGATCCTATACCCCTAAGTCACAATGAGATGAACCCTGAGGTTACAGTGGGGCAAATCTGTTGAGCAAGATATAATCGTTTTCTTGGGTTTTCTATTGAAAATACCAGTTGAATAAGATGGCAGCATGATACATCAGTGATAAAGCCTTAATAATGAGCGATGACACCTTAAACTTTTAAAGGGATCATTTTCATGAAATCCTGCATTTATGCAAAACACATTTAGTTAGGAGCATTTCTTTGTATCCTAATCATTGCTAGAAATCATTCTCATGACATTCTACATTCATACAAATGTCATCCATAAGACACATCTATTTAGGGGCATTGGATTCATTCCGATCATTGCATCCTAATCTTTGTAAAAGACCATTCTCATGACATTACGCATTCATGCAAATGTCGTCCATATACGTTTCGTTAGAAGCATTAGATTCATTCTAATCATTGCATCCTAACCATTTTGCATAAGCATAAACACAAAATTGATTTTACGAGTAGGTCCCCAGAGGGCGTTGTCATAACATCGGTGAATTCAAGATCTTGCCTTTTTGAGCGAAGCGGATCAAAGATAGTAGATCCGCAATCCACGTTACAGAGAGCGGATCGGAGCCACCACCCTATCTCCATGACCAAAGATTGAAATAGGTCAAGATTGTAGATCTTGTCACCCCAAGTAGTAGGGAACCAAGATCGAACGGCAAATCTGGTCTCCTAGCAATAGTGGAATAGATTTAAGCCACCACTCTATCTCCGACCAAAGAGTGGAATAGGTCGAAGATTGTAGATCTTGTCACCCTAAGTAGGGAACCAAGATTGAATGGCAAATCTGGTCTCCTTAAGCGATGAGGGAACAGATTTAAGCCACCAGCCCTATCTCCCTGACCAGCGAAAGGAATAGGTCAAAAATTATAGATCTTGTTACCCTAAGCAGTAGTGGACCAAGATCGAGCGGCAAATCTCGTCCCCTAGCGGATTGGAGCAGATTTAAGCCATCGATCGGCAATCTGAGTTTGTAGGAGCGGATTGAAGATATCAAATCTGGCAATCCTGAGTTTGCAGGAGCGGATTGAAGATATCAAATCTGGCAATCTTGAGTTTGCAGGAGCGGATTGAAGACAGCAAATCTGGCAATCCTGAGTTTGTGAAGGCGGTCAAGATAGCAGATCTAGCAATCTGAGGTTGCGGGAGCAGATCGAAGCCATATAATTCCTATCACCTCGAAGTCTAAGTGGATCAGGTCGAAGTTACAAATCCCTCCTCCCTGAGTGTATTGAGGATCAACCTCTTTTTTTGAGAAGTTTCAGTAGGAAGATCGAAGTTACAAATCTCTTCTTTTTGAATTCCTATCACCTCGAAGTTCCAGTGGAGTAGGCCGAAGCTACAAATCTCTTCCCCTGAGTGTATTGAGTATCAACCTATATTTCTAGGAAGTTTCAGTAAGAAGATTAAATTACGAGTCTCTTCTCTCTGAAATAACATTGGAGCGGACGAAGCGCTAGTTCTATGCCCTGAAGATGCAGTGGGAAAGAATGAAGCCACTCGAAAACGAAAAGCACTGAAAAAATCTAAGATTTAAAAATCGGGCAAAAATGGGCCCTTTTAAAGTCTTTGCTCTATTCTCGTTACACGAAAATGAGCAAAGAGGGCAGCTGTAAGAGCCCATTTTCGCCCGGGGTCAATTAACTAGTTCATTAAATTAAACCGAAATAAAACAAAAAAAACAAAAAATAATAGTCTACCAATATATTTATGACAGTCCAATAAAAATGTCCATTACAAATGACAGGCCCAATAACTTAAACCTGCCTCACCCAATTACAATGGCCCAAATTTTAGACCCAACTAAGTCCAAACCTAAGTCAGATCCAAATCAGATCCAAGCCTGAAACAAAGCAGAACTGCAGGAAACCCTAGAGGCTTCTTGACCCTTCAACAAGGCCAGGTCAAGCTTCGTCACCATTTCCCACGCCAAGATCTCTTAAGCTTCTCGCGTACACCCACGCGCGCCTCTAGAGCTTCCCAAAATGCTCCAGAAGCCTCCCACCCGCACGCGTGCTATGCCTCACGTCACTCGGATATCCACACCAGCCAAGCATGCGAGCAACGGCCTCCACGACGTTCACCTGTAAACAAAATAGAAAAAAAGGCCAGCAAAGCAAAAACAGAAAGAGGCCAACAAATTAAAGACAGATTGTATTTCTTTTTCCTTATTTGATTTTCGATTTCATTCGGCTATAAAGGACCGAAGAAATCACTTTTAAAAAGGGGGTCTTTGTATGACACACACATAGAAGCAGAGAGAACAATATCGTAATACAAAAAATAAAAAAAGCAAAGGTGATTTTGAGCAGATCCATCGAGTTTTCATTTTCCTTTTTCTTTTTCGTTTCTATCTATGTATTTCTCGCATGTGAAAAAAAGAGAAAGTACTTACCTGTTAAATATCATCGCCGGATCTTTATTTGCTTTGTCGAAATCAAAGTTTGAATGAGGATTTAAGGGCAGAAATAGGCAATACAAACTTGAAGAAAAATATGAAAAAAGGTGATAATCAAAGAGTTATTGTTTTTTTATTCCTCGTGTTCCTCTGTTTTTCTGCATATTTGGGTTTCTTGTAACAAAAAAAAGAGGAAAAGGAGTAAAAGAGAGAACGTTTACCTGTTGGATTCCATAAGATCTTTGTTCGCTTCGTTGATATCGAAGTCGAAGCGAGGATTCGACGGCTAAAAATAACGACGCTACTAAGTATAGTCTCCATCGCTGATCCCTGAAGTGTATGGAAGCACAACGTCCGTTTGGTTTTCCTCCCGCGGCGATTGATGAGGAAGGGGTTAGGTTTTGGCTACGACTGAGAGAATAGAGGGGAGGGTTTGATTCGTTAAACAGATGAGGGATTAAGGCGAGATTAGAGTAAACTAGGGTTTTATTTTAATGTTTGAAACTACTGCGTATAAGGTAGCCTATGCGTGCCCAAAACGGCGTCGTTTCAAGCCACCACATGACTAATTGGTCACCAAGGATCCGCGTGTTTTGTGTTTTGGGGTTATTTGCACAACATTTGCATTTATATTTGTTTTAATTAAGTCTTATTTTATTTCAATTTTGCCCGATAATTTTGTGCGGTTTAATTTTGCTCCTATTTAAATCTGCGTTTAATTAGATCGAGTAAATTATTCTTTTAGTCCTTATGATTCATGCATTAAATTTTAGTCCTTCTTGATTTCTTTTAATTTATTGCTTTAGCTCTTTAATTTTGTTTTGTTTTCAATACGTCTTTTAATTATCTTTCAATTATTAGCTTATTTTTAATTGTTCCTTTTTAAAATTAATATTAAATGTTATATTTCAAATGGTTCTAGATATTATTTATTTCACTATTTCACTATGTTATTTTCATTAATTTATATATATATATATATAAATATAGTCCTTTTGTACATATATATAATTTATATTAAATTATTTTTTATGCATATATATTATCGATTTCGTATTATTGTATGTAAATATTTTCTTTTAAATTTATTTACGTATATGTGTATATATATATATATATATATATTTTTTGAAATCTATTTATGCATATAATTTATTTCTTTAAAGGATCCTATTTTAAGTTATATGTTTATTCATTCAAAACGCTTTCACATGTCCTCATTATTTTTATTTTGTATCAAGTTTTTATTACACATGTATTATTTAAATTGACGATACTATTTTCTATGTATTAGGTGTTTATTTGTTTTTTATTGTATGGATTATATTTCTCAATTTGTAACCATTAATTATTTGTGATTTATCGTTGTAATATTTGATGTTGGCATTGTATATTAATATTCCATTGTATCTTACGAAAAATGTAGTGTTTTAATGTCATTTCGGTTTTAAGATCACAAGGCAATGCTCGTGTTTAGGGGGTTTCGAGAAATCGTGCTTCAACTTACTGAGTTTCGATTCTCTTCGTTTAAAACCTAGTAACCGAGTATCCTTTCTCTCTTAAATCAAAATGCACGATATTTTAAATAAAAAACTTATTCTTGGGAAGTTGAGATATTGTGCCCTAACTTCTTGGGTGTGATATTTTATCATCTCGAGATAAAATTTCAAAAGAACAAAGGCAATATTCCATATTCGGGAATTTTGAGAAATAGTGCCCTAACTTCTTGGGTTGCGATTTTCATTTGACCCAAATAATTGAATATCCTTCTTATTTTTAAATGTACGAGTACTGAATAAGGATAAACCTAATTTCGAGAATATGAGATGTGGTACCCTAACTTACTGAGTACGGCATTTTATTTCTTCAAAATAAGAAGCTTTGGCATCCAAAATGATTCTGTCTAAATGTATATTAAGTAAATGGATTGAAATCAAGAATCTTTTCAAATTTTCGACGTCAGGACATTAATTAATCAATTCGGTACCAATTTTCGGGGTTTGCGAGGGTGCTAATCCTTCCTCGTATGTGAATGTGACTCGAACTCATTTTCTCAATTTTAAGTAGACCAAAATTTTTTTTAATAAATTCAAGTTTTATTAAAATGATCAAGGTGACCCGATCACACTTTAAATAAAAGATCGGTGGTGACTCCATTTCCATATTTTTAAAGTTGATCCCCGTTTTTTTAGAGCCCGTTTTAAATGGTTCCGATAAGTAAAAATAATAAAAGATGATAAATGATTAAATAACAAAATATCATCATTTTATATCATCTTTCCCAAATTAAATACATGGAAACCCTAATTAGAAGAGCTTGAAGGTAGCAAGCTTATTTGACTTAATTAGGTAAGTATATTTGTCCCATTTTTAATAATTTTCATGTTTCCGAGATGTAATAAGCTTAATCTAGCTATCTCATGGATTAATTTGCAAAGTTATCAAAGTACTAGGGTTTTTGCCATGGATGAGTATGTAATAATTGTGAAGTTTTATGGTAGAAAATGGAAGGTTGTTGATAGATAAACAACTTTTCTAAAGAGAATTTTGATGAAATTGTGATTTAGGGACTAAATTGTAAAGATGGAAAATTCATGGAAAAAGTATGATTTTTTTGAAATACATGGGCGAAATTGTTACATGTAAAAATCGACTAAGCTTGGAATAAAAATTAAATTGCATGAATTTCATTTTTCGAGCCTAGGGACGAACTATGAATTAATTAAAAGTATAGGGGAAAAATGGCAATTTTTCATAAGATGTGAATTGGATTGAATTGAATATGAATTGTATTAAATTGATGTTAAATTCATTCATATAGATCTAGATAGACCAAATACGGAGTTAGATCAAGGATAAGAAAAATTATCGGATTAGTAGATTACAAATCCACAAACATTTGTCGATGTAAGTTCGTGTAATTAAATTGTATATTATATGTTTTAAATTGAATGTTATGTATGTAAATTGTGTAATGTTTGATAATTGTTAAGTTCCAATTGAATAAATGAAATTCGATGGATCTGAGGTTCTCGAATTGGTTGTGGTCTGCATGTGTTGCGAACACACCATGCCTAGAAAGAGCGTCCGTTATTAGCTCTCATGAGCTTCCTGTTATATGGTTCTTGCGAGCTTCCATTAATAGCTCTTGAGCATCCTGGTTGGTTGTGATCCTACATGTGTTGTGGACACACCATAGCTCTTATGAGTGTCCCTATATATGGCTTTTGAGCTTATCGATTAAAGGCTCTTTCATGAGCTTCCGATTAATTGGCTCTCCGAGCTTCGATATTGGCACGCTTGAACTTCCCAATTATGGCTCTCCGAGCTTCCGTTACATGGCTCACATGAGCTTCCGTTAAATGGCTCAAAGAGCTACCCGCTTAATGGGCTCGTATGAGCATTCCGAACATGAATTGATGGATTACGCTTTATACACTTAATGTGTACCACCGTGTATCCATCGACATTTTAAATGATTCAACGGAAAATTATGATATGAAACAATATGAATACTGAAATGAATTATTACCCGTATATGCCGAAATACATGAAAATGATGTTACTTGACATGTTGAGAAATGAGATGAAAGGTACATGTGTATGAAACTTGTCTGATGATTATGTACATTTGAGATTATGAATTACATGACTAACATGCTTGATAAGGATATGTGCTATGGCTTTGGAAAATTTACTTTGAGTATGCTTTGAATGCTTACCTTAATTGTGATGAATTGGTAAGTTAAATTCCATGTTATACGAACTTACTAAGCATTAAATGCTTACTCTATTTTATTTTCCCCATTTTATAGTATTTCAGAAGCTCGTTGGGTTGGAAGCTTGGCGGAGATATCTCACACTATCCATCGACCCATTTTGGTACATCTGAAAAACTAAATTTTGGTTAATGGCATGTATAGGTTAAATTGGCTAATGTTGGCTTAAAAGTATTATGTTGTAAATAGCCATTGGAATGGCTTGAGTTGGACATATTTTGATAAGTATGTATGTGTGGCTTTATCATGTTTGTTGTGTTTGAAATGGATGAATGATGGAAATCATATAGGTATATTGATGATTGGTTTGAAATGGCATAATTGGTACAAAGATGAATATATATATATATATAGGTTAACTTGATAAAAATGGACACTTGGTCATATGTATTGATATATCATGCATGATACTTGGAATTGGCTTAATTTGAATGTATTATATTGGCTTGTGAATGTGTTAAAGTATGAATGTAGGTGGAAGGCAAATTGGGTGAGAAATATGACCTTAGAAATGACCTATTTTCGTCCACACGGGCAGAGACACGAGCGTGTGTTTTAGCCGTATGTGACACATGGTCTAGCACATGGGTGTGTGATTCGGCCGTGTGTCCCTTGCATCTTAAAAATTTCAAAACAGAATACTTAGAATTGTTCACACGGCCAAGCACACGGGTGTGTGGTTTGGCCATTTGACCCCTGCACCTTATTAATGCAATTCAGTATGCTCACACGGCCTAGCACACGGGTGTGTGCCTTGGCCGTGTTACCCAAGTCTGTGAGCACCCTAATTTGGACATGGGGTGGGACACGACTGTGTGCCCCTATTTCAATGCCCACATGGCCTAGCACACAGTGTGTGTCTCTTGACCGTGTGAGCCACACGGCTGACCACTACAGGTGTGTGTGCTCTGACTTTAAAAATTTTGATATTTTGCAAAAATTCTCCGAGTACCAGTTAGTCCCGACTTGTTTCTAATGTATATCTTGGGCCTCGAGGGCTCATATAAGAGAGAATATGATTGTTTTATGATTGATTTTGATATGAATGTGAAGTGATATGAAATGTCTCGTATTCGATCTCAGAAACTCGGTAATGCTTCATAACCTGCTTACGGCGACGGATATGGGTTAGGGTGTTACATTAAATTTAAAATCAATTGTTGACACTAGCAATTTTTTTTGTGTTAAATTTGTGGGTGTGACATTTTGAAATAATAATAATAATAACTCATTTGGTAGCAATGTAACTAAAACAATGGCATTGTAATAAACTTAAATTTAATAAAATAATTCTAACAACGATAACAATTAGGCCTGAATTTCGAAATCTAGAAAGTAGAGGCTGAATTCCTAAAAATAAAAGTATAGAGACTAAATTTAAAATTTGTGAAGAGTACAAAGACTTGTGGCATATTTTAACCAATCGTAAAGTTATATAATAAAATAGGCAAAAGGATCTTAAAAGCCCATGAACTTTTTCAAAAAAATCAATTAAGCCCCTACACTTTTTTGCACTCAATTGAGCCATTGAACATTAAAATTAACAATCAACAATGTTGTTTTTCTAGGCATTTTCATTACGATGTACGCCAAATTGTGTAAAATAGTGAAATTGATTTTTATATTTAATATCGTTAAAAATAATAGAAAGTTATAAAATACATTAAAGTTAGTAATTTCTATATTTTAAAATTCATAATTGTTACAATTTTTATATTTTTAGTAATTTATCCATTTTTTATTTTTAAATATTTTGTAAGTTTAATTTTTATCATTTTTATCATTTATAATAATTTTTTATAAATTTCTATATTTTTATAATTTTTTGCACTTTGATATTTTTAAAATTTTTATATAATTTTAAATATAAAATACTGTAAATACCCAATTTTGCGGGTCCCAAAAACATAATAAAAAAACAAAATAATAATAAATGTCTAAAATCTTTACATCCATTTACAAGCAATGGCCCACCACAACCCAATTAGCCTAAGCAGTTACCTGGAACCCATTACACCCAAACAGACCAACCCTTAAATGACCACGACCCAAAATTTAGGAGCCCAAAATCAAAATAACAATCGAAGACCTAGGGTTTTGAAACCCTAGCGCGCATAATGTGGAACTCAACAATCACGCCACTGACCTCGCACCCACAACCGTCGTCACGCAATCCTTGTTCACCATCAATTCGCCTAGTGCCGAATCGCGCCACCATCACAGCCCTACCACTGCCACACTCGCGTCACCTGCAAAGAAAGAAAAATATCCAAAACAGAAAGGAAATAAATCGCAGGCACAAATATGGAAAGATATGGAAATATATCTTTTTCCTTTTCTTTTATTTTGTTTTTGGGTATAAAACCCCTTGTAAAAACTTGTAAAAGGAGGAGAGAAAAAAATTGGATAGAAAAATAGGCATACACAAATACTGTCACTATTTACAGAGAAACGCACGAACACACAGAGAGTACAAATCTACACCACAACAGTGGGTACAAAATCTCATTAGAGATCGAATAATAAAATACTTGATTTTTCTCGAGAGGTTTTTTTATATATTACATTTATATTTATTTATTTCAGATATTTACATAACCATTCATTTAAAGAAAAGTATAAAAGAAAGGAGGGTTACCTATTCAAGAACGATGAAACCAGATGTTTTAGGCCTCCCACCACCACCACTGAGGCGTGTAGGGTCTTGTCCAAGCGGTGGCGAAGACTAATGATCGGAGGCCTGGGAAACTTTTAGAGATTTTTTAAGGGGTTTTTTTTTTTAAAAAAACAAACTCAGAATGATTTTTTTTTTTAAAAACTGACTTTTATAGGCGAAAGCAAACGGTGCCGTTTTGGCAAGGTAGGGTCCGCGTGTTTTTTTTGAAATGGGAAATTACTCTTTTGATCCCTCCGCTATTTTATTTAATTTAATTATGTTCAATTAACTAATTCATTACTTAAAGTTAACCCTTAAAACACGCTTATATTTCAATTTAGTCCTTTTCATTTTTTTAAATTTTTTAAATTGATATTAAATTATGTATCATATTAAATATTTTATAATAATTATATATGCTAATTTATTAAATTGTATATATCTATTATTTTGTTTTATCATTACATATTATTTTAGTGTATATATATATATATATATTAAACATTATTTTTTAAGTGCTACATATTATATAATATTATAATCAATCATAATGTGTTTATTTTTTATTCTTTAAAATCATTATTTTTTTACACTTTGTTTATATTGTTATTCTTTTTATCTATCTAAATTTTTATGAAATATGTGCATAGTTAATTTTATTCGTTATATTTGTCTATATTTCATCATATATTTGCAATTGTTTAGTGTAGGAATTACTATTTATTGTATTTTATATTATTATTGCCTATCTTAAATATTAGCATGTTATAAATATTTATGTTCAATGATGTATAAATATAATATTGTCACATGGATCATAATTATTTGAGGCATAAAATACATTTTTAAATTACTATATTTTATTTAAAAAGTTTTTTAAAAATGAGGCAATGTTTAGATGTTTAGAAATTGAAAATAGTATTTAACGTGTTGGATCGCGATTTTTCGTTTGGCTAAATAACAAAAGAGTGTGATTAAAAAGAGAGAAGGAAGGAAGAGAGGCGTGAAATGAGGGTATTCCGAGTGAAAGCGTGTGGGTTTGGACGTCGTATTTGATGCCGGAAAACAGGATCGGCTTCACGTGTTCTTACAACATTTCATGCCTCCAACCTTTGACTCTCTTCACAATTCCATTTCCACCTACAATAGCTAGCTGTCTGCTTTGCTAGATTTCTGCTTTCATTAAAAAACCCATTTCTCCTTGACTTCACATTTTTATTATTATACTTCCACTTCGCTACTATTCTAATATTTTCATTTTATATTATTTAATAAATTAAAGCTATTTTCTTTTATATTTAATTATAAAAGTATATTGTATTAATAAAACTAAAATACCACAGACTGATTTTTTATACTATATTTTAAAAGAAAATAACAGTGAAAATTAAAAAAAGCTTTTAAGCAGGGTCTAATAATAATAATAATAATAATAATAATAATAATAATTTGATTTTGGATTTTTATATGACAATATGAACCCAAAGTCTATTGACCCTAATTTTATATGACAATATGATGTGGGTATCGGTGTCATGTGAACACTTAAATTCAATCATTCATCAATTATTTCATATAATTTTTCAAATAAAGGTGTTTGTGAGAATAATAAGAGTATAATGAGAAATTTAGTAATGATGTGATATATAAGATAAATAGTATTATTTTAATATTAAGTATATGTGAAGTGTCACACAAGTTATCACGCTAATTAACATTGTTAAAAAGGTAAGGGAGAATATTTGGTGTATTGTTGGTGAATAATATGAGAGTTGTTAATATTTATTTATAATAGTTACGATTAATGCTTAATGTTCACCGCCCAAATGTGGTCTAGGTTTAAGTTACGCTAGTTGTGTTGATTGTTCGGGTTTTTCCCTGTTATTGTATAATTCACCAAAAAAAATATGTTTAACAAATTATTAGTATTTATTTACAAGTCCTCCATATGGTGTGTCATATTATTATTCATCGATGGTGCATAAGACTTAAGCACTAATAATTGCATCAAATATTATTCAAAAATAATGTTTTCATCAATATCTTCGTTTAAAAAAGTGATTTAATTCTTTTTAAAAGGTTAATAATCAAATTTAACTAAAAAAAGATCAAATTAACAAAAGATGTAAAAACCGAGGGTTGAATTTATCATTATACCAATAATATAATATATAAAACTTTGTTTTTACTAATACCTATAAATTTTCACCATTAACTTAAAAATATCCAAAATATTAAATATGAAAAATAATTTAATAATTAAGCGAAGAATCAATCACATTCATCAAAACTATAAAAATGCTATCTTATACAAAATGATATTATTAAGAGGGATAACCATGAACTCGAAATGATTAATCTTCATGACATAATATAGAAAATAAAATAAAATGATATTATTTTTCGATGTATGTAATTTTGTTAAGAAACCCTGAAATTGAATGCTTAATTTGATGATTTTAAAAATAATATATTATATTTAAGGTTAGTATTTGGTATATTGGTATATATCTTTTAATTCCACAAAATAGAATTTTAAAATTACCACGTGCCCCATTTATTTTTATTTTTATACTTATTGGTATAATAACATGGCTTCCTTCCACTTAAATCATGGAGAAATCTATTATAAATATGCACCTTAGCTTACACTCTTTGTGGAAACATTTCCTTCCATTTGAAAATAATGGCTTCTAACACTCTCAAGCTTATTGCCATGCTCTCCTTACTATTTCAATCCTCTTATGTTTGTATCCTCACTCAACCTTCTCATTCGAAATGGAGGATTTCGACGATGAGGAAGAATACGTGCCTGATGAACCTATCATCATCCCCAACCTTCGATCGAGAAGCCGATTCTTAAAAACCTCACCGAAGAAAGATAAGATTAGGAAAGGTGCACATTGCAAGCCCGACCCTTATCACAACATATGCAATGGCCTTTCGGTGAACAACGGGACCGGCATATTGTATTGCTGCAAGACGCATTGTCGTAACGTGCTCCGTGATTGGAACAACTGCGGTGAATGCGGCCACAGGTGCAAGTTCGGGGAACGTTGCTGCAGTGGGGTTTGTACGGATGTTGTTAACAATGTTAACAATTGTGGCAAGTGTGACAAGCAGTGTTCGCATGGAGTTAAGTGTGACTTTGGGTATTGCGGTTATGCTTAGGTTTAATGATTTTTATCAAAATATGTTGACAAATTTACTTGGGGCTGTTTTGATTATGAATAACACTTCGTTATCTATATGTTTTGTATAATGAGGGAAGGATATATGTAGATTATACATATATTTATGTAAAAACCGAGTTTTATACTCATGTAATTGATTTTAGTCATTGTTTTTATATACGTTATTGAATTATCCAATATTTATTTGAATATTATTAAGAGGATCTCGATTTATTTTAGAAACTTTTAAACAATTTCAAGTATTTAAGTTTTTTAAAGTTATTGATTGAGTTTTAGTTCGGTTTGCATGAACATTGTTGTCAATGTAAGAATATGTGAGTTTGAGTGTCTTTGAAACACATTATCTTTTTATTTATGGATTGGTGAGAAGCGTGCCTAATTTTAAGAAAAAGGTAAAGTTAGAAGATACAAAATCTAACGCATTGAGGGTTAATTGCTAGGAAATGAAATAAGCCGTTGTATGTTAATTTAGTGATTTAGTACTTTGACAAGCAATAATGTTCGGACTTTACACTTACACTTGGTAGATAATTTATAGATATTACTATTAGGCGTGCGTTTAATTGTAATTAGTGTAAAAATAATGGTGACAATAAAATTAGATACTATAGCAAAAAACAAAAGGTAAACAAAATGTACTGAGCCCAACTATCCATCTAAATCTAACCTTAATTTATTGTGAAACTAGTATTTTATGGCAGTTTGACGGAATCTCCCCTCATTTAAACTTAAAAAAAAGAAAGTCAAAGTAAAAGGTCTCTATTTTATGTATTGTTAGTGGATTTAGTTTTGGTTAGATTCCGCTATTAGTTTTATATTTTTATGGAAGTTATGAATTTAATCTTTATAATTTAATTTGATTAACTTTAGTCCCTTTACCTTTTGAATTAATCAATTTTAGTTTCTATACTTTTCAAAATTTGAAATTTTAGTCCTAACCCAAACAGTAGCAATTAAATTCGTTTGGCTAAATTCAATTCCTAGACCTATAATATGCATACAATTATAGATTTAGCCCATATTCTTCAATTAGATCATTCTAAGTCCCTATACTTCTCGAATTTTAAAATTTTAGTCTTGACACAAATGACAGTCGTTAATCTATTAATATGTAAAAAACTGAGTTTTATACTCATGTAATTGATTTTAGTCATTGTTTTTATATCGTTATTCAATTTTGTATCGATATCTATTTCAATATTATTAAGAGGATCTTGATTTATTTTCGAGAAACCTTTAAACAATTTCAAGTATTTATGTAACACCCCTAACTCAGTATCCGTAAATCGATTAGGGTTACGAGCATTATTAAACCTAAAACCAAAATCGAGCATTCAAATTGTACTACCACGTGTTAAACACATATCATTTGTATTATACAAATTACACAAGCATATTTCATCTAATTACAAATCTCCCATGAATAAACTACACTCCACATGATCAATTCCAAGTAATAGCCAATTGGTACATATGTAAAACATTCAACATTTAATTACTTATTCTTTAACCATACATCCAAGCATATACCTAAGGCCGAATATATATACATACAAGGTAATATGCATCCAATAATCTAAATCAATGAAAAATTTCGTTAATAACATACTTGGCTTCTCATGACTTCCATACAATTATTCATAGCTCGAGGTCACTTAAACACATACTAAGCAATTGACATAGGCTAGTTTCAATACATATGCACATAAGTCCCATTCAATATAAATAATTTACTTGTAACGAGCCTTGTTATGGAACTTACTTTTTGCCAAAGAAAAAAAGAATTAACTTACAACTTTCAATAACTATACCAACCACATTAAAAATTTTTAGCCATGAACGAATGTGTATGCTAACTCTTCACAAATATAAAAACATTAAACTAACTCATTCATAATACTTTTCTTTTAAAACCGCTTAAGCCAAATATATATAATGCACACATATATATACATACATATATATATATATATATATATATATATATTTATACAAACTCAACATGCTCACTTAATTCATAGTAGAAGTAAAGCCATTTTCACAAGGCATTATAACATCTAATTCAAAAGATAAGCCCAAAATACTAGATTAGCCTATACATGCTGTAACACCCCTAACTCAAATTTCACGTCAATTCAAGTTACGAGACATTACTCTACCAAACACCAATCCACGCACATAAATGCATACTAATTCGTACCATTACAATATAACAAGTATATCCCATTTAATATCAACACATAAACTTATATATCAGGAATAATAAGATTAACATTTACTAACAAATTACCATGCATTTGGCCATTCAAATGTAAAGGCCGAATAGGCATATGGTAATTATTCATTTAGTTCAATTTTATAATCGGCATTTCATTCAATCATATACCCTTTCTGAACATATGCATCTCTCAAAATCATATACATGCATTTGTACATGCCGCACATATGTATATACAAGGAATAAAAATGTATAAAAAGGCTTGCCACAACACCGTACCTACCTAAGCATTATATTCAAGCTTAATAAATTTTAAACCAACCCAAATCGAGCTATATTCAAAACCAAAATTTCACAACTATATATATATATATATATCAGCTCAAACATATTCACTCAATTCATGGATAGGAATGAAACCATTTTCGTATGGCCTTATATACATTCATTTCAAAATAACTCAAAAGAGTGACCTAGCTTATACATGCCATGATTCCCAAAAGTTTCATAAATAAAGAGGTACCCAAGATAGATTATAGTGTGATGTGACTTCGACAAGGATTTCCGAGTTCGAGTTGCGACTTTAAAGACCTAAATCACCATGAAACCAACACTTCAAGTAAGCTTAAATAGCTTAGTAAGTTTTAGGCAAGAAAGTAAAGTATACAAAAATGCATTACGTCATTTCTTTAGTTTTGAAACTAACTATAGAATAATTCAATCTATAAACATGTAACCAAGACTAACATTCATCAATCCCAATTCAATAATCAAAGTGACCATATAGTCACATGTATCATAGCCAATTTAAATCAACTCACTTAAATTCGCATTAAAATGATGAACCATTCGCCAAACATACCTGACTTCATTATGTACTTTTAATAATTGCTTCTATTCTTACCTTTTTACCGATCTCGCACACACAGTGCTCGGTGATGCTATTTTCCGCACACACAGTGCCTTTCAACCGATATCGCACACACAGTGCTCGGTGATGCTATTTTTCGCACACACAGTGCCTTTCAACCGATATCGCACACACAGTGCTCGGTGATGCTATTTCACACACAGTGCCTTTCAACCGATCTCGCACACACAGTGCTCGGTTTATAAGTTCGCACACACAGTGCTACCAATCCCATGTTTCCTCACAAAGAATACACATATATACAAATCATCATTCATACATACACATTACATTCGGCTCACACATAACATACATTTAACACATATTCACCACCTTCCAAAGATCATCTCTAGTATCATCAATATCAATAATCATCTTGTATCGCATATATATACATATTCAACAACCCAATTAAATCAAGTTTACTTATACATTTATCAAGTATAACATTCGGCCATTTCATGCTAAATCCACCTTCACATTCGGCAACATGATAATTAACCACCTTAAAATCCTTTAACATATGCGCATAGTATAAAATAAAATTCAATTAAATGTAATTGCTTAAAACTTACTTCGATAGTTGTCAAATTGAGCTTCCTACTACTCATTTACTTTAGATTTCCCAGATTCGTTTCCAAATCTTTCCTTCCTTGATCTAAACAAAGTTCAAAAAGAGTCCATTCAAATAGCTTTCATTCATTTCAATACGAACACATAATTGTACCTTTTTTTTTTTCATTCCAACAAATAACAATTCATACTCTTTTGAGCTAAAACCGAATACTCCTCAAGCTTAATTAAGTCCCCTTATAACATTTAAAATTAATCATAGCATATAATTTATCAATTCGCCAATTTATCAATTTACCCCTCTAGTTTCATTTTCTTGTAATTTAGTCCCCAAACACAAACTCACAAAATATTTATACCTAAGCAATCACATTAAACTTTGCATTCGGCTAGGCAATGTAAAAATCACTCACATACTCTTTAATCTATTTTCCTTCAACTATAGCACTCTTCCACCTAATTAAAGGCATCAATCAACACATAAATACAATATCTATGCCCTTATTTTAACATCCCCACATTCGGTGAAACACAACAACCATATATGCATTCGGTTATACCCATTTTTTTTCTTACACTTACTATCGTTCAATACAAAGCAATATGATAAGGTATAACATTCAATTTAACAATCTAATTAATATATATAATATGTGTCATTCCAAAACACCAAATCTCTACAATCCCATACACGGCTACAATCAAAATATACCATAAGAACAAAAATTCACAATTGGGCTACTCAATATGCATGACAACAAATCTAAGAGCATTGAAATTAACCAAAGCAAAGCTTAAACACTAACCTAATTTGAGCATGCACCCACCGAAATGAAGAAAGCTTGAGGTCTCTTTTTACCTTCAAAAATCGACCACTTCCAAAAGAAAAGATGAATACTTTCTTTCTTCTCTTGCTTTTGTTTTTTATTATTCCTTTGTTTTTATTTTTTTAACTCAAATTATAATATACATAAAATCACCACTAACTAAAGTAAATTAAATTTAATATACAAGTAATGATTATGTCAGTCCACTACCATGAAATGTGGAAAATTGACATGCAAATCCTCACTTGAAAAACAATTCAATTGACCTTTTAATTCATGCACACTACTTTTACCACTTAAGCTATTTGATCCTTTTATTAGATTAAACATCTAAACAAGCAATTAACTTCACGAAATTTTAGCACATTGTCAATCATAAATATTTAACAAGAAAATAATATTAAATTATTATTTTTGACTTGGATTCGTGGTTTCGAAACCACCATTCCGGTTAGGGTCATATTTGAGCTGTTACAACTGCTCCCCTCCTAAAAGAAATTTTCGTCCCCGAAAATCTTACCGATGAATAAGTGCGGATAGAGTTCTTTCATAGATTCTTCAGTCTCCCAGGTTGCTTCCTCAACCCCGTGTTTAAGCCACAACACTTTAACTAGCTTTATTTTCTTATTCCGCAACTCTTTCACTTCATGAGTTAATATGCGAATCGGTTCCTCTTCATAAGTCAAATCAGACTGAATCTCGATTTCTACTGGGCTAATCACATGAGAAGGGTCGGATCTATATCTTCGAAGCATCGATACATGAAACACATTATGAATCTTGTCTAACTCAGACGGTAACCTCAATCTATACGCTAACCGCCCAATACGCCGATAACCTCATACGCCCAATAAATCTAAGCTTAACTTTCCTTTCGGCGAATCGAGTAATTTTTTCACGGTGAGACCTTCAAGAATACTCGATCTCCAACTTGAAATTCAATGTCTTTACGCTTCAAATCTGCATAAGACTTTTGACGATCCGATGCCGCTTTCAAGCTATCACAATTCGACCACTTTCTGCTCGGTTTCCTTAATCAAATCAACCCTGTAATTTGTTTTCCCGAGTTCACCCAATACAATGGTGTATGACATTTTCACCGTACAAAGCTTCGTAGGGTGCCATTTTGATACTAGAGTGATAGCTATTATTATGCAAATTCAATCAAAGGCAAGTATCGTTCCCACGTACCTCAAACTCAAGAACGCAACATCTCAACATATCCTCGAGTACTTGAATAACTCGCTCCGATCGGCCGTCCGATCGAGGATGGAAAGTCAGTACTAAAATGTAACTTGGTACATAGAGCATCTTGCGCTTCTTCCAAAACCGCGATGTGAATCTCGGATCCCTATCCAAACAATAGAGATAGGTACTTCGTAACCGCATAATCTGCGATACATATAATTCACCAACTTATCAAGTGAGAAATCCATACGCACTTAGGAATAAAATGAGCTTTTTCGTCAATCTATCAACAATAGCCAGATTGCATCTTTCTTACTCGGCGTCAACGGTAATCCCGACACAAAGTCAATAGTGATTCGCTCCACTTCCATTCGTGTATCATAATCGGTTGAAGAAGTCCCGACGTATTTTGATGTTCAATTTTAACTTGTTGACACACTAAACATTTTGATACAAAATCGAGATGTCTCGCTTCATGCCATGCCACCAATAATCTTTTTTTCAGATCGTTATACATCTTCGTCGCCGGGTGAATCGACCATCTACTACTATGTGCTTCATTACAAATCTTTCTAATTAACTCAGGGTTCTTAGGTACACAAATCCGATTCTTGAACCGTAAACATCCTTCAGCATCTAATTGAAAATCTGAATCCACACTCGAACCACAATGATCTCTTTTTGTTTTTAAAACATCATCAACTTCTTGTGCTTCTCGAATCTGCTTTGCTCAAACATTGGTCTCACCTTCACCAAAGAATGATCACACCATCCTCAACCCTAGCCATGTCCGCATTCATCGCTCTTAAAGCAAATAGTGATTTTGGCTAAAGCGCGTCAAGAACCACGTTAGCCTTTCCTAGGTGATAATCAATTATAAGCTCATAATCTTTTAATAATTCCAACCATCGTCATTGCCTCGATTCAGTCCTTTTGAGTCATTAAATACTTTAGACTTTTATGATCCGAGTAGATGTGGCTTTTCTCACCAGTAAAGATAGTGACGCCATATTTTCAAAGCGAAAACTATAGCAGCCAACTCAAGATCATGAGTTGGGTAATTCCTTTCATGCGGTTTCAACTGCCGCGAAGCATAGGCTACAACTTTACCCTTTTGCATCAAAACACAACCGAGTCCGTTCAATGAGGCATCGCTAAAATAACAAATTCCTTACCCGACTCGGTTGCACAAGTCTGGGGCTTCCACAATGAGTTTTCACTGATCGAAACTCTTCTGACACTTTTCTGACCATTCGAATTTGACATCCTTTTGCAATAGTTTTGTCATCGGGGCTGCTATCATAGAGAACCTTTCACGAAGCGTCTATAATATCCCGCGAGTCCCAGAAAACTACGAACCTCAGTAACGTTCCGCGGACGCTTCCAATCAAGTATAGCCGAAATTTTACTCGGGTCAACTCGAATACCTGATGCAGAAATGACGTGCCCCAAAAAGCTAACTTCATTCAACCAAAACTCACATTTGCTGAACTTCGCGTACAATTATTTTTCACGCAAAATTTGTAGCACTAGTCTCAGATGCTCAGCATGCTCAATTTCATCTCGGGAGTGGATTAGTATATCATCTATAAATACCACTACAAACCGATCTAAGTACGATCTGAAGACTCGATTCATCAGATCCATGAAAATCGCAGGGGCATTAGTGAGCCCAAATGGCATAACTAAAAACTCATAATGACCATATCTCGTCCGAAAGGCGGCCTTTGGTACATCTATTTTTCGAACTCGTGGTGATAATATCCGACCTCAAATCAATTTTTGAGAACACCGACTCCTTTGAGTTGATCGAATAAATCATCGATACGCGGCAACGGTATTTATTCTTTATGGTCACCTTATTAAGTTGTCGATAGTCAATGCACATTCTAAATGTTCCGTCTTTCTTTTTCACAAATAAAACGGGCGCACCCCAAGGAGAGAAACTTGGTCGGGCAAAACCTCTGTCCGTCAATTCTTGCAACTGCGCTTTCAACTCTTTTAATCCAGTCGGTGCCATTCTATACGGAGCTATCGAAATCGGAGTTGTCCCTGGTACTAACTCAATCCCAAACTCTACTTCCCGAACAGGCGGCAATCCCAGCAATTCCTCTGGAAACACATCCTGATACTCACACACAACTGGTACTGATTCAATCTTCTTTTCGGTCACTTTACTATCAATCACGTAAGCAAGGTAAGCTTCACAACCCTTTCTCAAATACTGCCGAGCCAACATCGAGGATATCACTGCCGATAGCCCATTCAAATCCGCAGACTCTAATCATACAATCTCGTTATTCTGACTTCTCAACTCAATAGTCTTTCGTCTACAATTCACTACCACATCATGAACCGTCAACCAATCCATATCGAGGATGATGTCAAATTCATCGAAAGGTAATAACATCAGATCGGCCGAAAAACACATGTATCGAATCATTAAAGGACAATCCTTACACATTTTATCAATCAACACCCAACGATCCAAAGGGTTTGAAACCCGAATTACAAATTCAGTAGACTCAACAGGTAGAGTCTTACTGGATACTAATGTTTCATGCATATATGAATGAGTTGAGCCGAGATCAATCAAAGCAATTACATTAGTATCGAAGAGAGTGAAAATACCAGTAATAACGTCTGGAGATGAGGCCTCCTCTCTAGCACGGACGACATAAGCTCTAGCCGGTACTTGAGTATCCACTCGGATAACCGCATCTGAAGTCCCTCTCTGTGCACCGCTCTTACCTCCCCCACTAAGAGCTGGTCTGCCTCTAGCAGTAGTGCTGTTCGGTTTCGTGTTCTGAGTAGTGCCCTTCTCAACAGTCTCCAGATAATCCCGGACGAAGTGATTTTGCGAACCACACTGGTAATAAGTACGATTAAAAGATTTACCCCAGCACTCTCTGAAATGTCGTCTACCGCACTACTAACATTCAGGTTTGCTCGACCGAGCATTATCGACACTAGCCACTGATGTAGCTCGAGAACTCATTGGTGGCCGATCACGAATAGAAATCTCAGTATTGGGTTTGGGTCGACTATCATCGTTCTTAGTCTTCTTTATTGCCATCTGTAAATTTACCCAGATCTCTTCCGAAAATCCTTAGATTCCATTTCACTTTTCGCTTTTCTTTTCCAGCCTTCACTTTACAAGCTCTCCACAAGTACAACAAACTCGTTAATCTCAAGAATGCCCACCAGAGTTTTATGTCTTCATTCGCACCATCCTCAAATCTCCTACATAACAAATTCGGAAGATACACATTCACGAGCATAGCAACTAAGTCACACAAATTTGCGCTCGTATTCGATTACCATATACGGCCTTGCTTGAGCTCGAAACTCCTTACGCTTAGAGTCTATGAAGCGTTGACTTATGTACTTTTTTGAACTCACGGAAAGAAGTCCTGTAACTCTCTTTCGGGACAACAGATACGAGAGTATTCCACCAGTAATAGGCAGAATCCCGTAATAAAGATATGGCGCACTTCAAGCACTCATCAGGTGCGCAAGATAACTCATCAAAAACACGGACAGTATTATCGAGCCAAAATTCAGCTCTTTCGGTCATTGCCGCCATCTTCTACTCTAAATTCTTGAGCTCGTGCTTTCTTATACGATCAATGGGAGGTTTAGATACTCTTTCGGATTGGCAAGTGAGTTACCATTGGTGTTACGGGGAACATTCGGATTCGTGGATGGTTGAACAAGGAGTGGTTAGTAAGTAATGGTCAACCAATCACTCATCATATTATGGAAGGCCCGCTTTACCCTCTCGTCGGGCCACCGCAGCAGTCGAGATTCTTCCGACACGGTCCCTTGCGCGGAGCAGCGCCACACTCGACATCATCGATTCGCCGCCGGATCCAGATCCATTACTATATATAAAGAAACAAAATACATTTCATCAAGTCATCACACTATCATATTGTAAATAATGGCATGTATAGCTAGACTTTCACACGCCACGTTAGTCCGAGAACCGACTAAACTGTAGCTCGATACCAATAAATGTAACACCCCAACTCGAATTACGTCAGTCAATTCGGGTTACTTAGACATTACTCTACCAAACACCAATCCATGCACATAAATGCATACTAATTGCACCATTACAATATAAAAAGTATATCCCATTTAACATCAACACATAAACTTATATATCAGGAATAATAAGATTAACATTTACTAACAAATTTTGGCCATTCAAATGTAAAGGCCGAATAGGCATACGGTAATTATTCATTTAGTTCAATTTTATAATCGGCATTTCATTCAATCATATACCCTTTCTCGAACATATGCATCTCTCAAAATCATATACATGCATTTGTACATGCCGCATATATGTATATACAAGGAATAAAATGTATAAAAGGCTTGCCACAACACCGTACCTACCTAAGCATTATATTCAAGCTTAATAAATTTTAAACCAACCCAAATCGAGCTATATTCAAAACCAAAATTTCACAACTATATATATATATATATCACTCAAACATATTCACTCAATTCATGGATAGGAATGAAGCCATTTTCATATGGCCTTATATACATTCATTTCAAAATAACTCAAAAGAGTGACCTAGCTTATACATGCCATGATTCCCAAAAGTTTTATAAATAAAGAGGTGCCCAAGATAGATGATAGTGTGATGTGACTTCGACAAGGATTTTCGAGTTCGAGTTGCGACTTTAAAGACCTAAATCACCATGAAACCAACACTTCAAGTAAGCTTAAATAGCTTAGTAAGTTTTAGGCAAGAAAGTAAAGTATACAAAAATGCATTACGTCATTTCTTTAGTTTTGAAACTAACTATAGAATAATTCAATCTATAAACATGTAGCCAAGACTAACATTCATCAATCCCAATTCAATAATCAAAGTGACCATATAGTCACATGTATCATAGCCAATTTAAATCAACTAACTTAAATTCGCATTAAAATGATGAACCATTCGCCAAACATACCTGACTTCATTATGTACTTTTAATAATTGCTTCTATTCTTACCTTTTTACCGATCTCGCACACACAGTGCTCGGTGATGCTATTTTCCGCACACACAGTGCTCGGTGATGCTATTTTCCGCACACACAGTGCCTTTCAACCGATATCGCATTACGGTGTTTCGGTGATGCTATTTTCCGTACACACGCGCCTTTCAACCGATATCGCATACACGGTTTTCGGTGATGCTATTTCCGCACACACAGTGCCTTTCAACCGATCTCGCACACACAGTGCTCGGTTTATAAGTTCGAACACATAGTGCAACCAATCCCATGTTTCCTCACAAAGAATACACATATATACAAATCATCATTCATACATACACATTACATTCGGCTCACACATAACATACATTTAACACATATTCACCACCTTCCAAAGATCATCTCTAGTATCATCAATATCAATAATCATCTTGTATCGCATATATATACATATTCAACAACCCAATTAAATCAAGTTTACTTATACATTTATCAAGTATAACATTCGGCCATTTCATGCTAAATCCACCTTCACATTCGGCAACATGATAATTAACCACCTTAAAATCCTTTAACATATGCGCATAGTATAAAATAAAATTCAATTAAATGTAATTGCTTAAAACTTGCTTCGATAGTTGTCAAATTGAGCTTCCCGGCTACTTATTTACTTTAGATTTCCCCCGATTCGTTTCCAAATCTTTCCTTCCTTGATCTAAACAAAGTTCAAAAAGAGTCCATTCAAATAGCTTTCATTCATTTCAATACGAACACATAATTGTACCCCTTTTTTTTTTCATTCCAACAAATAACAATTCATACTCTTTTGAGCTAAAACCGAATACTCCTCAAGCTTAATTAAGTCCCTTATAACATTTAAAATTAATCATAGCATATAATTTATCAATTCGCCAATTTACCAATTTACCCTCTAGTTTCATTTTCTTGTAATTTAGTCCCCAAACACAAACTCACAAAATATTTATACCTAAGCAATCACATTAAACTTTGCATTCTGGCTAGGCAATGTAAAAATCACTCACATACTCTTTAATCTATTTTTCTTCAACTATAGCACTCTTCCACCTAATTAAAGGCATCAATCAACACATAAATACAATATCTATGCCCTTATTTTAACATCCCCACATTCGGTGAAACACAACAACCATATATGCATTCGGTTATACCCATTTTTTTTTTCTTACACTTACTATCGCTCAATACAAAGCAATATGATAAGGTATAACATTCAATTTAACAATCTAATTAATATATATAATATGTGTCATTCCAAAACACCAAATCTCTACAATCCCATACACGGCTACAATCAAAATATACCATAAGAACAAAAATTCACAATTGGGCTACTCAATATGCATGACAACAAATCTAAGAGCATTGAAATTAACCAAAGCAAAGCTTAAACACCAACCTAATTTGAGCATGCACCCACCGAAATGAAAAAAGCTTGAGGTCTCTTTTTACCTTCAAAAACCGACCACTTCCAAAAGAAAAGATGAATACTTTCTTTCTTCTCTTGCTTTTGTTTTTTATTATTCCTTTGTTTTTCATTTTTTTTACTCAAATTATAATATACATAAAATCACCACTAACTAAAGTAAATTAAATTTAATATACAAGTAATGATTATGCCGTCCACTACCATGAAATGTGGAAAATTGACATGCAAATCCTCACTTGAAAAAACAATTCAATTGACCTTTTAATTCATGCACACTACTTTTACCACTTAAGCTATTTGATCCTTTTTATTAAATTAAACATCTAAACAAGCAATTAACTTCACGAAATTTTAGCACATAGTCAATCGTAAATATTTAACAAGAAAATAATATTAAATTATTATTTCTGACTTGGATTCGTGGTTCTGAAACCACCGTTCCGGTTAGGGTCATATTTGAGCTATTACACATGCCATGGACTTAAAATTTATTTCCAAAAAGTACCAAAGTAATCGATAGTGTGCTTGACTTTGACAAGGATCCCCGAGCACGAGCTTCTACTATAAAGATCTATAAAACAAAGTAACAAACACCCCAGGTAAGCTTAAATAGCTTAGTAAGTTATAAGCAAAAGGTAAAGTTCACAACCACGCATTACACCATTTTCTTTTTAATTTATTCGATCTAACTATTGAATAATTCGTAAAATTTAAAACACATATTGGATTAACATTCATCAATCTCATGCTCATTAGAACTCAAAACAATTGGACTAAGTATTCATATCCTTCATACCATATCGAAATATCTTAAATAAATTTGCACCAAGATGATAAACCATTATTCAATATGTACATACCGACACTTTTGTTTACCTTTACTAAGTGTTTCTATCCTTGAGCAAAACCGATAACCCGCATTACACAAAGCCTTTCAATCGATCTCATATACACAAGGTTTCGGTGAATAAATCCGCCACACAAAGCTCTTCAACCGATCTTGCACACACGGTTTCGGTGAATAAATCCGCACACATAGTGCCACTCAACCGATTTCGCACACACGGTTTCGGTGAATAAATTCGCACACACAAGTGCCACTCAACCGATTTCGCACACACGGTTTCGGTGAATAAATCCGCACACAGTGCTCTTCAACCGATCTCGCACACAAAGGTTGCTCGGTGAATAAATCCACACACAGTGCCACTCAACCGATTTCGCACACACGCTTTCGGTGAATAAATCCGCACACACAGGTGCTCTTCAATCGATCTCGCACACACAAGGTTTCGGTGGATAAATCCGCACACACAGTGCCACTCAACCGATTTCGCACACACAGTGCTCGGTATTTATGCTCGCACACATAGTGCCATTATTTTATCTTATCCTCATTACTAAATATACTCATGATTTCATTTCATCCAAATAAATACACTTAAGATTAAAAATTCAAAATCATCACACTTCTCCCATCACATAATATCACATTCGGCAACAACCATTATACATAATAAGATATATATATATCCTCATTTTTAATTTCCAGCATCAATCACATTCTATTTTCACGTGTAACTATATTTGATACATATACAAATATTCAATCCACCCAAATTAGTTCAAGCTTACATTTATAATATGCATTTTATTCTCACTTTCGAATATAATAAAATATTTCCATACCACATTCGGCTTTATATAATTAAGTCTATTATTTAACTTTAGCATATATAATTCAACATTGAATAAAATTTGTATCAATCCAATTGCTTACAAACTTACCTTGAAAGTCGACAATTTAAGCTTCCCGGCTACTCGTTTAATTTAGCTTTTTCCCCGATCCACTCCGGTTTCTTTTTGTTCTCGGTCTAAAACAATTCCAATTAAGCTCATTTAATTTTATTTCCATACAATTTAATCCATAATTACTTTATTGCGCAATTTACTATTGTACCCCCAAACATTTATAATGTTTACAACTTAGTCCTTGAAGCTAAAAATACAAAATAGCATGAATTTGACTACAACAATTAAGAGCCGAATACTCTTGATCTCTATACCAGCCCCTTTCTTCAATTTATTTTGCTATTAAACCCTTAAAAAATTTTTTTTTATAAATAATCCCTTAGGCTAAATATCATCAATATTACTAAAGAGAAGCTTGTTAATCTAACCTTCATCTATCATATTCTATCAACAATTATACAAACATCAAGCTTTTCATCCATGGCAACATTCACTTTGAACAACCAAATCAAAATTTCGAATATGGGCAATATAGATTTCATGGCAACAACCTCAAAAATGCTTAAAATTCAAGAAATCAATTTCAAACTCTTACCTTAATTAAACATGCAAATTGGCCGAAGGTTGGGAGCTCATTCTTTTCTCTTCTTCTTTCTTTTGTTTCGGTCAAAGAGAGAAGAAAAAGATGATAATTCCTATGTTATTTTGTTTTTATTATTTTAATGTTATCTAATATTATAATATATTATTACAACCACTTACTACACTTTAAAAAATATAATATTAGCACTTCCCCCACTAATTTCATAAGTCCATCTGTCCACTATATCACCAAAGGAAATTTTGCCACTCAAATCCTTATATTAAAAGAAACTACTAAATTTGGCCACTTATAATCATAATAGCTATTTTTCTTACTTACTCAATTTAATCCTTTCACTTAAATTAATCACCCAAACACACAAATTAATATACAATATTTTATCACATGTTTTACCACATAGCATAGATATCAAATTATTAAATAATTTAAATAAAAGAAAATATTATTTTTTTATACCGGATTCGTGGTCCCAAAACCACCGTTCCGACTAGGGTCGTAATTGGTCATTACAATTTAAGTTTTTCAGTAAAGTTACTGATTGAGTCTTAGTTCGATTGGTATGGACATTGCTGTCAATGTAGGAAAATGTAAGTTTGAGTGTGCTGAAACACATTATCTTTTTATTTATGGGTTGGTGAGGGACAACACCTAATTTTAAGAAAAAAATAAAGTTAAAAGATACAAAACCTAACACATTGAGGGTTAATTGCTAGGAAATGAAATAAGCCTAATACATTGTATGTTAATTTTGTGATTTAGTACTTTGACAAGCAATAATATTCGGACTTTACACTTACATTTGGTAGATAATTTATGAATATCACTGTTAGGCTTAGTTTGGATGAGCGATGATACGTTTACCTATAATTAGTATAAAACTAATGGTGACAGTAAAATTAAATACTGTGATGTGAGACAAAAAATAAATTAAATGCACAGCATGAAACCATCCATTCAAACCCCACCTTAGACTATTGTGAACCTAGCATTTAATCGAAGTTTGAGGGAATCTCCCCTAGTTTAAACTTAAAAAGAGAAAGTCAAAGTAAAAGTTCTCTATATTATGTATTGTTAGTGGGTTTAGTTTTGGTTAAATTATGTTATTAGTTCTTATACTTTATGAAAGTTATGAATTTAGTCTTTGTATTTTGATTTGATTAACTTTAGTCCTGTACTTCTTGAATTAGTCAATTTTAGTTCCTATACTTTTCAAAATTTAAAAATTTAGTCCTAACCCAAATTTTAGCAATTAAATCTGTTTGGCTAAATTCAATTACTAGTCTTGTAATGTGCGTACAATTGTAGATTTATCCCATATTCTTCAATTGAATCATTCTAAGTCTCTATACTTCTCGAATTTTAAAATTTTAGTCTTGACACAAATACTAGTCGTTACTCCATTAACATAATTTTTCGTGAGTAATATGTAGAATAACAAGTTGACATGACATTACACATATGATAACAAGCCCGCATTAGATTTTAGAATTAATGAACTTAACTTAATGAATTTAATAGTTATTATTTGGTAAGGACTAAAATTTTAAAATTTGAAAAGTATAAAGACTAAAAATGACCAAATTAATATACATATATTAAATCTATAATTTTTGTAAAATACAAGGACTAACAACAAAATTTGTCCTCTAGTTTTTACTATAATTTGACCATGTCTAATTTCTTTATTTTCAAGATACGTATTTTTACTATCGAGATATCTTTTTATTGGCTTTTCTTTTAAACATCTAATAAGGTGACATATACACCTAAGCTTTTTCTTGTATACTTAAAAAGTTATTTTATATGAATTAAGTTTTAACTCGATTAACATCGATATTATTGTCAAGACAGAAAGATATAGATTGAACGTATTTAAACTCGTTTTTCTTCTTATTTAGTTCACATCACCTCATGTTTTAAAAATAAGTCATAAAATTAATAAAAAATAAACATTTTAAAAAAGTAAACGACTAGAAATATTCAATAGCGTAATTGACAAAATTAAAAAAAATAATCTCAAGTGTGTTGGTCTTTAAGGTTAGGGTGCTCATCGGTCCAAATATGATTTGGATTCAAGTCGCTAGTCACATTCTTGTTAGGACTTTATTCTCTTTATTATAATTTAATTATTTTTTATTTTTTGAAATGTATATCTTTAGTATTAATGTTAATTTTTTCGTTAATTTTATTAAATAATTTAACATGATTTATTTTTAAAATATATAATGATGTAATATATACTGTTTAGCATTTTTTTTTGCACAATTGGATTTTTTTTTTTGCATATTTCAAAAACAAAAAAGAGAGAAACTATACAAAAATTAATGTGTATATGCCACATCACTACATTTTTAAAAATATCATGTAATTGTTTGACAAATTTATAGAAAAAAAATTGGTTTTAAGACTCAAATTACACATTTTAAAAATTAGAACTAACAATTATAATTTATCAAATTATATTAGAAAGTTGGGTGAAGTCAAAATATTTTTTGGTGAGTCCTGGATTATGTTATATATTTTATGATATCTAAAATACAATTATATTATTGTATTGATTTGTATTTTTACAATTTTTAAGACTAAATGAAATATTTTATTATTTTTGGGACAATCTTGGAAGGTTCACTAGATTCTTAAGTTGTTCTACTTTTGGAATGCACTAAAGAATATGGCTTGGTGGCTCAAATATGAATACTATTAACGAGTTCACTTCTTAACCTTTATTTGAAATACAAGTACTTCATTATTTGTTCATTAAACGAGCGATACACTTCATCTAAAACCTCTCTTGCCAAAATGTTCTAGTGGGTATAACTTTCATGCAACTACTATTATACCAATTATCTATATAATTTACCGTTCATTTTCCCATGTTCAAGAAACTCTTAATCCCACTACCCTCCATTTTAGCACGTTCATGCCCACTTTCTCTTCATTATTGTTTCCTTTTTAACTCCCTTTTTGAAGACCTATAAATAGAGGTTTGAAGTCTCATTTTGGGATTATTGATTTTTTGGGCGAACGGAGCATTCTAAAATTTTTTCTGAAACTTTCTTTTTACACAACAACCAGAGTAGCTCTTATCCTTCTCATCCCCTTATTATGTCCGTCACCATCGCTTACCACAACATTTGCTTTCCAAGGTCTGCTCTGATCTTCCTATTCATTATCTCTCCACGACTTCTAATTTTGCTAGATTATAACGTCTCTTTATTTTACCAAAAAAACTCTTTATAGGGCAAAATTATAATTCTACCTTATCTTAACTTATAATTTTATAGATTTTGAGAGCCTAAAACATAATTTTCTAATTTTACTCGAAAGGCTAAATTCACAAAAAATTGTAAATTACGAAGCCTCTTTTATAGAGTTCAACAAAAGAAAAAAAAGTCACATTACTTCTTTTCTAAACATTTGAATTGAGTTTGAATTTTGGAGTCATCACCATTAGAAGGGTTTTATTTGAATATCAACTCAGTCCAACCATAATTATATTCAAATCGTAAATGAATGAGACCACTCACTAATCTTCCTCAAACAATGAAGAAAATAATAAATGAATCAAGGCCCGTTAATCTTTCTATTAAACACTTTGGATTCTAACCAAGTGAAACCTAAAGGGTGTAAATCGATACCGATATTCACAAGCCACTTAAACTCGGTTCAGAAAACTTGAATTCAACTCAATTATTATTTAGTTGAGCTCAAGCTTGAGTAATTCATGTTATAAGAGCAAATAGAATTTAAGTTATTGTCTTGACTCGCATAGAGTGGTGATTAAAGTTTTTGTCGGTACTTATTTAACATAGGTTCAAATTGTATTACCCCATCCCTACCTAAAATTATATAAAAATAGCTTGAAATTCTAATTTTTTCTAATGTATATTTTTAATTAATATTATAAGAATTAATCTTCAACCCGAATTAAAGTATAAACAATCGAGGTTGAGGTTGAAAATGAGGAAAAACATCTCATTATTCACTACAAAAATGGACGTAATTTAATTTCTTTTAGTATCCGACACTTAAACTTAGTATCATAATAACATAACTTGCAAATTTTATCAAAGACTTTTGTATTTGAAAAACATGGCTTCCTTTCCCTAAAATTATGGGGTAATCTATTATAAATATGCAGCTTAGATTAAACACCCTCTCCACTTTCCCTTAGCCTATACACTTTTGTGCAAAAATTCCCTTCCATTTGAAAAACAATGGCTTCTGACACTCTCAACCTCATTGCCATCCTCTCCCTTACTATTTCAGTCCTCTTATCTTTGCATCCTCAACCAACCTTCTCATTCGTAATGGAAGAATTTGACGACGAAAAAGAATACGTGTTCGATCATCCTGTCATCATCCCTAACATTCGATCGAGAAACCGGTTCTTAAAGACCTCACCGATGAAAGATAAGATCAGGAAAGGTGCACATTGTGAGCCCGACCCTTCTCTAAACATATGCAATGGCATTTCCACAAACAACGGACCAGCCTACTGTATTGCTGCAAGACGCATTGTCGTAACGTGCTCAGTGATCGGAACAATTGTGGAGAATGCGGCAATCGGTGCATGTTCTGGGAACGTTGCTGTGCTGGAGTTTGTACTGATGTTGTTCACAATGTTAACCACTGTGGCAAGTGTGACAATCAGTGCTCGCCTGGAGTTCAGTGTGACTTTGGGTATTGTGGTTATGCTTAGATTAAGTATTATAATGTTTTTTATCAAAATATATTAGAAAATTCAAACAGCTTTCCCTTGGGGCTGTTTTGATATTATGAATATGACATCGTTATCGATATGTATTTGGTTATAATGGGGAAGGATGTATGTATGTATGTATGTATTATACAGATATATTTAGTTAAATTCTGTTATTAGTCCTCGTACTTTGTAAAAGTTATGAATTTAGTCTCTATACTGAAATTTGATCAATTTTACTCCGTGTACTTTTCAAATTTGTCAATTTTAGTTCTATACTTTTGAATTTTGAAAATTTAATATAGACTAAAACAATAACAATTAAACTCATATGGTTAAATTCAATTACTAATCTTGTACTTTGCTTACGCTTGTATATTTATCCATATTCTCCAATTGAATGATTCTAAGTTCATATATTTTTGAAATTTGAACTTTCAATCTTGATACAAATGATAGTCGTTGATCCATTAACTGAATTTTAAATGAGTAATATGTGAAAGTAACAAGCTAACATGGTGTTATACATAAGATAATATGTTTGCCGCATTAGATTTTGGAAAAAGTAGAGCTGAACTTAATGAATTTAACAATTATTATTTGATGAGGATTGAAATTTTAAAATTTAAAAAGTACAATGAGTAAAATGATAATTTAAAATTTAGGGACTAATTCTATACATTTTACAAAAAACCCAATATATTATGTGAAAATGAGTTTCTATGGATCTTATGGTGCTTGTAATTTTAGTCATTCACCTTATACGTGAGGAAAAGCATTAATTTAGTTATTCAATAATTATTAAGTTGGTTCATATATATCACTTACTAAGCTTTCTATTTTCCTCAACATAATTCATAAGTGACTTACTTTGAGCATCAATTTATCATTCATCACTAAACTATTTTGAGCATATGATATGCGTTGTAAAAGTTTCATGGGATAGAATATAAAACCATAATTTTATGATTCAAATTTTCACCTTTATTAATCAAGAATATACTTTCAAAACCTATTTTTTCCAACAATTACTAGACACAAGATTGCACCTAATTATTTAGATGTTAGGCTCAAATACCAATTGAAAGTATATAAGGTATAGATGTATCGAGTGTACTTTTTGGAACAAGATGCGACAATAAAAAAGAGAAGCACAAGACCAACACCAATAATTTTTTACATAGTTGAAACCCAACCAACCACACAATTGCAGTTCTATGTGACTCCACTCCCTTACTCAGCTTCTCCTACTAAGAATTGTAAAAACTCAGTCCCATATTACAAAAGGTTTGCACAAATAAAATGTTCATAACAATGAACTATATTATGCTCACTCAACCTATACAAAACACTAAAGAATGAAGTTTTCTATTTATAAGAAGTGTAGCTTCAATAAGTTGATCACTTTAATTTCCTTAAAAATGGATATTATGTTATCTTTAACCAGAACAATCCCTTTTATGTACCTTCAATCATCCCTCCATTTAGGAGTCTTCTCATGTAAAGTTATTATATTCTTTGTATATTTGTAAACTTTGATAAAAAATCAAAATAAAATAAGATAACATTGTTTCCTAGTATTGAATCCTTTGTCCTTAAGGCAAAATTGCTCATCACTTGGTGTGCACAATTTTAATGGAATTGCATCTGAGGACTTCAATACCACATCAAAGAGTTGCATACTTCTTTAGAAGTCTACGAAGTTATGAAAGTTGGCTCAATTTTCTCTCCATTAAATAAAGTCATAAGCTTAGTTTTACAACAATGGAATTAAGAGAGAAAATGTTTTTTCTTTTAAGTTGTTGTATCTAAAAAAGAATATGATTGGATATATATAGGTAAAGGTTTAAAGGAAATGGGACTAATAAATACTTACATTGATTAACATTCAATGCTTTATAGTGGTTTAACGTAAGTTAATAAACGCTTACATTAAGAGGGGCTTTGTTTTTTTTTTTTTAAAGAATGAATAGCCAAAGAAATTGAACATACATAATGACATTTATTAATGTATAGATCACAGTTAATGCATTTGTTCTTCTGCTAGGACTATCGATCAAACTAGGATTACATTGTAAACATATTTTATTCAACAAAATCCGAGCACATAGCTCAAATTACAGGACAAACTTGTCTAAGTTTGAAAATTTTTCCATCAAAAGGTTCTAGGAGAACAGTTTCTTATTCATTTGTAGATTGTTTTAAAACATGTTGATTTCCACTAGACATGTTTTGTGAAACCAACTTCCCAACAATCTTCCACTAGAATGAAAATTGTTTAACTGGTACGAAGACTTGAAGAACAGTAGAGAGAAAATTGAATTGGAAGAAGATTATATTAGAAGGGGCAGTTTTTGGCTTTGAACCTTCCTTAGTTAAGTAGCGTTGGACTTACTCTTTTAATTATTTGAAATGAACATAGGAGGATACTAAACCATTAAGAAAGCAAGATTTTTGGTTGAAATAGAACTAAGAAGAAAGGTTGGAATGGAACTTGTAAATTACTATGTAATATTTACATCAATACTCTCTTTTGATGGGCTAAAACACATTACCTAAGTGTTAGAGAGTTTTCACAATTTCATAGGACTTTTGTTTATATAGTTAGGAGATTTTTAAATTAGGAGTGTTTATTTACTTTAAACTCTTGTAACTTGATAATAATTTTTGTAATACCCAAATCTTGCGGGCCCATTAAACTGCACTCCAAATAAATCAAAATCCAGCCCAATTATTAAATCCAAAATTTACCTAGCCCAAAACAATGAGCCCAAAACTAAAAAAAAAGGAGAAAACCCTAACCCCTAATGTTGCCGCCGCTCTCCACTTGCCTGCCACTACCTGCTCCACCGACCCCCACCTGCCTCTGACGACACCGGCTACTTGCTCCACTAGCACCTGCAAACAAGACAGAAGCAAGGACAAGAACCACGCCAACAACAGTAATGAAACAACAAAAGGCATAATAAACAATGTAATTTTCTTTCGGCTATAAAGCCATGAAAAACAAATGAAAAAGGGGGTTTTTTTTCGAAAACAAAAAGGGGAGAGAACAGAAAAAGGAGAGCAAAAAAGGGATTGGAACCCATAAAAAAAATCGAATGTACAAAGGGGAAATTCTGAATAACAAAAGAAAATAGATCTATTGAAGTCTAGAGAGGTTTTTTTTTCACTCTTGTTCTCTGATTATTGCATCTCTATTTCAAATTTATCTTTATTTTCCTTTTATTCACGAATCACCAAAAAAAATTTAATAAGAAAAGAAGAAGTATACCTCTCCTTCGCGGAACCCGCTTCTCCCAGATCAAATCAGTGAAAAAGGAAGAGGCACTTGTCGCTTCGACGCTATGAGGTTTGAGGACGGAACCTTTGGTCGTGCCTTGAAATGGGTCTAAGGGCCTGCTTTGCACACCGTCGGCCACCATCAGATGCATGGTGGTACTGACGGCAACGAGCAAGCTCACGGAGGTAGCCCGATCGTCGGGAAGATGAAGGGAAGAGAGGAAGAGCGTGGGTGGAAGATGAAAGGTTTTAAAACCTGTTTAAAAAGAAAAAGAAGAAAATGGGTTGTAAAATAAGAAATAAAATGGTTTTAAAACATTGAATGAAAAGCAGTTTGGTGGGGTGGGAATCATGATGCTAACCTTAAAAGGAAAATTTACACTTCGGTCCTTACTTTTTGTTGTGTTATTTGATCGACTTTTATTTCTTTTTATTTTTAATTTGGCCCAACAATTTGTTTGATTTCAATTGGGTACTCCCGACGTTGTGCATTTTGAATAAAGGGTTATTGACCATTTTGGTTCCCCTCCTCCCACGCCGCATTTCAAATAGGCCCTTTTCTTTTTATTTTATTTGAATTGACCCTAAACTTTCATTTTAAATGCAATTTAATCTTATTTTAATTACTTTTGCAATTTTTTTAGTCTTTTGTTATTATGTTATTGTTGTCACCATCATTATATTTTATGTAGATATTTTATTATTATTCTATTTCATTAACTTCTTTATTATTATTATTATTATTATTATTATTATTATTATTATTATTTGTTATTTTAATTATATTTTTACTCCTATTTGTTTATTTACTATTATATCGCTTATTTTTATTATTACAATTGTTGTTTCATTTTTATTAATACCATTATTATTATTATTTTCATTTTACTCTTATTTATTTATTTATTACTTTCATTTATTTATTTATTTTTTATTATTATTCGCTCATTAATGTATCATTCTTTTATTAATGTATCATTATTTTTATTATTATAATTATTTAATTTAAATTTGATTTTCATTCTTTAAATTTTCACAATTTATGATTTTTATTATTTTATTCATTATTTATTTATTATTTTATTTATTTATTTATCATTTTATTTACTTATTATTTATTCGCTTATTATTCTTTACTCTTTTAGTACTTTAAGGCAATTTATTTATTTATCATATTCTTTATTTTATTATTTTGTTATTATTATTATTATTATATTTGTTTCTATAGCTTTATTATCGTCATTCTTATTTCATTATTTGCTCATTCATTTATTTATAAGGATTAGATTTATTCACATATTTGCTTATTTGTTATTATCATTACTTTGTCTAATATTAATCTACTTTGTCTAATATTAATCAAATAAATTTTCAAAATAAAGATAATGTTCTGTGTTTGAAAATTCGAAAGATCATGCCCTAAGGTATTGGATTTCGATTTTTTTTCTCGTTTAATCTAAACAATTGGATATCCTTTTAAAATAAATACATTTTTAAACAAAAAGCTTATTCTCGGGAACTCGAAATGTCGTATCCTAAAGCATTGGAAATGATGTTTTGTATCCCGAGATAAGATTTTCTAAACTAAGGCAATGTTTTGTATTTAGAAACTCGGGGAATAGTGCCCTAACGTGCTGGGTTGCGATTTTCCGTTTGACTAAAATACTAAACATCCTTTTAATAAATGTCACAAATTCCGAGATAACTTTGATCACAAAGGCTTTGAATATCGTGTCCTAACGTGTTGGATGTGATGTTGGTATCCTCTCGGAACAAAGATATCTCGAATTTTGGCTGAAGCTCTCCAAATATTTTCTAAAGGATCCGTATTTTAAAACATTTTCAAACTTCTGACATTAAGACACTAATTAATCATTTTGGTACCAATTTTGGGCGTATCGAGGGTGCTAACCCTTCCTCGTGCGTAACCGACTCCCGAACCCGATTTTCAAAATTTCGCAGACCATCAACATTGTTTTAGTAAACCTAAACGTTTTATTAAAACAAAGGTGATCCGATCACACCAAATAAAGATCGGTGGCGACTCCCATTTTATTCTTATTTTCAAAACCAAAGTCGAACCCCTTGTTGTTTTCAAAAAAATGGTTACGACAGCTTGGCGACTCCACTGGGGACCACCTTAAAGAGAGTCAAGCCATAAATTGATTATTTTCGCCTTTTGCGGAAGTTTGAAAGTTCAATTTGAAAATTACTATATTTGTATTGCATGTTGTTTTTATTGCGGCATGGCATTGCATGACCGTTGTGGTCACACCTTTAGGTGAGAGTGAGAACTACTCCTTCGTGAGGTTTTCACCTCCGCAGGATAGTGGATCGCTTTGGATACATCCGCATTCTATGTCTTCGTGAGATTTTCATCTCCGCAGCCATAGGGAAATGTATTCCCCGAATCAACTCGGTCTATATAAGCCTATAATAGGTGAGGATCGAGGAATCGCTAGTTCGGTGCCCTTACCTTAGAACCAAACCACATGTAGTGAACCCTAAGGACCCACCTTAGGTAGAACTATGTCAAACCCTTAGCGGTCACCTGGGTAGGTACTTTATTTGTTTATTTCTCCTGTGCTAACGTGTTTGGTTTTGTTTGTGATTGCATTGCATTACATTACACCGCATCATCTTAGAAAAGAGGTGTTGATTCATATTCGATTGCCAAATAGAAGAGTTTATCATAAGGAAATATGTTACTTGATAAAGTGGATTATAATACGGTCGTTCGAACATAGTCCAGATAAACAACAAGAGAGGACTGATAACCCACAGAAGAATACAAGACTCTGCCCGAGGATTCAAGCCGACAAGGATTATTGAAGAGCCATCGTGTCTCTATTTTTTGAAAGAAGCTTATAAATATCGCAGAGGATAAGCGGGTGAAGAGGCACGGCTTGGACTGAAGAACAAGGAGCTAGAAGAGGCATCTATTGGGGAAGTTCACGGGATACGACCATAACTTCCGGATACGAAGAAGAAGACTGGTGTTTTCACCTGGACTATGAGGATAAAGCCGTATATGCAATCCGTTTTATGTAAAGAAATGTATTTTCTAGAAAAGTTCTTCTAATGAAATTGAATTCATAATCAACGCCTCTCTTTCTTTATACATGCATTTGCATTGCATTTCATGCATTTACCTTGCATCATATCACATGCATTAAGATTTATAGAAAGACCCTAATTAGGTAAAGTTATTTCAGTAACCTAGGAGACATGGATCAAAGAATGGAAAGGCTAGAACAAATGCAAAAGGAAATACAGGAGCAGATACAAGAACGATTAATCAAGATACAACAAGATATGATAGAACGGATGCAAGAGTCCCAAAACAACATGATAAGCCAGTTGGCGCAACTATTGGCCAATGAACGAGGAAAGGGCGCCGCTGCTAGCTCAGGGAATAATGACGACCTGCCATTCCTCCGGATTTACCCCGCCAAATACCCAAGCACCACGAAATATGTCCCCAAAGGACGCCTTTTATTATCGTGCCACGATGCAAGTTGAGACCGCAATGCCAAAGACACTTTCCGATCGGTTCAGCACTAATCCGGAGAAGGTCCGCTAATCCTATAGTCCCGATCTTGATGAAATGGTTGAAATGGATAAGGCAAAAGCAAACCTTTCCAGAGAACTCGAGGATCGCGTATGGTTAGAAGAAAAGTTTAAGGAAATAGAAATCACCGACCATCGCTACGGGTAGACGCTAAAGACTTGAGCCTAGTCCTGCACCTCGTATTTCCGCCAAAGTTCAAAACCCCAGATTTTGAAAATACAATGGGACCAGTTGCCAAGCGCACATCACAATGTTCAGTCGACGGATGGCGGGATATGTTAACAATGATCAACCGCTTATTCATTGTTTTCGAGATAGTTTGGCAAGGCTGCGCCAAATGGTACAATCACCAAATTGCACCCAGATCAAGTCGTGGAGGACCTAGCACGAGCCTTCCGAAACAATATGGGCATGTAGCCGATATAGCTCCCGATCGAATCACGCTCCAAAATATAGAGAAAAGCCAAACGAAAGTTTCTGGCAATATGCCCAAAGTGGAGGAAGTAGCCACAAGTTCAACACCGCTTTAGAAAAGAGACAACCATGTTTGTTTGTCAATACGCTGAAAGCTCCTTTTATTAATCACATGCTTGGAAGTGCCACTAAAAGTTTTTCGATATTGTGCTGTCGGGGAGATGATCGAACATGCAATCGATGGCAAGATTGAAGCGGGAAACCACTAGAAGGCCCGCTCCTAGAAAAAGGGATGACGAAGTGAATAATACAAACATAGAGGACTCAAAGTCAGTTACCGTTAACCAGCCAAAAACGGTGACTACTGAGTATCAAGGTTCATCAAGGAAAGAATCCCGTACAAGGAAAAACATTGAAAAACTCCAATTTATGTCAATCCCTATGACGTATAAGGAGTTGTATCAAAGTTTATTTAATGCACACGTAGTGTCTCCCCAATATCCAAAACCGATGCAACCTCCATACCCAAAATGGTATGACCCAAACACTCAAGGTGAGTACCACTCGGGATCACAGCCATTCGATAGAAAATTGCCTTACTTTCAAGAAATTGGTGGAAAATCTCATCAACATGGGCATTGTGAAGTTCGATGATGGAGAAATGGTATACCAAGAGAACCGAGGAATAAAAGTTTTCGAACATCCGCTTTTATGTACTCGAAAGTGTTTTGAACAATGGGACTGTGGAAGAAACATGTATTTTAAAGCTAATCTAGAGTAATGTGTAAAACACACTTGTTGCTTCAAGCCCGAAGCAATAAGATTTTTTTGAGAAGTAGGCTTGTGTCCAGAATTTTTATTTCAATAAAATGCATCTTTCCAAGTAAATATTTTCATTCTTTACATTTCATACTGAATATTTTTCACTCATGACCATATCATACGAATAATCATCCTTAGGATCATTTATTCTTTGGATTTTCTGCCCACAATGGGCCCCCAGATATCAATGACATGAGCGACGCTCTGGTCACTCCTTTTAGTGAGATATGTATCTAGAGGGATCTAAGGGCTTTGAAGATGACAAAGATTGTGACTTACTTCCCCAATGGTAGATCCTACCTTGTGAAGTGTCAGCAGACGCTATGAACTAACGAAGGAGATGAAGATGGAAGCGTAGCTCCTCGTAAGAATAAGGCAAGACATTATCGCATGATCACAGCCAGACACGCTGAGGCCACTGAAACACGGATTCCTATATACGAGGCATAGACGCTATCAAGCCAGTCTTCTCAAGAGCTTTGAGCTGACATTGATTCATATTCATAGCTTTTGGTTACCTTACCAAGAAGGTAAAGATCACTTCACATGTCAAAATTACAAAGTCAGCGGTCGTCGACTTCAACTTCAACTTCAAAATCAAAAATTCAAAAAAAACAAAAAAAACAAACAAAAAAAAAGAAAAAGAAAAGGAAAAAGAAAAAGAAGAAGAATAAAGAGAGAATGGCGATAAAGAATGCCGAAAGAAACGTGTTACACAAATTTATAGTCCGTCCAAAGGTCGACACCACATCAAGCAAAAAAATAGCCAAAACCATTCAAAATTTTTGAAAAACGATGAGACTTGTAAAGGTTGGCATAGAAGTTACCATTTACCTTCTAGGTTTCTTGAACATTGGCCGTGGCTTTCACCGGGCATCTTTTCCATTGGTTTATTTAAAAGGAAAATTGTTGGAAGATAAGATTCCTTTTCCAAGCTTTGATTTGATTGGATGAAGCAGAATGCCTCCGATAAGCCCGATTGAAAGTATTCAGTAGGGTCAAATGTACCGAAAATAGATACGGGCTTGACGAAAAGGTTCGCTCAAGAGAATTTCAGGAAGATGACCTAGCATTAAGAGAGATTCTTCTTATCCAAAAGAACTCCAAAGAAAAGTAAATGCCTTATACAAAGAAAGAAGGCCATTCTAGGAAAATGGGTGTTAACCAAGATGGATGGCAAGGACCCCCCAATCCGGTGAGTTCAGATTCAATAAAAAAGTTTTCCAAAAAAAAACACGAAAAAAGAAAAAGAAAAGGAGAGGCCAAGGCGAAAACCCGCAAAGGGCGCTTTGAGACCAAAGGGTATTTGAGTTGAAAACCCGAGAAGGGTAACTTAAAATTTTGATCGAGAGTAGGGCATAAAGTAGTCTTGCTACGTCAAGAAGTATGTTACGTCTTGGGGCATCGACAAAGTACTGGATCCCTAAACACATATTAAGCTCAAAATGGTCCTCAAGAAGTTGGAAGAGAAGCTCAAGTCTGCGATATCTGGGGCACTTAGTTTCCATTTTACCCATTTTGTTACTTGTGGTTATTTTATTCCTTTCAAAAAACCCCGATAAAATTCCTTCTTAATTACCTTTGCTAGCATTGATTAATTTGTTTGTTTGAGCTATGCTCCCAATCAATTTCCTTTTGTCCATGGTTACAATCTTTTCAAGCATTTTGCATTGAAATAATGATTAGTGGACTAATAATACTTTCATAAAGGAGTTTTGCATATTACTCGAAGCTTCAATAATACAAGGACTTGAAACATGACTATTGTTTAGAACTCACTCAACTTTCAAGGTTTGGAAATATTGGAGAAAGATGATTATCTCTTTGACCTTTTATTGGTTGAACGAAATGACAATACATTTCACGGTGATACGACCTTGACGGATAACGAGTAATGTCAACCCAAAGAAGGCAAAGGGATCATTCTCGAGAAAAGAAAATGATACTCAGTATTCATGCACATATCAGCCTACACATCCGGTCATTACACGGTGAATAGTGTAACAGATCAAATTGATCCTATACCTCGGGTTACAGGGGATGGATAGAAAAACCAAATGTTATTCTCCTAGAGTTGCGTGAGAGATGCAAACTTTATGTCTCGAAGGTACAAGTGGAAGGACCACGAAATTACAATAGGGCAAGCTTGTTGAGCGAATATGATCATTGTTTGGGCTTTCTATCAAAGATACTAGCTGAACGAGAAAGCATGATAACGCATCGCTGATAGAACCTTAATGAACTACGAGCAATAACGACCCAAGCATTTAAAAGGGATCATTTCCTTTTCAAAGCACGTTTAGTTAGGAGCATTCGACTCATTGTATCCTCGATCATTGTAAAAGATCATTCTCATAACATTCGCATTCATGTAAATGTCATCCATATCACACGAGTTAGGAGCATTTGAGTCATTCCGACCATAGCATCCGTGCCATTTGGCGTAAACACAAGCATATAAAATCGAGTCTACAGGATATGTCCCCAGAGGACGGTGTAGCAACACTATTGAAGATTGTCCTATTACCATCGACCAGCGGTGGAATAGGTTGAAGATTGTCCTATTGCCATCGACCAGCGGTGGAATAGGTTGAATACTATCTTATTGCCACCGACCAGCAGTGGAATAAGTTAAAGATTACCCTATTGCCACTGACCAGCAGTGGAATAGGTGAAATACCGTCATATTGCCATCGACCAGCGGTGAAATAGGTTGAAGACCGTCCTATTGCCACTGACCAGCAGTGGAATGGGTCAAGAATCGTAGGTCTTGTCACCCTAACCAGTAGTGGGGCAAGATCGAAGGCAAATCTTGGCATCCTAACCAGTAGGGAACATGATTTAAGCCACTGCCCTATTGCCACTGACCTGCAGTGGAATAGGTCAAAAATTATAGATCTTGTCGCCCTAACCAGTAGTGGGGCAAGATTGAAGGCGAATCTTGGCTCCCTAACCAGTAGGGAACATGATTTGGGCCACCATCCTATTGCCACACACCTGCAGTAGAATAGGTCAAGAATTGTAGGTCTGGTCGCCCTGACCAATAGTCGGGCAAGACCGAATGCAAATCTTGGCTCCCTAACCAGTAGAAAGCATGGTTAAGCTTTAGTCCTAGCAGTGGAATAGGCTGAAGACCAAAGACCTCATCCCTCGAGATGGTAGTGGGGCAGACTGAAGATTGAAGTCTTCCTGAATATAGTAAGGAAGCACATTGGAAAGTTCAGATTTCGTTCCCTCAAGATGGTAGTGGGGCAGACTGAAGATTGAAGTCTTCCTGAATATAATAAGGAAGCAAATTGAAAAGTTCAGATTTTGCTCCTTCGAGATGGTGGGGGAGCAGGCTAAAAATTAAAGTCTTCCTGAAGATAGCAAGAAAACAAATTGGAAAGTTCTGAATTCTCATTTCCTCGACGTTCCAGTGGAGTAGGTTGAGATTACAAATCCCGTCTCCCTGAGTTAACAATGAGGATCAATCATTATTCCTTTGAAGTTTCAGTAAGAGAAGATGGAAATTACAAATCTCTTCTCCCTGAATTCTTATTTCCTTGAAGTTCCCGTGGAGTAGGTTGAGATTACAAATCCTGCCTCCTCGAAAGTTAACAATGAGGATCAATCATTATTCCTTTGAAGTTTCATAAGAGAAGATGGAGATTACAAATCTCTTCTCCCAATTCTTATTTCCTCAAGTTCCGTGGAGTAGGTTGAGATTACAAATCCGCCTCCTCGAAAGTTAACAATGAGGATAAGTCCTTATTTCTTTGAAGTTTCAGAGAGAAGATGGAGACTACGAATCTCTTCTCCTCAGATTCTTATTTCTTCAAGTTCCGTGGAGTAGGTTGAGATTACAAATCCGTCTCGAAAGTTAACAATGAGGATAAGTCCTTATTTCTTTGAAGTTTCGTAGAGAAGATGGAGACTACGAATC
>CP106726.1:19325509-19425547 GCA_025506655.1 Gossypium rotundifolium
TATATATATATATATATATTCATATCCAACAGCAACACTTAATACAAGATTTGCTTTGATGGGCAATTTTATTTGCACATTGAACTTTGATTATATTACAAGTTTTTGACGTCATCCTTTGTCCAATATGAATTGCCATGGCAGGTAAAGAAGCTCATGGAGTCATGGCTTTGTACTTCAACTTGAATTAAACCAATCCTATTCCTCATGTATTCCTCTTAATTAATAAATTAGTATGATTGTCACCCACATTTAGCCTGGTTTAAATATATATTTTTTGCTATATTACAGACTAAAGTTCTTGTACTGTATTTGAATTTAATATTTTTATTTTTATTTTAAGAATTTAGTCTCTAAACTTTTGAGTTTAAAATGTAAATTTATTTGTTAACACTGTTAAAATTTATTTGTTGAATTTGTTGGTGTGACAATTTGAAATTACAAAAATACTTCTTCAGATCCATGTAACAAAATGACATTGTAATGGACTTAAATTTAATAGAAAATTTAACAGTGTTAGCAATTCTTAAAAATTCACATCAACATCTTAATCGAAATAAAGTATTTAGACTACCCAATGGCATTATAAGAGTTTTTTTTGGACTAAATTTTAGGGTAAATAATTGAATATTAAAATATGCCTTAAGTTTATACACTTTTGCATATTTAAAATTTAGTCTTCATACATTTATATTTAAAATTCAATCTCTCTATTTTTGAATTTAAAATTTAGATCCAGTTGTTAATGCCATTAAATTCTTATGCTCAATTCAATGGTGTGACATTTAAAATTAAAAAAAAAAAAACTCACATAGTAGCCATGTAACAAAAAAATGACATTACAATGACTTGAATTTAATAAATAATTTTAATAGTGTTGACAACTAATAAGAATTACATGAACATTTTAATCAAATTAAAGTATTTGAGTTTATCAATGACATATTGTAAAAATTGAGGTACCAAATTATGTCAAAAGTTGAAGTATAAAATTAAATCTTAAATTTGGGTGTAGTATAAAGATCAAAATTGAAATTTAACCATTATTATAATCTTAATTTTGAGTATAGGATTGGGGCTAAACTTGAAAATTGACCATTTTCCTATATAATGAGAGAGAGAGAGAGAGAGAGAGAGAGAGAGAGAAATTGGAAGTTGCATGCCAGTCTTTAATACTATTAAGGTATTCAAATTAGATACAACTACATAACGTTTTAATCGAAAAGTTAACCATGTTAATTATTTGAACTAATTAACAATAATATAAAAATATAGGGATGAAATTATGTTAAATCAAAATATGTAGATTAAAATATCAAATTTAAGCATATTATAGGGGCCAAAACTAAAATTAACCAACTTTGTAAAATGCAAAAGAAAAGAATAATAATAAAACATGGGGGCGTCCTTTTACATATACTAGTATAATTTCCTCAGCTTTGCGTAGAGATATCTTTTATAATTTTTCCTCTAAAATTTTATAAATGATAAATGATGTGAATAAGTAATTAATATCAATAATAAAATATGAATAATTTTCATTCAAACATACTTTTTTATTAGGCATTTAAATAAAATAACGAATAATTGTATTAGACATATATTGTTTTAGATTAAATTATGGTTATGGTCACTCTACTATGTTTAAATGTAGAATTTAATATCTATTCTTTAATTTGATATGATTCGATTTCTCTACATAATATCATTAGTTAGTTGAAAATTTGAAATAGTTGATACCTTTAATTATTATGGTCTAAATGTTACGGACAATTTTTTCTTAAAAATACCTATTTCAACTTCATGTAAATAATTGGAAAAAAAAAACTCCATGTAAATAAATAAATATAGTGTTGGAAATGTACTTTTAAGAGAAATGTACGTAATCATTTTAATCAATATAACTAGGGATGCTAATTATTTGGGTAACTAATGCCATTATAAAAGTAGATGATTGAATTATGTCAAATGAAAATATAAAGACTAAATCTCAAAAGTAAGCATAATAGAGAAATCGAAACTACAATTTTATCGTATCTTATAATTACTAAAAAACAGTCATGTCTTTAGTTAGTTTTGATAATTAGCACCCTTAATATTTTTGGTAGTTTATGTGAATTTTATAACAATACTTATTCCAATTTATTATGCTAAAATAAATTTTGATAGAATAATATTTAAAGAAAAGATTAAAAATTTAATCAGAGTAACTAAAGATGTTAATTATTTAGATTATTTAATGTTATTGTAAAATAAATAATAAAATTATGTAAAATTAAAATATAAAAATTAAATCTTAAATATGAGTATAACAGAAGACCAAAACTGCAAATTTAACATTATAATTATAATGGAAAAAAATAAAATAAATGGAGTCGTGAGGGCCTTCCTTTTAAGTAGAGTTATATAGATAGGTATATAGATTTAGTATATTTGGGTCTTTGAGAAATGCTCCAAGTCATGGCTGGTACATGTATTTCGTGCGCTTCCTATTAGCAGCACAGGGTATCCATGAAAATCGTCGTCTTGTTGGGCGTCCTTCATGAACAAAAATCATAAGGATGAACAAAAAATGTGCCGGTTAGATAGCCATGCATTATGCATTATAACTTGCTCTCTTCTTCTTCCAAATGTCCCATTGTCTCACATGCATACTGCACATTTTGATTAAACCATGTATACCTGCCGAGCATTTCGGCACCTTGACTTTGTCATGCAATATTTTGCATGTGTTTCATGCGATTGTGTGTGTTTTTTTTTACAACTCATAAATTGATATTTAAAATTCTTTTTTTCATCTAATTGGTACCTAGTTTTTTTTTTTTTTTTATCGCAAATGGTATTTAAATTATTTTCTTTCTCAAGTTGACATTTTCGTCAGTCAAATCAGTAACTCATAAATTAGTATTTAAACTGTATCTTCTTTCTCAAGCTAGTACTTAAAATTTTTTGTTACAAGTGGTACTTAAATTTTCTATTACCCATTTTACACCAACATTTCATATCCGTTAAAAAAAAAATTCTAATCATGTCATAAAACTTTTAAAACAAATTTTAGTTATTTTATTTTTACATTATTTCCTCTGTTTATCTTTTCTATAATTTTTTCCTTTCTTCTTTCTTCTTCTTTTATAATGTCTTACAATACTAACAATGCTTGAAATTGACTTTCTCAAGGTCGAGACACTAGCGATTAATTCTTTCGAACTTCACCTATTTGCTTGACTTGATGGGATCCAAAAGCACTTTCATCGATCAAAATCAGTGTTTCCAAAATAGGACCAGATTGTTTGGTTAGTTTGGTAACCGATTGAGGTATCAATCCGAGATAGTGGATAAACCGACCGACCCATGAACCATAGTGGATAAACCGATTGACCCATGAACCGATACAAGTCAATTAAATTGTGCTTTAAAAATCAGATAAACTAGTTGAATTGATTTTCTCTATTTAAAATGTTTTATTTTTATGAATTTTAATAATATTTAAATATATATAAAGAAAATAATACTTTTTTTTACTATATGGCTATTTTTAATATATTATCTTTTTCTAAAGAAACTTAGCGGTTTGACTAATGACCTGAATTAACAAAACTACCAACTTAGAGAAAAAATAGTTTAGATACCACTTATGACCGAAAAAATGTCTAGGCACCAAAATATAAAAATAACATAATTTAGGTAATAATTTATGGGTTAAGACTCCTTTTAAAATAGATTTATTGGTTTGACTAATGGAAGTATCAATTTAAAAAAATAATTTAAATATCACTTATCATAAAAAAAATTTAATTACTGAGATGTAAATGGGTATAACTTAGGTTTCTTTTCGATATGGTGCGTCTTTTATTGAGCTACCCTAATGCTTTATTTGTTTGCATGTGTGAGTTGTGACAATGTTTGAGACGAATTCCCTACCCTGTCTGCCTCCTTTTTTTGCGTAACTCCATAGCACATGCATCTTGTTTCAGTATCGGAAATATTTCATATATCAGAAGTGGAAAATTAATATATGTCATATTTTAGAATTGGATCACCGATATATCTTATTTATTTGTTGTGAAGCATCAAAAGTGAAGCATCAAGACATTTCATATATCAGTAATAGAGATATTTCTTTAGAGGTGAGCGAATTGATTTGAATAAAAAAATTAATTATTTTTTAAATTTCGTGTTAATTGAATTTAGTTTTAAATTTCTAATAAACTCAAATAGTAAATTGGTTTCTTGAGTTCAAGTTGAATTGAAATTTATATTTCGAATAACTCGAATATTCTATATAAAAATTGTTGCAATTACCCAATAGGCCCTTGTCAATTTTGTATAACTAAATTATTTTCTTTTTCTCTTCTTTTTTAAAAAGTTTTCAATGGTCTCAAATTTTTCTGCTCTAACGTGGAATTTAGCTATATTGTCAACAAGTTCTTAATTTGGGTTTTTTAAAAAAATAACTTGAACATATTTATTCAACTCAACTTGAATTTCATTTCAAGTGACTTTGTAACACCCCTAACCTAATTCCGTCACCGGATTAGGGTTACAGGCATTTCAATGACTCGCACAAGTACTAAGTACCCTTTAAGAACAGCTACAATGATAATTGCATACCAATTTTTTTTAAAAGTATATACATGTTTTATCCAATATAAAAATCATGCATAATTAAACTCACTTCAATTCAATGCTTATATAAATAAAGTACACATCGTATGATTAAATCTAATTATTAGCGAATTTATACGTACACAAACATTTTATCATTTAATTCCTTTGTAATTATTATCATGCATTCAAACACATGTATTAGGCGAATACCCATCTATATATATATATTTACTCGCATAGATGACTTCCTTACAAAGATACATAAGTCCCATTTCAATCTTTATACCACATGCATGTAATTCAACATGTATAAAAACTATTTTAACTAACTTTGATATATGGCTCACCATTACCCAAAACAATCAACTTACAACATTCATTTAATATACTACCCACATTAAAATATATAGCCTAGATGTAATATGCATGCTATCTTAACACATTTCATATGACCATGAAAGCGTATTGCTCAAAGACGAATCTATAATACACATGTGTACTTATGCACAATCAGATCATTTTAAGTAGAACAATTCAAGTTAACCAAAATCCTAAAAATTTTGTCATATCCGAATATTCACAACAAAAGAAAACATATAATAGCTCTTTAATGTGCCACTTTTAATATATCCATGCACAAGAAGCATTTTACCTCATCTATACCTAGACACAACCCAGAATAGTATAATTGGAATATAAGCCATTAATCCTCAAATACATTTTTAAGATAAATAGGTTACCTACAAGACCTAATCATCTTAGTCTTCACTATTCAAATAGACCAAAACCAACCAATTCACATGGTACCATAACATTCATTATCACACAAACTTACCTTTTAAAACCAAGCAACCTTCAATCGAAACTTCATGGATATTCATATATATATATATATATATATATATGCATGTATAAATTGACTTAACATATTCACTTAGCACATAGAAGTAGTAAAGCCATTTTCATGGCCTTATAACATTTCATTCAAAAGATAGACTCAAAACTATCATCTAGCCTATACATGCCATGGACTTAGAGTTTCATTACAAAAGTACCAAAATGTATATTCGATAGTGTGCTTGACTTGACAAAGATCCTCGAATTCGAGCTTCGACTTGAATATCTATAAAACAACATAGCAAATGCACCAAGTAAGCTTAAATAGCTTAGTAAGTTATAAGCAACAAAGCAATATGCACAATTACACGTTAAACCTTTATTCTTTAATTTTCAATCTAACTATTGAAAAATTTGTAATATCAATTCACCTACCAACTTGACATTCATCCATTTCAAGCTCATTAAATCTCAAAATAAAAGAAATAAGTACTCATATGCTTCATATTCATATTGAAATACCTCGCTTAACTTTATACCACATTAATAAACTATTATCCAATATGAACATACCTGACCCCATTCATTTACCTTTGCAAAATGTTCTGTCCTTGAGGAAGATTGAAAATTCGCACACACAGTGCCATTCATCCGATCTCGCACACACAGTGCTCGGTGAATAAATCCGCACACACAGTGCCATTCAACCGATCTCGCACACACAGTGCTCGGTGAATAAACCCGCACACACAGTGCCATTCAATTGATCTCGCACACACAGTGCTCGGTGAATAAATCCGCACACACAGTGCCATTCAACCGATCTCGCACACACAAGGTTTCGGTGAATAAATCCGCACACACAGGCCATTCAACCAATCTCGCACACACAATTGCTCGGTGAATAAATCCGCACACACAAGCCTTTAATCTATCTTCTCATCAATATTAACTTACGTACAATTTCAATTCCATCATAAGTACACATACAATTAAAGATTCACAACAACTCATTTCTTCAATTACATAACATCATATTCGGACACCCTCACGCATAAGAACATATACATACATTCCCATTTTAAATTTCCAACCATTTAGTCCAAGCTTACATAAATGTAAATATTCATACTAGTCTCACTTTCGGATAACAATTATTTTCCAAGCCCTATTCGGATTGTACAATTTAGCCTAGAATTTCACATTATCAAGCACATTTGAAATAAAATAAATTTGATATCAACTCAATTGCTTATAAACTTACCTCGAAAGTCGATGAATTTGAGTGTCCTGACTATTCGTTTAATTTAGCTTTTCCTTTGTCCAACCCTTTTCTTTGTATCTTGATCTAAACAAGTTCAATTAAGCTCATTTAAAAACAATTTCTATTCAATCGATCCAAAATTCATAATTTAAAATTTTACTATTTTACCCCTATAATTTACAACTTTCTCAATCAAGTCCTCAAAGCATAAAACACCAAATATCAAGAATTAGCCACTATCTATTGAGGGTCGAATACCCCTAGCTCCTATATCCATTCATTCCTTCCATTATTTTTGTCCTTTAACCCCTTCGAATTTATCATTTTGTTATAAATGATCCTTATATTAATTTCATCAATTTTTCTAAAGGGAACATTGTTAATCTAGCATCCATGCATCATATTCTATCATTGACCATAAAAAAAAACTCAAATTTCCTTTCATGGTAACTCATGAATTACTTAACAATTTCCAAAATTTAAACATGGGCTAACTAACACATTAAACAACAAAGCTAAAAATATAAAATTTTCAAGAATCAAAACCAATTCATACCTTAAATCAAGCTTTTTTTAATGCCGAATAGCTTGAGGAAATTTTCTTTTTCCTTTCTTTAGCTTGATGGGAAGATGAAGCCAAATGCATGCCTTGTTCTTTTCTAATTATTATTATTCATCAACTTATAATATTAATGTCATTCCACTATCTATAAGAAGAAAATATAATTTAATGAATAGTTTCATCATCATGCCGTCCACTACCTTGTTTTAGGAGAAATTGACATGCAAGTCCATTCATGTAGGAACCATTTCAATTAAATCCTCTAACTTAATTAAGGTCACTTTTACTACTTTAACAATTTAATCCTTCCACTTAATTTAATTACCCAAACACACAAATTAGCAATTAATATTTTAACACATTCTTGACCCCATATCATAGACATCAATTTAATAAAGAAAATATTTTCTAATTTAGATTCGGGGTTTCAAATCACCCTTCCGATTAGGGTCGATAATTGGTGTTACAACTCTCCCCTAATGAAATTTTCGTCCTCGAAAATCTTACCCGATCGACATCCGATCGAGGGTGGAAAGTTGTACTAAAGTGTAACTTGGTACCTAAAGCAACTTGCAGCTTTTTCCAAAATCGCGATGTGAACCTCGGATCTCTATCCGAAACAATAGAGATAGGTACTCTGTGTAACCGTACAATCTGCGATACGTATAATTCAACCAACTTATCAAGTGAGAAATCCATACGTACCGGAATAAAATGAGCTGATTTCGTCAATCTATCAACAATAGCCCAAATTGAATCTTTCTTATTTGGCGTCAGCGGCAATCATGACACAAAGTCTATAGTGATTCGCTCCCACTTCCATTCAGGTATCATAATCGGTTGAAGAAGCCTTGATGGTACCTGATGTTCAGCTTTAACTTGTTGGCACACTAAACACTTTGACACATAGTCTGAGATGTCTCGTTTCATACCATGCCACCAATAATACTGTTTCAGATCGTTATACATCTTCGTGCTACCCGGATGGATTGACAATCTAATATTATGTGCTTCATTACAAATCTTTCTAATTAATTCAGGGTTCTTCGGTACACAAATTCGATTCTTGAACCGCAAACATCCTTTAGCATCTATCTGAAAACCAAAATCTGCACTCAAACTACAATGATCTTTCTTTGCTTTTAAAACAGCATCAACTTCTTGAGCTTCTCGAATCTGCTGCTCAAACATTGGTCTCACCTTCAACTCAGCAACGATCACACCATCATCTTTAATAGCTATATCCGTATTCATCGCTCTCAAAGCAAATAACAAATTTTTGGCTAAGCGCATCTGCAACCACGTTAGCCTTTCCGGGTGATAATCAATTATGAGATTGTAATCTTTAAGCAGCCCAACCATCGTCATTGCCTCAAATTCAGTCCTTTTGGGTCATTAAATACTTTAGACTTTTATGATCCGGATAGATGTGGCATTTCTCACCGAAGAGATAGTGACGTCATATCTTCAAAGAAAAAACTATAGCGGCCAACTCGAGGTTATGAGTCGGATAGTTCCTCTTGTGCGATTTCAACTGCCGTGAAGCATAGGCTACAACTTTACCCTCTTGCATCAATAAACAACCGAGTCCGTTCAATGATGTATCACTAAAAATAATAAATTCTTTACCCGAATCTGGTTGCACAAGTACCGTGGCTTCCGTCAACAAGGTTTTCAGCTGATCGAAACTCTTTTGACACCTTTCTGACCACTCGAATTTAACGTCATTCTGTAATAGTTTTGTCATTAGAGATGCTATCAGAGAAAATCCTTTCACGAAACGTCTATAATACCCGACCAATCCCAGAAAGCTACGAACCTCTAAGACATTCCGGGGAGGTTTCCAATTGAGTATTGCTGAAATTTTACTCGGGTCAACCCGAATACCCGATGCTGAAATGACATGCCCCAAAAAGTTGACTTCCTTCAACCAAAACTCACATTTACTGAATTTCGCAAATAATTGATTATCCCGTAAAATCTGTAACACCAACCTTAAATGCTCACCATGTTCAACTTCATCACGGGAGTGGATCAATATATCATCTATGAATACCACCACAAACCGATCTAGATACGATCTGAATACTCGATTCATCAGATCCATAAAAATCGCAGTGGCATTAGTGAGCCCAAACGGCATCACCAAAAATTCATAATGACCGTATCTTGTCCGAAAGGCAGTCTTCGATACATCTAATTCTCTAACTCACAACTGATAATATCCAAATCTTAGATCAATTTTTGAAAACACAGGGGCTTCTTTCAACTGATCAAATAAATCGTCAATACATGGCAATGGATATTTGTTCTTAACTGTCACCCTATTGAGTTGCCGATAATCGATGCATATTCTTAATGTTCCATCTTTCTTCTTCACAAATAGAATGGGCGCTCCTCAAAGAGAGAAACTCGGTCGGGCAAAACCTCTATCCGTTGATTTTTGCAACTGAGCCTTCAATTCTTTTAATTCTGTAAGTGCCATTCTATACGGAGCTATCGAAATCAGATTGGTCCTTGGCATAAGCTCAATACTAAACTCTACATCACGAATAGGTGGCAATCTTGGCAACTCCTCCAGAAACACATCTGGGTATTCACAAACAACAGGCACAAATTCAATCTTCTTTTCCGTTACTTTGCTGTCAATCATATAGCAAGGTAAGCTTCGCAACCTTTTCTCAAATACTGCCGAGCCAATATTGATGATATCACAGTTGGTAACCCATTCAAATTCGCAGATTCAATCCGAAGTATTTTGTTATTCTGACACCTCAAATTAATAGTCTTTCGTCTACAATTCACTACTACATCATATGCGGTTAACCAATCTATACCGAGGATGATGTCGAACTCATCGAAAGGTAATAACATCAGATCAGCTGGAAAACACACATCTCATATCATCAAAGGCGGTTCTTGCACACTTTATCCACCAATACACATTGACCTAGGGGTTTGAAACCGAATCACAAATTCAGAGACTCAATAGGAGAGTCTTCTCGCTACTAATGTTTCACACACATACGAATAAGTTGAGTGGGATCAATCAAAGCGATTACATTAGTATCAAAGAGAGTAAAAATACGGTAATGATGTCCGGAGATGAGGCCTCCTCTCAAGCACGGATGGCATAAGCTCTAGACAAGACACGGGTGTCTCCGCCGGGATAGCAGCATCCGAAGTTCCCTGGTGCACCACTCCTACCTCCCCCACTACTGGCTCGGTGCGCCTCTAGGCTGCGGTGCCACTCGGTCTCGACTGAGTAGTACCCTTCTCATCGGCCTCGGACAATCCGAACGAAGTGATTTTGTGAACCACACTAATAACAAGTGCGATTAAAAGATTTACCCCAGCACTCTCTGAAATACCGTCTGCCACACTGCTGACACTCAGTTTTGCTCGATCGAGCATTGCCGACACTAGCCACTGATGTAGCTCGAGAACTCATTGGTGGCCGTTCTCGTATAGAAATTCCAGTGTTGGGTTTGAATCTGTTACCATCACTCTTGAACTTCTTCGTTGCCATCTGCAAAACTTTACCCGCGGATCTCTTTCGAAAATCTTTAGATTCAAGTTCAGCTTTTCTTTTTTCTTTCTCTAATTCTTCTGCTTTACAAGCTCGTTCAACTAGCACAACGAACTCATTAATCTCAAGAATGCCAGCCAGAAGCTTTATGTCCTCATTTAAACCATCTTCAAACCTCCGGCACATAGCGACCTTGACGAAACACACTCATGGCGTAACGACTAAGTCATACAAACTTGCGCTCATATTCAGATACGGTCATACGACCCTTTTTGAGCTCGAGAAATTCTTTATGCTTAGAGTCAATAAAGCGGCTTATAAACTTCTTACGAAATTTCATGCGGAAGAAGTCCCAAGTAACCCTTTCTTTCGGGACAAGCGACACGGCGTATTCCACCGTAAGTAGGCGTAATCCGTAACAATGATATGGCACACTTCAAGCACTCATCGGGTGTGCGGTGATTACGTCAAGACACAATTTGTATTATTGAACCAAAATTTAGCTCGCTCTGCATCATCATCGTCCCACTCAATTCTTGAGCTCCATGCTTTCGATACGATCAACGATGAGGTTTTGTTACTCTTTGGAATTGGCAACGGAGGTACAATTGGTCTTCTGAGGGGACATTCTTGATTCAAGGATGGTTGAATAGTCGGATTGGTTCGGATGTAATGCCTGAACCAATCGTTCATCACGCTATAGAAGGCATGTCTGGCCCCCTCATCAGGATTACTCGCAGCCGGTCGAGATTCCTCTGGCGTGGTCCCCGACACAGGAACGGGAGCCACACTCTCGACATCATCAGGTACAGCTCGTTCAAAATCGGGATCCATACTATAAGAAAGAATTAAACACATTTCACTGTCAGAAGTCTTCACACTATCACATTCTAAATTATGGCATGTATAGCTAGACTCACACGCGCTACGTTAGTCCGAGAACCGACTAAACCGTAGCTCTGATACCAATCAAATGTAACACCCCTAACCTAATTTCGTCACCGAATTAGGGTTACAGGCATTTCAATGACTCGTACAAGTACTAAGTACCCTTTAAGAACAGCTACAATGATAATTGCATACCAATTTTTTTTTTAAAAGTATATACATGTTTTATCCAATATAAAAATCATGCATAATTAAACTCACTTCAATTCAATGCTTATATAAATAAAGTACACATCGTATGATTAAATCTAAGTATTAGCAGAATTTATACGTACACAAACATTTTATCATTTAATTCCTTTGTAATTATTATCATGCATTCAAACACATGTATTAGGCCGAATACCCATCTAGATATATATATATATATATATATATATATATTTACTCGCCATAGATGACTTCCTTACAAAGATACATAAGTCCCATTTCAATCTTTATACCACATGCACAGAATTCAACATGTATAAAAACTATTTTAACTAACTTTGATATATGGCTCACCATTACCCAAAAACAATCAACTTACAACATTCATTTAATATACTACCCACATTAAAATATATAGCCTAGACAGAATATGCATGCTATCTTAACACATTTCATATGACCATGAAAGCGTATTGCTCAAAGACGAATCTATAATACACATGTGTACTTATGCACAACTGTATCATTTTAAGTAGAACAATTCAAGTTAACCAAAATCCTAAAAATTTTGTCATATCCGAATATTCACAACAAAAGAAAACATATAATAGCTCTTTATTGTGCCACTTTTAATATATCCATGCACAAGAAGCATTTTACCTTATCTATACCTAGATACAACCCAAAATAGTATAATTGGAATAAAAGCCATTAATCCTCAAATACATTTTTAAGATAAATAGGTTACCTACAAGACCTAATCATCTTAATGTCTTCACTATTCAAATAGACCAAAATCAACCAATTCACATGGTAGCATAACATTCATTATCACACAAACTTACCTTTTTAAAACCAAGCAACCTTCAATCGAAACTTCATGGATATTCATATATATATATGTATGTATGTATGTATGTATAAATTGACTTAACATATTCACTTAGCACATAGAAGTAGTAAAGCCATTTTACATGGCCTTATAACATTTCATTCAAAAGATAGACTCAAAACTATCATCTAGCCTATACATGCCATGGACTTAGAGTTTCATTACAAAAGTACCAAAATGTATATTCGATAGTGTGTTTGACTTGACAAAGATCCTCAATTCGAGCTTTGACTTGAATATCTATAAAACAACATAGCAAATGCACCAAGTAAGCTTAAATAGCTTAGTAAGTTATAAGCAACAAAGCAATATGCACAATTACACATTAAACCTTTATTCTTTAACTTTCGATCTAACTATTGAAAAATTTGTAATATCAATTCACCTACCAACTTGACATTCATCCATTTCAAGCTCATTAAATCTCAAAATAAAAGAAATAAGTACTCATATGCTTCATATTCATATTGAAATACCTCGCTTAACATTATACCACATTAATAAACTATTATCCAATATGAACATACCGACCCCATTCATTTACCTTTGCAAAATGTTACGTCCTTGAGGAATATTGAAAACCCGCATTACACAAGGCCATTCATCCGATCTCGCACATACGGTTTCTGGGTGAATAAATCCGCACACAGTGCCATTCAACCGATCTAGACACACGATTGCTCGGTGAATAAACCCGCACACACAGTGCCATTCAACCGATCTCGCACACACAATACTCAGTGAATAAATTCGCACACACAGTGCCATTCAACCGATCCCGCACACACACGATTGCTTGGTGAATAAATCCAACACACAAGCCATTCAACCTATCTCGCATACACAAAGGCTCGATGAATAAATCACACACACGGTGCCTTTAATCTATCTTCTCATCAATATTAACTTATGTAAAATTTCAATTCCATCATAAGTACACATACAATTAAAGATTCACAACAACTCATTTCTTCTATTACATAACATCATATTCGAACACCCTCACGCATAAGAACATATACATACATTCCCATTTTAAATTTCCAACCATTTAGTCCAAGCTTACATAAATGTAAATATTCATACTAGTCTCACTTTCGGATAACAATTATTTTCCAAGCCCTATTCGGCTTGTACAATTTAACCTAGAATTTCACATTATCAAGCACATTTTGAAATAAAATAAATTTGATATCAACTCAATTGCTTATAAACTTACCTCGAAAGTCGATGAATTTGTTTGTCCCGACTATTCGCTTAATTTAGCTTTTCCTTTGTCCAACCCCTTTTCTTTGTATCTTGATCTAAACAAGTTCAATTAAGCTCATTTAAAACAATTTCTATTCAATCGATCCAAAATTCATAATTTAAAATTTTACTATTTTACCCCTATAATTTACAACTTTCTCAATCAAGTCCTCAAAGCATAAAACACCAAATATCAAGAATTAGCCACTACCTATTGAGGGCGAATACCCCTAGCTCCTATATCCATTCATTCCTTCCATTATTTTTGTCCTTTAACCCTTGAATTTATCATTTTGTTATAAATGATCCCTATATTAATTTCATCAATTTTTCTAAAGGAACATTGTTAATCTAGCATCCATGCATCATATTCTATCATTGACCATAAAAAAACACTCAAATTTCCTTTCATGGTAACTCATGAATTACTTAACAATTTCCAAAATTTAAACATGGGCTAACTAACACATTAAACAGCAAAGCTAAAAATATAAAAATTTTCAAGAATCAAAACCAATTCATACCTTAAATCAAGCTTTTTTTTAATGCCGAATAGCTTGAGAAAATTTTCTTTTTCCTTTCTTTAGCTTCGGTGGAGAAGATGAAGCCAAATGCATGCCTTTTTCTTTTTCTAATTATTATTATTCATCAACTTATAATATTAATGTCATTCCACTATCTATAAGAAGAAAATATAATTTAATGAATAGTTTCATCATCATGCCGTCCACTATCTTGTTTTAGGAGAAATTGACATGCAAGTCCATTCATGTAGGAACCATTTCAATTAAATCCTCTAACTTAATTAAGGTCACTTTTACTACTTTAACAATTTAATCCTTCCACTTAATTTAATTACCCAAACACACAAATTAGCAATTAATATTTTAACACATGCTTGACCCCATATCATAGACATCAATTTAATAAAGAAAATATTTTTCTAATTTGGATTCGGGGTTTCGAAATCACCCTTCCGATTAGGGTCGTAATTGGGCTGTTACAGACTTGATTCAAAAAAAAAAAATTCAAATAAGCTAGGATGATAAAATTTGGATGTGTTGTTAATGTCATGTTTAGGAGAATCATATTTTTTTAAGAACAATTTATGCTTGTAGAGCAACATCTTATTTTGTACATTTTGTGTGTGTGTGTGTGTGATACATCCATGGTGTTGGTGTAACAGTCCGAATTTGACCCTAATCGGAACGGTAGTTTCGGGACCACGAATCCGAGTCTGAAAAATTTTTAAATATTATTTTCAGTGTTTAGTATATGTGAATTAATAAGTTTCGTATGAAAATTTGATTGTTTGTGTATGTAATTTTAACAAAAGGACTTAATCGCGTAAAGTGCAAAAGTTGTAAACTATAGTGAAAAGTGCTAATGTGATAGTGGCTTTATAATATGGGGTACTAAAAGGACAAATAGCCCATTATTAATGTTAGTGGATGGCATAGGACAAGAATGCCCTTATTATATATGTTACACCCTTATGATTTATCCACTGTTGACCGAATTGGTACATACATAATACATTCAAACATTTAACAATTTCTACTTTCAACCGTACATTCAAACCTATACTTAAGGCCGAATATATGTACAAAGAAATACACATGCAATAACCCAAACCAATGAACATTTTGATTAGTTGCATACTTCACTTATAACAATTTCCTCTATTACAACCATGCTTTATAGAACTTAGCAAAGATCACCAAATCATTGACATAAATAAGTAATCAACTTTTCCACTTTCTAAAGGAATTTGCCGAATCATATCACACCCAAATTATCAATATTAAACGTTGTTAAATTTTTCATTATACCTATAATATCAACTAGCTCATACTAGATTTTATGATTAAACCACCATTTATCATATATTTGACTTACCAATAAGTCCATTATCACACCTAACACCAAGCTAAAATTTTAAGACATTTCATAAGTGCAAAACACCTCACTCATGCATATATAAGAACCAAGAAATAAATTTCCATATTAAGATTATATCAAGGCCGAACATACATAGATGCTAACAACATGATCAAACATAACCAACTCAATCCCAAGCATAGAAATATAGCCATTTTCGCATGGCATTTGTATATACATTTGCAAAATAACATGTAAGTCTATTCTAGGAAAGCTAGCTTAACATGCCATAATATTAAGTTCATTTACAAAAGAGTATCAAAGGTTGATAGTGTGCTTGACTTCAACACAAATTCTCGAGCTTAAACTTTGACTTTAAAGATCTATAAAACAATGCAACAACTATACCACGTAAGCTTAAATAGCTTAGTAAGTTATAAACAATAAGGTAATACATACAAACCAAGCAATTCCCCAGTCTCTTTTAATATACAATCAATCTAACTATTAAACAAGTCATATTATCGCAAAATCTAGCAGGTTATCATTCATCAATAATTTACCTCTTCAATCTCAAGCGTACAAATCAAATAATCATAGACTCCGCACCCATATCAAGTGTTTTACCTAATCTTCATTTCATCGAATAATGAACTATTATCAATAGATGCTTCGACACTTTCATTTACCTTTATTAGGTGTTTCATCTTTGAAGAGATGAAAAGCGATAATTCGCACACCCAGTGATTGGAAAATAAATCCACGACACGGTGCCATTCTACCGATCTACACACACGGTTTCGGTGAATAAATCCGCACATACTGATGCCATTCTACCGATCTTGCACACACAAAGGCTTGGTGAATAAATCACACACACAGTGCCATTCTATCGATCTCGCACACACAATGCTCGGTGAATAAATCCGTACACACAGTGCCATTCTACTGATCTCGCACACACAGTGCTCGGTGAATAAATTCGCACACACAGTGCCATTCTACCGATCTACAAGACACAAAGGCTCGATGGATAAATCCGCACACATAGTGCCATTAATCCATCTTCTCATTTGTACTATGTTTACATATGATTTCAATTCCATCCATATAAATACACATACAATTAAAGATTTAAAAACAAGTCATTTCTTTTATCACCTTATATCACATTCGGCCACGCCCATATATATACTAAATTAATTATTCAATACCATCACCTATTTCCAAGATCCATATTTAACTACTACTACTCAATCCATAAATATTTATCCAGCCCTATGCTACCGAATTTCATACATAAATCAACCACACATTCGGCTATTATGAACGTTTAATCCCAATCCACATCACATTCTAAGAATGAAAGAAAAACCGGATTTCAATATGCTTATTTCAACTAATCAAGAGATATACATATTTACATGCATATAATAAACCCCACTCGGCTAGTCTATTTTAATATTCCCATGTATCATTCGGCAACAACTATTATACATAATAATATATATATAAATCCTCATTTTCAATTTCCAGCATCAATCACATTCCATTTTCACGTATAACTATACCTTGATACATATACAAATATTCAATCCACCCAATTAATTCAAGCTTACATATATAAATATGCATTTTAATCTCATTTCAAATATAATAAAATATTTCCCATGCCACATTCGACTTTATACAATTAAGTCTATTATTTCACTATAGCATATACAATTCAATATTGAATAAAATTTGTATCAATCCATTTGCTTACAAACTTACCTCGGAATTATATGATTTAAGCTTTCCCGGCTACTTGTTTACCATGGTCTTCCCACGATCCAACTCCTTCCCCTTTTATTCTTGATCTATAATATATCACATAAAACTTGTTCACATTTAATTCTATTCAATTTCATCCAAAACTCAATTTTATGAAGTTTACTATTTTACCCCTCAATTATTTAAGCTTTACAATTTAATCCATATAGCTCAAAATACAAAATGTCAACAATTTGGCCTTCTTCATCAAGGGCCGAATGTTCACCTCACCATTCCCAACTCCTTTCTTCCATTATTTAGCTAATTAACCTCTTTCTAAAATTTTCTTCTTATCAAACAACCTAATACCCGAAATTCTTCTAAAATTCTTAAGGGATTCTCCTAGTCTAGTTCGTTTCTAATATGTGCCATATTGAATCACAAAATCCCCCAAATTTATATCCATGGTTATAATCTAAACATGCCATCTAACATACATTTACAAATGGGCTAGTTAATATGCATGTTAATAACCTCAAAAACGTTGAATTTAATAAAAACTAAGCTTAGATACCAACCTTAAAAAGTCATGCATAAACCTAGATGAAGAGAGCTTGATGTTTATTTTTTTTTCTCCTTTGTTTCTTTCATGCCTTCGGCCACTTGAAGAAGAAAACATGAACACTCATCTTTTTATTTTTTTTATTTCCTTTCTTTTACTCAAATTATCAAATATAATAATACACCACTAACTATAACAAAAAAATTGATATTTAATGCTCATGTAATCATCATGCCGTCCATTACAAACAAAATGGGTTGTTTGACATGCAAATCCTTTCTTTCAACTATTACTTCAATTGAACCCTTTTATTTAATGAATGCTACTTTTACACTTTATCTATTTAATCCTTTCTCTCAATTCAAGCACATCAAGCAATAAAATTTGCACAATTCAACACACTCTTACTCAATATCACTACACACAAAAATAAAATAATATTATGAGATTTTTTTTGGCTCAAATTCGTGGTCCCGAAACCACCGTTTCGTTTACGGTCATAATTGGGCTGTTACAATATCAGTTAGTTTTATTTTAATTTAAAGGTTAATTTGGTAAATGAAAAAATAATTATTATATATGCTAAATTAACACAAAAGAAAGCCCATTATCATTTTATATGCTCTTGGCCGAATGTTGGAGAAAGAAGAAGGGTTTTGTTTCTTTTGAATTTTGACACTTATAATCTCAATTTCAAGGTTAGTTTGATTTTGATTCTTAATAATTTTTACGTTTTTGAGATCGTTGCTTCGAATATTAGTCGACCCATGTTAGAATTTTTAAATTTGAGCATGTTTGATATTTGGCCATGGCTAGATGTTTGTGTTTTATAATGTTTAATGGAGAAATATTAAAAGTATGTTATAAATTAACAAGTTTTGAATTGGGAATTTTGGTGAAATTAAGTATTTAGGGCTAATTTGTAAAAATAAATTTTGGAGGGGTTTAATTGCAAAATAAATGAAATGTATGTCTTTGTATGGATGTATGGAAGATTCGCCCTAAGGAATTAAGTGCAAATTATGTGTATTTTGTATTTTGTACAATATGGGCTAAATTGTAAAAGTATGAAACATTAGGGGTAAATGGTAATTTGCCCATTTATGTGTTTTGGGACTATATTGAAATGAAATGTACTTGAATGAGCTAAATTTTAATGTGTTTAAACCAAGAACAAAGAAAAAGCATTTGGATCGGAGAAAGGCGGTTATTGAATAGCCGGTCTCGTTGTCCGTCGATAGTCGAGGTAAGTCCTTAAGCAAATATATGTCAAGAATTATTTATGAATCTAGTAAAGTTGAAATTTGATATTTTAAGGATAAAATATGGGATTGCCAAATGTGAAGTATAGTAATGGATTGAATTTGTTTTGTTAAATGTAAAGTGATCAAGCATGTTCGACTTGATATGTGAAAGTATTATGAAATATATGTGATGTTAGTGATTTTAGTATTAAGTAATGTGTATGGAATGATTAATTGTGCCGGTGATTTATTTCGGGCTTCAAGCATAGCAGGCCTTGTGCCGGTGATCTATATTGGGCTTAATGCCTAGCAGGCTTTGTGCCGATGATTTATTTCGGGCTTCGAGCCTAGCAGGCCTTGTGCCGGTGATCTATATCAGGCTTAATGCCTAGCAGGCCTTGTGTCGGTGAAATATTTTGGGCTTATTGCCTAGGAAGCTAAATGCCGATGTTTAAATCTCGGACCTTATGGTCTAGCAGGCTAGTGCCGGTGAGAAATTCAGGCTTACACCTAGCAGGTTTTAAACCGGTGATGAAATTTCAAGTTACAAGACATAAACTTTTCTAGCTATATAATCATCGAGGAAGTAAGTTGATATTACAAGTTATATATGTATGCTCGGCCATACAGGTAAGTGCCTACGAGTTATTAAATTGATCTTCGATATTTGGTCTATAAGGTGAGTATATATGTGTTAAGTTGTCTAATGCGAATGATACTAATTGATCCTGTATATTTGGTCTTAAGTTTATGTTTATGTGGCCATGTTGGGATTACTTTGATGCCATGTATACTAATATATGATATGTCAAATGGATATATATATATATGTGAATATATTTTCTTTATATGAAATTACTAAGTCTAAAGTATATACTTATTTGCATATACATATATATGTGATCCTATTGAATTATGTGTATCGAAAATATGAGTAGTTGGAGATGAGTTATTAATTTATATTTGAAAGATATGATGTGATAATAAATTGAGGTTTAAAGGTAAAATAATGATGATAGTTGAGTTAAATGAGGAATTAGTATTCGGTTTTAATAGACAAAATAAGTATTAAGCTTTAGATTTATATGATATTATGTATGTTATTGAAAATGATTGAATGATTACTTGATGTAATACATTTGCTTAAGACTTACTAAGCTAGTAAGCTTACTCGTGTGTTCATTGTTCTATTTTATAGATTTTTATCAAGCTACGAGCTCAGGGGATCGTCAGCGAAGTCATCCACACTATCAGTCTATTTTGGTACTTTTGAGTTTAAATTTTGAACTAAAGGCATGTATAGGCTAGACTATGTCCTAATTAATAAATTTTTCCTTGTATATGTATATAGCCATGCGAAGATGGCTAAATATGATGCTTAAATCTAAGTATAATCGGTCATGGCATACAAATGAGATGTGTTTATCATGTTTTGTTATGGTTTGAGTTTAATTATGTTTGATGGTGATTGAAACCCATTTTAGTAAAATGTTAAATGACATATCGAATGGTAAATGTGAAGTGTTTGTTATATACAAAATATTTGGCATGAAGTAGTTATTTGTGGCTTAAGGTTATTATATTTAGTAAGTTTGATATAGGTGGTTGTGGAATTCATAATCGGTTATGAGGTGATTTATGAATGATGTTTGTGTACTAATTTTAATTTGATACTTATACTATGAACATGATTAATTGGTTTGAAATGATATGTATAAGTTTAATAGGTATTTGGATGGTTTGATAATATGATTTGGTAGAAATGATAAAATATGCATAAGTTGAAATGATCTTTATAAGTTATATTAAACGTCGTATATGAAATAAATTAATTAATTTGATTATATGAAATTGAATATATATATATCTATATAGTTTTAGGATAGATGATTAAATCTTATGTTATGTATTTAGATTGACTTATTCGCATGTGGTTCAACTATGTGTATATACATCTAGTCTAAGTTTAGGTGTTTTGGACAAGAAATGACATATATTATGTTCTAGTTGGATGTGAGTATGTTATTATAGATATTTTGATTTTAGAATTGTTGAATAATGAAAATGTACGTGTAACACCTTTAACCCCTGTCCGTCACCGGATTGGGTAGCAAGGCATTACCGAACAAAACACAAGTAGCCATAAACAATTACTGCTCACATAGTCATATCTGAAAGCAATTTAAAACAACCCAAATATGCTTAGATAACAACATACAAAAATTTAATCCCTTTTATGATATTCACAAATAACTCATCAATATAATTAACAATGAACACTGTCCACTTGATATCTTAAAATCACATTAGCCGAATATACACATCTCAGCAAAGTATGTCTCAATTTATTAATGAGAACATAACCAAATCTGCAAATTTCATTATAAAACTATCTTCTCAATTTGTTTTTCATTTGATCACTTCACAGTAAATCCTCCTCAATCTTTAAACCAAACACATTCAAATATGGTACTAACCATTTCCCAACTTCAATCTTTCGGTCAAGTCATATGAATATCTATCACACACGTGATATACAATAAGATATATTTTTGAGATAAGCTAAATACATGATCCTATGCCTGACATATATAACATAAATCAACCATGCACCACATTATTAATGAAACATAGCAATCATATACTACATATAATTAAATTATAATCAAATCGATATAACCAAACACATTAAACACTAAATCACGAACTCATAATGCCAAGCCTAATTCTAATAATCCAAGTAAAGCCATTTTCATGGCTAATATATACAAGGACAAATTCATAACTCAAACTTAGTCTAGCCTATACATGCCTTTAATTTAAAATCCAAAATCAAAAATACCAAAATAGGTTGATAGTGTGGATGACTTTGTTGACGATCCCCTGAGCTCTTAGCTTGATCAAAATCTATAAAATAGAACAATGAATACACACAGAGTAAGCTAATTTAGCTTAGTAAGTCTTAAGCAATCATAATATACCAATTGGACATTCAAGCATTTTAAAACAATTAAGTAATAACATTGAATTTAAAACAGCTTAACTCGAAAGTCCTTCAAAACCTAATGCTTTTACCTCACTTAACATAACACTTATCATTCCCATAACATTAGCATACAAATTACCAACTCAAAGATCAAATTCAAAATATAAAACCTCCTTTCTTTATAATATATTCATAATACACATATATGAAACTCACTAAGTTCACATAAATATTCGAATAAGTAAAGGGCCGTGTACATCCGATTTACCTCTTTAATTGTAAACACATGTTCATTTAAGCTCTCATATATCCAAGCATCTAATATCAATAGTTCAAAGCTTAGTACCTAAATAATCTACTAATGTCGAATGCTAATGCTCATTCAACTTAACCATCATCATTATTTCACCTTTAAACTTCAATTTCTAATCTCATCATATAGATCACATATAGATTAAATACTCTTTTCCAACTACTCATATTTTCGATACACATAATTCAATAGGATCACATATATATGTCTATACAATAAGTATATACTTTGCACTTAATAATTTCACATAAAAGAAATATATTCACACACACATATATATATATATCCATTTGACATTTCATACATTCGTATACATGGCATCAAAGTAATCCCAATATGTCACGTAAACATAAGCATAAGACCTAATATCTGAGAATCAATTAGTATCATTCATATCAATATATTTATACGGATACCTTTAACCACTTTATGCTTTCATATAACCAATTTCCTCATGGCATAGCTTATACACAATTTGCATCTACCAATTGTACATCACATTTCCTTCACAAATTCGTTTACTTATTATCATCGCATATATATATGTATAATACATGAATATGAATAGCACATACCTTGTAGCCGAATTAACAAACTCATTTTCAAATGCTTAGGCTCACTTGATTTATTTCATGACTTTACTAGTACATAATCTAAACTTGGAATTTAAACTCACCAAGATAAAAGCGCTAGGCATTTGCCCGAATCTCACATACTAGCACTAGACTTGCTAGATTCAAAGTCCGGAGTTCGAACACCGACATTTAGCTTTTAGACAATAAGCCCAATATATTTCACCTGACAAGGCACGCTAGGCATTAAGCCCGATAAAGATCACCAAGACGAGGCACGCTAGGCATTAAGCTCGAAATAAATCAATGACAAGGCACGCTAGGCATTAAGCTGAAATAAATCACCATCACAAGGCACGCTAGGCATTAAGCACGAAATAAATCACTCAAGACAAGGCACGCTAGGGCATTAAGCCCAAATTTCAACATTTTCAACATTCCAACACAATTACTTAGTGCTAAGATCACAACCATCTCGTATACAACATATTACTTTCATATATTAAACCAAACTTGCTCATTCACATCACATTTAACAAAAATAAATTCAATACAGATTATACCCCATATTCAGCCAACACATATTTTAGTACTTTAAATTTCCAAATTTTATCATATACTATACTCATAATTAATTCTTTGGCATACATTTTCTTAAGAACTTACCTCGATCGTCGATTTTAATGGCGTAGATCGGCTATTCGATAACCTTCGCCTTCCCCGATCAAAATTTGTTTTCTTTGTTCTTGATCTAAACACATTAAAATTCAGCTCATTCAAGTACATTTCATTTCAATTTAGTCCCTAAACACATAAATGGGCAAATTACCATTTTACCCTAGGGTTTCATATTTTTACAATTTAGTCCTATTTGCACAAAATACACAAAATTTCACTACAACACCTTAGGGCCGAATGTTCAAAGGACCATATAAATCCATTTCTTTCATTTGTTTTTCATTTTAGTCCCCTCAAAATTTCATTTTTGCAATTTAGCCCAAAATACTCAAATTCACTAAAATTTCCAATATAAAACATACTAATCTTTAACATAGCTTTAATTTAAAATCATCAAACATCAAAAACCTCATGAACAAATCAATGGCTGAATGTCATAGACACACTAATCTCAAAAATTTTATCATGGGTCGGATAGTATACGAAGCAACGATCACAAAAACGTAAAAATTATCAAAAATCGACTAAAAATACATACCCGATTTAGCTTGAATGTATGACCGAATGCTCAAAGCCTTTAAACCCTTATTTCTTAGTTCACATACGACAATGAAGAAGAAAGAACAAATGTGATGGCTTTTAGTTTCATATTATTAAACATATAATAACATTTTTCTATGTTTTACCATTTTAACCTTTAATAAATAATAAAAGCAACATATAAATTAAGGTCAATCTTGTCATATGCCACCCACTAACATAAAAATGGGCTAATTGCCCTTTTAATGCCCCATATTAAAAAGCCATCATCATTTTAGCACTTTACACTATAGTATGCAACTTTTATGCTTTATGCGATTTAGTCCTTTTTGTTAAATCGAACACCCAAACGATTAAATTTTTCTACGAAACTTTCACACACATTAATTCATATATAATAAACACAAAATATAATATTTAAAAATTTCTCAGACTCGAATTTGTGGTCCCAAAACCACCGTTTCGACTAGGGTCAAATTCAATCTGTTACAGTACGAATTGGACTTAGATGGATTAAGTTAAGATGTTAATGTTTAAGTTTGCTATGGAAGTACAAATTCGTAAATGCATTTTTCCATGTCTTTATTAACAGTAAATATATGATATGAACTGTGCTATGCATAGTAATGCCTTGTAACCTTAATCCAGCAACGAATATGGGTTAAGGGTGTTACATTTAATTGGTATCAGAGCTTATGGTTTAGTCGATTCTAGGACTACCGTAGCGCGTGAGAGTCTAGCTATACATGCCTTTATTATACATACGATAGTGTGGTGACTTCTGACATTTTAAACTGTGTTTTATATAGTAAATGGATCATGACAGAGCCGTAGCAGATAATGTAGAGAGCGTAGCGCCTGATCTCACACACGAGTTAGTGTCGGTAGACTCTCGACCTGTCTCATGTATCCATGAGGGGGAGGCTAAGCAAGCCTTCTACTAGATGATGAATGAATGGTTTACCTAGTTCATTCAGACTAACCAGGCTGTACAACAACCTCTACCCTCAAATGATCAAACTCTGGTACCTTCAGCACCTCCGATGATAGATCCGATAAGATCTAGTAGGCCTCTTGTTGATAAAATCAGGAAATATGGGGCCGAAGAATTCAAAGTTAATGATGATGATGACGCAAAGTGAGCTGAGATATGGCTTGATAACACTATTCGGGTACTTGATGAGCTATCATGTACTCCAGATGAATGCCCAAGTGTGCTATATCTTTACTACGGGACACTGCATATCACTGGTGGAATACACTAGTATCAGTGGTTCCAAAAGAAAAAGTGACTTAGGATTTCTTCCAGATTGAGTTTCGTAAGAAATATATTAGCCAAAAATTCTTCGATCAGAAACGAAAAGAATTTCTAGAACTGAAATAGGGTCGCATGACTGTGACTGAATATGAGCGAAAATTTGCCAGATTGAGCCGATATGCCCGAGAATGTGTATCAACTGAAGCCATTATGTGTAAAAGATTTGAAGACGGTCTGAATGAAGACATAAAGTTGCTTGTTGGCATTCTTGAAATTAAAGAGTTCGTAGTACTTGTCGAGTGAGCTTGCAAAGCTGAAGAACTTGGAAAAGAGAGAAGAAAGGCTGAAATGGAAGCTAGAGACACTCGTAAAAGATCATCGAGTAAGATATTCCAATCTGTATTTAAAAAGTTTAGAGATGACTTTAGTCGACATAAAGCTACTTCAAACATGTCTAAACGAGATCGACCTCTAGTGAGTTCCTGAGCGACTTCGATGGCCAGTGTTGGTAATGCTCAGCAGAATCAAGTTGAATGCAAGCATTGTGGTAAATGGCATTCTAAAAGTTGTAGATTCCGTGATCGGTCCTGCTATAAATATGGATCGTTAGATCATTTTATCAGAGAGTACCCGATGTTAGCCAAGCAAAATACGGCTCAAAATGTCAGACCAAGTAATGTGTCAGTGAGAGGAAGACCACCTAGGCATTCGGGAAATGTAAGTGGTAGTCAGAAAGGAAGTAAAGACACTGCAGTTCGATAGGAGGCTCGTGCACCACTGATGAGATGCTATACGTGCGGAGAGGATGCTTTTTCCCGGATGTTATCATTGGTACTTTCACTCTTTATGATACTCACCGTGATTGCACTAATTGATTACGGTTTGACTCATTCATGTGTGAAACTTTAGTATCCATAAGACTTTGCACTGTTGAGTGTACTAAGTTTGTGATTCGTGTGTCCAACCCCTTGGGTCGATGTGTACTCGTTGATAAAGTGTGTAAAGGTTGCCCGTTGATGATTAGAGATTTATGCTTTCCAGCTAATTTAATGTTGTTGCCTTTCGATGAGTTCGATATAATTTTGGGAATGGACTGGTTAGCTTTGAATGATGCTGTGGTTAATTGCAAAAGAAAGACGGGACTATGTAGATGTGCATTGATTATCGACAACTAAATAAGGTGACTATAAAGAATAACTACCCGTTACCACGGATAAACGACTTGTTTGACCAGGTTGAAAGGGGTTTTAGTGTTTTCAAAGATAGATTTGAGATTGAGCTATAATCGATTCTTGTAGTCGAGATTACGATGTGCCAAAGCGCTTTTAGAACGAGGTACGGATATTAGGAGTTTCGGTTATGCCTTTTGGACTTACTAATGCACTGCTATTTTTATGTATTTGATGAATCAAGTTTTTAGACAAGATTTGGATCGGTTTGTGGTAGTGTTTATAGATGATATCTGATCTACTCGGAGATGAAACCGAACATCTTTGAGCATTTGAGTGGTGCTACAAACTTTGTGAGATCAACAATTATATGCAAAGTTTAGTAAATGTGAGTTCGGATGAATGAAGTTAGCTTTTGGGTCATGTTGTTTCAAATCGATATTCAGTTGATCCGAACAAAATATTGGCTATACTTGATTGGAAGCCACCAAAGAATGTTTCTGAGATCTGAAGCTTTCTGGGACTTGCTGGATATTACAGACGATTTGTGAAAGGTTTTTCCATGATAGCTACACTTTGACAAAGCTACTACAGAAAGATGTTAGATTTGAATGATCAAAAAAGTGTCAGAAAAGTTTCGATCAGCTGAAAGCTCTTTTGACCGAAGCTTCAGTGTTAGTTCAGCCTGAATCGGGTAAAGAATTTGTTGTTTATAGTGATGCATCTTTGAATGGTTTAGGTGCATTTTATTGCAGGAAGGCAAAGTTGTAGTCTATGTGTAACATCCTAGATTAGGGGTTATGCGTTCATGCATAATTCATGAGTAGTAGGTTTTGGCAGTGTTTGGAAGTGAATTAAGGGTTTTAAAATCCTAGGATGGAAGAAAGCTTTGGACAATTATTGGTTTTAAGTTAAAAGGGGAGCTAGGCTAAGGTAGCCTTAAGAAAAGTTTTGGGGAGTTTAGGACACAAGAAGTGATATGGAAAAGTGGCAAGGGACGCCACCTAAGGTGCAAGGGTTATGGCATCAAGTGAAGTACTTTGAGGGAAGAGGTTCGAATCCCATTGTGTGCATTTTTGCTTAATTTTATGAATAGCATGTTTATTGTGATATGGATGTGTGGTGTGCATTTTTAGAACCTTGAAATGTCTTGGAAATGTAAGGAAATGTCCTGGAAATGTAAGGAAATGTCTTGTCTTGGAAATGTAAGGAAATGTCTTGGAAATGTAAGGAAATGTCCTAGAAATGTAAGGAAATGTCCCGGAAATGTAAGGAAATGTCTTGTCTTGGAAATGTAGGAAATGTCTTGGAAATGTAAGGAAATGCTTTAGAAAATGTTAAGTTTAAAGGAAGAAAACGAACATTTTGGAAACTTGAAATGTAAGGAAATATAAGGAAATGTAAGGAAATGAAAGGAAATGTAAGGAAATGTAAGAAAATGTAAGGAAACATAAGGAAATGTAAGGAAATGAAAGGAAATGAAAGGAAATGTAAGGAAATGTAAGGAAATGTAAGGAAAATGTGACAAAATCGGGCTTGGAAAAATGGCCCGGAGACGCCACTTAGGGCTCTGGAAATGACGCCATATGCTAACATAACTTGGGCCTAGTATGGCCACATGAAGCCCAAAATAATGGGTTAAAATTCGGCACTCCTAAGGCAAGGAGTTGGATGGCACAAGGCTAGACTTTAGGAGTTTAAGTTAAAGTCAAATTCTTTTGGAATTTCGGCTAAGGTAGGAAAAGAGTGATGGCCAAGTAGGGGACTCTCTAGGCTTAGTTAAGTTGAAGTCAAATTCTTTTGGAATTTCGGCTAAGGTAGGAAAAGAGTGATGGCCAAGTAGGGGACTCTCTAGGCTTATTAATTTCGGCTGAAAGAGGAAAATAAGGCCATTTATAAATCTTTCCTTCTTCTCTTACCTTTGACGAATTCTCTAGTGCCTCTCGTCTTCTCCTTTTATTTTTTCAAAAGCCGAAATACCCTGTGTTCTAGCCGATTTCTTTATACCAATCAAAAGCCAAAATCAAGACCCTTTTAGCCTACATAGCCGAATATTGCTAAAGGTTCAAGCAAGGATTGTCGATCGATAAAGTAAGAGTAAGATCTCATTCAGTTTCATCCTTTTACTTTTAGGATTTGCCAAAATCTAGGACTAACCCCATTAATATCTTGTTGCCAAAACTTTGAAGAGATCATTCGGGATTTACTAAGTGTCGACTACAAGGAAAGAGAAATTCTTTTCCCGAAGGTACACCATAGGCCGCGTGTTCCCTAGTTATTCGGTGAGTTTCGGGATTTAAAATCCACAAGGTAAGTATCTATAGCATTCGGCCAAGGCCATGTTGAGTAAATAAATGTGTTTCATTAATATTTAAAAGCCGAAACTAATCTATTCAAGTAACCTAGTGATTGTCGATTTCAAGAAAGAAGGATACAAAGTTTCTGGCATTTGATTAGACATCAATCAACAACAAGGTAAGTTTTAGTGTACTAATCCTACTAGGATTTGGATTTATGGTCGAATGGCTCTTTACTAAGTATTAAGTGATTGATTAAATGTAGAGATCTAAGATCTAAGGTATTAGATCAAGCTTTTCGGGATTTGGATTGGAAACCTTAAGCGAATCAGGTGTGTACCCCACACTACTTTTTAATAATAAGATTTATGGCAATAATTAATATGTGCATGATTATAAGAATGTGAATATGGCTAAGGTACCATGTTACGGTACAAAGTACTCAGGTACGTTTCCTACTCAGGTACATTTCCTACCCCTACTAGGAATATGAATATGTGTTATTTTTAACATGTGAAAAGTGATAAGAATGTGAAATAAAAAATTGTCATCTTAATGCATGTTATGTATGATTTGGGGCATATGGGTTACATGAAAAGGGGAAGTGAATATGGTGACCTAAGACCACGATAACTGAATGTGGTGACCTAAGACCACGATATCTGAATGTGGTGACCTAAGACCACGATATTTGAATGTGGTGACCTAAGACCACGAATTTTATAAGGGCGATGAGCACGTCGACTGCAGCGACTACCTTCGATGGTGTGTAGTGGATGGAGGGTTGACTTAGCAGTCTCCACGGTGTACAGGTTGGTACGGGTGGTGTGTAGCGGATGGCATATAGGTTTGGGTTCGGGTTGCATCATTATTCTTCTCTATTTGTATATGAGCATGTATGATAATGTATGCCTGAATTATTAAATTTTAGTGTTGGTTACACATTGAGTCTGTTAACTCACCCCGTTGTGGGATTACTTTTCAGGTGACGACCAGTGATGGATCGGGCCGGCAGATGCTTAGGGAAGGCCATGCTCAGCAAGAAGTTTTTTTGGACTATTTTATTTTAAGTACTTTGAATTTACTTTTGGGATTTATTTGATGTAATAAGGCCTTAGTAGAACTATTTTACTTTGCTTTTATTTATTAAATGATTAAGTAAATTTATTTTAAAATGAAGCCCAAACGTTTTGTCACCTAAAGTAAAGGATTTTAGTAAAGAAATAAACTTGTTTTCAACTCAAGCCCAACCCAAAACAATCTTTTCTTTCAAAACACACAAGTTTTTCCTAAGTAACAAAAGAATTTGAAACGGTTTACACCGGGGAACATACCAGATCCGGTCAAGGCTCGTGGGTCGGGTTTAGGGTGTTTCACTATGCTTCGAGACAATTAAAGCCTCACGAAAGAAATTACCCCACGCATGATTTAGAGCTAGTAGCCATTGTGTCGCGTTAAAGATATGGCGTCATTACCTGTTTGGTGAGAAATGTCATGTTTATTCGGATCACAAGAGTTTGAAGTATTTAATGACATAAAGAGATTTGAACCTGAGACAACGTAGATGGTTAGAGCTATTAAAAGATTACGAGTTAGTGATTGACTATCATCCTGGAAAGACTAACGTTGTTGCAGATGCTTTAAGTCAGAAGTCATTATTTGCTCTTCGTGCGTTGAATGCATAAATGGCTATGAATGGTGATGGTTTGATTGTAGCCGAATTAAAAGCAAGACCGTTGTTAACAAGTTAGTGATGCATAGAAAGTTGACAAAGATTTGTTGGCAAGACGAGTTCAGTGTGAAAGTAACGTTGAATCAGAGTTTCAAATTGTGAGATTACATGGTGTTAGGTACCAAACTACACTTTAGCACAGCTTTTCATCTGCAGACAGATGGTCAATCTGAATAAATCATTCAGATACTTGAGGACATGTTGAGATGTTGCGTTCTCGAGTTTGAAGGTACGTGGGAACGATTCTTACCCCTAATTGAATTTGCTTATAATAACAGCAATCTAGTATCAAAATGGCACCTTACGAAGCTCTGTATGGCCGCAAGTGTCGTACACTGTTGTATTGGATCGAGCTCAGTGAAAATAAGATACACGGGGTTGATTTGATTAAAGAGACTAAACAGAAAGTGGCTATAATCAGAGATAATTTGAAAGCTGCCTCGGATCGTCAAAAGTCCTATGCTGATTTAAAACATAAAGACATTGAGTTTCAAGTCAGAGACTGAGTATTTTTGAAAGTTTCTCCGTGGAAGAAAGTACTCCGATTTGGTCGAAAGGGCAAACTAAGTCCGAGATTCATCAGACCGTATGAGATCGTCGAACGAATCGAGCCTGTTGCTTATAGACTGAAGTTGCCTTCTGAATTAGGAAAGATACACAATGTGTTCCATGTTTTGATACTCCGTAGATATCTGGCAGACCCATCACATTTGATTCCTCCATCTGAAATTGAAATCTGATCCAATATGACGTACGAGGAGGAATCGATCCGTATTTTAGCCCTTGAAATGAAAGAGTTAAGAAACAAGAAAATTTCGTTAGTAAAAGTACTATGGAATCGACATAGAGTAGAAGAGGCTATGTGGGAGCCTGAGGATTCAATGAGGCAACAATATCCGACTTTGTTTAACGGTAAGATTTTCGAGGACGAAAATCCCTAAGGGGGGAGAGTTGTAACAGTCTGAATTTGACCCTAATCGGAATGGTGGTTTCGGGACCACGAATCCGAGTCTGAAAAATTTTTAAATATTATTTTCAATGTTTACTATATGTGAATTAATATGTGTGAAAGTTTCGTATGAAAATTTGATTGTTTGTGTATATAATTTTAACAAAAGGACTTAATCACGTAAAGTGCAAAAGTTGCAAACTATAGTGAAAAGTGCTAATGTGATAGTGGTTTTATAATATGGGGTACTAAAAGGGCAAATAGCCCATTATTAATGTTAGTGGATGGCATAGGACAAGAATGCCCTTATTATATAAGTTAGTTTTATTTTAATTTAAAGGTTAATTTGGTAAATGAAAAATAATTATTATATATGATAAATTAACGCAAAAGAAAACCCATTATCATTTTATATGCTCTTGGCGAATGTTGGAGAAAGAAGGGTTTTGTTTCTTTTGAATTTCGTCACTTATAATCTCAATTTCAAGGTTAGTTTGATTTCGGTTCTTAATAATTTTTACGTTTTTGAGATCGTTGCTTCGAATATTAGTCGACCCATGTTAGAATTTTTGAATTTGAGCATGTTTGATATTTGGCCATGGCTAGATGTTTGTGTTTTATAATGTTTAATGGAGAAATATTAAAAGTATGTTAGAAATTAACAAGTTTTGAATTGGGAATTTTGGTGAAATTGAGTATTTAGGGCTAATTTGTAAAAATAAATTTTAGAGGAGTATAATTGCAAAATAAATGAAATGTATGTCTTTGTATGGATGTATGGAAGATTTGGCCCTAAGGAATTAAGTGCAAATTATGTGTATTTTGTATTTTGTACAATAGGGGCTAAATTGTAAAAGTATGAAACATTACAGGTAAAATGGTAATTTACCCATTTATGTGTTTTGGGACTATATTGAAATGAAATGTGCTTGAATGAGCTAAATTTTAATGTGTTTAGATCAAGAACAAAGAAAAACAGATTTGGATCGGAGAAAGGCGAAGTATTCGGTCATATATGTATGTTCGGCCATACAGGTAAGTGCCTATGAGTTATTAAATTGATCTTCGATATTTGGTCTATAATGTGAGTATATATGTGTTAAGTTGTCTAACGCGAATGATACTAATTGATCCTGTATATTCGGTCTTAAGTTTATGTTTATGTGGCCATGTTGGGATTACTTTGTTGCCATGTATACTGAATATATGATATGTCAAATGGATATATATATGTGAATATATTTTCTTTATGTGAAATTACTAAGTCTAAAGTATATACTTATTTGCATATACATATATATGTGATCCTATTGAATTATGTGTATCGAAAATATGAGTAGTTGGAGATGAGTTATTAATTTATATTTGAACGATATGATGTGATAATAAATTGAGGTTTAAAGGTAAAAGCAAAGATGATAGTTGAGCTAAATGAGGAATTAGTATTCGGCTTTAATAGACCAAATAAGTATTAAGCTTTAGATTTATATGATATTATGTATGTTATTGAAAATGATTGAATGATTACTTGATGTAATACATTTGCTTAAGACTTACTAAGCTAGTAAGCTTACTCTGTGTGTTCATTGTTCTATTTTATAGATTTTTATCAAGCTACGAGCTCAGGGGATCGTCAGTGAAGTCATCCACACTATCAATCTATTTTGGTACTTTTGAGTTTAAATTTTAAACTAAAGGCATGTATAGGCTAGACTATGTCTGAATTAATAATTTTTTTCCTTGTATATGTATATAGCCATGCGAAGATGGCTAAATATGATGCTTAAATCTAAGTATAATCAGTCATGGCATACAAATGAGATGTGTTTATCACGTTTTGTTATGGTTTGTGTTTAATTATGTTTGATGGTGATTGAAACTCATTTTAGTAAAATGTTAAATGACATATCGAATGGTAAATGTGAAGTGTTAGTTATATACAAAATATTTGGCATGAAGTAGTTATTTGTGGCTTAAGGTTATTATATTTAGTAAGTTTGATATAGGTGGTTGTGGAATTCATAATTAGTTATGAGGTGATTTATGAATGATGTTTGTGTACTAATTTTAATTTGATACTTATACTATGAACATGATTAATTGGTTTGAAATGATATGTATGTTCGAATAGGTATTTGGATGGTTTGATAATGTGATTTGGTAGAAATGATAAAATATGCATAAGTTGGAATGATCTTTATAAGTTATATTAAATGTACGTATATGAAATAAATTAATTAATTTGATTATATGAAATTGAATATATATATATATATATATATAGTTTTAGGATAGATGATGAAATCTTATGTTATGTATTTAGATTGACTTATTCGCATGTGGTTCAACTATGTGTATATACATCTAGTCTAAGTTTAGGTGTTTTGGACAAGAATGACATATATTATGTTCTAGTTGGATGTGAGTATGTTATTATAGATATTTTGATTTTAGAATTGTTGAATAATGAAAATGTACGAATTGGACTTAGATGGATTAAGTTAAGATGTTAATGTTTAAATTTGCTATAGAAGTACAAATTCGTAAATGCATTTGTCCATGCCTTTAATAACAGTAAATATATGATATGAACTGTGCTATGCATGGTAATGCCTTGTAACCTTAATTCGGCAACGGATATGGTTTAAAGGTGTTACAGTTGGGATCTAATGCCCTTAGTGTAGTATGTTCATCTATATGTACTTTTATTTTTTTGAACAATTTGGTTTAATAAAATATTTGTCAATTTCATTAATATCTTTTGTATTTTGTCTTCAACAATTTTTACACGCAAAAAAATGAAAGCAAATATTGACTCATGATTATCTAACGTTTAACTAATACTATATGGTATTACATGGTCATATTGTAATAAGGAAATAAAACTTGTATTAGTAGATAATCTAAGCATGTCTTTAGTCTAATAGAAAATGAAAAGATCAACTGAAAGATGAATATCTCATATATCAAGTTCAATTGAGAAGATATCATGTCTTGGGTATCAGAGCGGATTACTCTCAAAAGATAAAGATATAGATGTAACTTGTTGAACTAGCAGTACAATGAATAAGACCCAAGTAGAATAATCCTAAATTTGTTCGTGGATTCATTCACTTATGATGTTCATAGTGTAACACCTCTTACCCGTATTCAACTCCGAAATAGGGTACAAGACGTTACCAGACTTATACACAAGCAATCATGCAAACCTAGACATGACTTTCCACTCAAAATTAAAACTTTTCATATGACGAGGCCTAAATCACACTTTAGGAATGATTCAAGATCAAACCAAATTTTTTAGAAGATTTCTAAAAAAAATTAGAAAATTTCTCATCAAACAGTCCAGACGCCCACGTGGAAGAAAGGACACGTCCATGTGGAACATCACATGCCCGTGTTCCACACTTGTGTAAATTTATTTATCAATTCGAACCTATAGGGGTTTCCACAAGGCCTGACACATGCCCGTGTCTTTGGCCCGTGTCCTTTACACGGCCATGACACGCTTGTGTCTTAGCCTGTGTGTAAAAACCTTGACATTCTGTTTCTGACGTCATCACCCTAATGATGTCACATGGCCAAGGCATACACACGTGTCCTTAGACCGTGTGGCGAATTAAATTCCTAAATTCAAGTGCAGACTTCACACGGCCTAGACACATGCCCATGTCCTAGGCCGTGTCTCTTACACGGTTGAAACACACGGCCGTGTCTCAGCCCGTGTGGCTACTATTGGGCATTATGTTTTGCCAACTTAAGATATAGGGGGACACTCAGCTCAACCACATGCCCATGAGGTGGACCATGTGTTGCACACGGCCTAGACACACGCCTGTGTGTCTACCCATGTGGACAATAACAAGGCTATTTACCAAGCCCTTTCTGCCACCCCTACTTGTACCACATAAACCACATCAAGAATCCAACTCATTCATGCATAAGTACACCAATTAATCAGCCATGCAACTTACACATTCATGAATAACATCATCATTTCATAGAATAATAAGAATGAGCCATCAACTATGACTTTATACAAAAGAATTTATCTTCAAATGAGCTAACACATTTGGCCAAAGCAATATGACATTCAACTAAGTCTAAGTCCCTATACATGCCATACTCAAAATTCTAAATCTAACTATACCAAAATATGTGGATAGTGTGGGTGGTCCTCTGATGGTCTCCATATCCTGAGTTGGCTCTTCAACACTATAAAACAAAGGAAAAGAGAAGGGAGTAAGCTTTAAGCTTAGTAAGTCTACAAGTAAACAATAAACATCCTACCACATACTTATCAATCAAGAACATTACATACTAAGTAAAAACAATTCAGATCCTCATAATCATACTTACTCATTTCAAACCTTACCACATCTCAAACACATATCATAAAACATTGCTCACATTTACATGCACTTATACCCTACACTTATCACCACAAAGCCACATGTAATTTTACTTAGACAAGTTTCTCGATGAACACTTCAGAATAATATTAGATACTCGGTGGTTTCACACACAGCCCACCATTATTAAATCATACAGTGGTATCGCACATAGCCCACCAACAATAATAATTACGGTGGGATCGCACTCAGCCCACCAATATTTACTTATTCATGGATTTTATCCGTATCATTTTTTTTATCGCGAAGATTCATCCGAGAATTTACTCGCTTTCTATCATTTTTAATAGATCTCAATAAAAATCATTCATATTCACACAATGCATTAATATGTAAAAACATACGTAATAAGGATGTATCATTTACACATAAACTTACCTCGATACAGAATATGTCAATTTGAGGTTTAGTCCGAAACCTTGCCTTTTCTTCGGTCAAGGTCGATTCCATGTTCTTCTCGATCTAAAATGATAAAATTTACTCATTTAATCGCCACATTAATCAAAACATTTTAAAAATTTCTACGTTGGCAAATTTACCATTTTGCCCTTAGACTTTCACAAATTTACGATTTTGCTCATAAGCTCGTAAATTGATTTTCATCAAATTCTCTTATTATCCAAGCCTAGCCAAATATATTTTAAGCCTATAGCAACTCACAATTCCAATAATTACACACATTTACTACTTATTTTACAACCTTTGCAAAAAGGTCCTTTTAAGTGTTTTCATGGAAACACCTTTCACAAAAGTTGTGTCTTTAACACCCAAGATTCATTTTCTTCCACAAAATTTTAGAAATCAACATAAATATTCACATGGCAAACCCCTAGACTCTCAACCATTTTGCAAAATAGTCCCATCAGTAGCTAGCTTAAGCTACAAGGGTTCCAAAAACACAAAAATAATCAAAAATAACCATCAATATGACTTACTTGCAAGGATGGGAAGTTGCTAAAAATTTTAAGCTTTCAAAACCCCTCTTTGGCTGATATTTTCGGTGGAAGAAGATGAAGGTGAAAGGTGATATCATCTTTCTCTTTATTTTATTTATTCCCTTCAATTAAGTCACCTAATTCACCTACTTTGACCAATTTTTGACATTCCTTGTCCTCTATGGCCAGCCAGCCCTTTCCAAAGGGTCTAATTACACATTAAGGACTTCTAATTTAATATTTTATAGCTATTAGACACCTTTAGCTAATATAATAAAACTTTCGCACTTTATGTGATTTAGTCCTTTTCGCAACTAAATATGCAATCATCAAAATTAATTCACTAAAATTTTCATGCACTCCTATAATCATGCCATAACACATAAAATAATATTAAAACTAATTTCTCCAACCTCAAATTAGTGGTTCCGAAACCACTGTTCTGACTAGCCCCAAAATCGGGCTATTACAACTCACCCCTTTAGAGATTTTCGTCCCCAAAAATCTTACCCCATGTAGCCTCTTTTACCCCATGTTTTTGCCACAACACTTTCACTAAAGCTATATTTTTATTCCTCAACTGTTTAACCTCTCGAGCCAATATCTTAATGGGTTCTTCTTTGTAGGTCATATCCAATCGTATCTCAATTTCAGTCAGAGGAATTACATGCGAAGGATCGGAACGATATCGTCGCAACATTGACACATGGAACACGTTGTGTATTCTCTCCAACTCCATCGGAAAAGCTAACGGGTAAGTTACTAGTCCAATCCTCTCAATAACCTCATACGGCCCTACGAATCGTGGACTCAATTTACCCTTTCGACCAGATCTCAATAGTTTCTTCCACGAGGATACTTTCAGAAATAATTTATCACCCACCTGAAACTCAATTTATTTTATTTTCAAATCCGCGTATGGCTTTTGTCGATCTGAAGCAGCTTTCAGACAATCACTGATCACTTTCACTTTCTCTTCTATTTCTCTAACCAAATCAACCCCGTGAATTTTCTTCTCACTAAGCTCGGTCCAATACAATTGAGTTTGACACTTGCGACCATTTAATGCTTCGTACGGTGCCATTTGTATACTCAACTTTTAACTGTTGTTGTAGGCAAATTCAACCAAAGGTAGATACTTTTCCCAACTACGTTTGAACTCTAAAACACAACATCGGAGCATATCTTCGAGAACTTGAATCACTCTTTCGGATTGACCATCAGTTTGCGGATAGAACGCGGTACTAAAATTCAATTTCATACCCAAGGCTTCTTGCAAATTTTTCCAAAACCTCGAAGTAAATCTTGGATCTTTATCCGAAATAATGGACATAGGCACCCCATGTAATCTCACAATTTCGGCAATATACAACTCAGCCAACTTGTCAAGTAAGTAATCAACATGTACCGATATAAAGTGAGATGATTTCGTTAATCTATCAACGATAACCCACGCAACATCTTTCTTTTTTGGAGTCATGGGTAGCCCAGTTACAAAACCCATCGTTATTCGGTCCCATTTCCACTCGGGAACCATCACTAGTTGAAGTAAACTCGAAGGTACCTGATGCTCTATTTTTACTTGTTGACAGATCAAACACTTTGTAATGAACTCCGAGATGTCTCTTTTTATACCTGGCCACCAATACAACTTCTTCAAATCATTATACATTTTTGTACTGCCCGGATGTACTAACAAGCAACCATTGTGTGCCTCATGCAAAATTTTTCGAATCAACTCATCATCTTTCGATACGCAAACTCTATCACGAAACATCAAACAATCATTTGGACCAACCTGAAAATCAGAGTTACTTTCCGATTCACACTGAGCTCTCTTAGGTTGTATTACACTATCATTCCTTTGAGCTTCACAAATCTGATGAAGAAACAACGGTCTAGCCCTTAACTTGGCCAAAATTGAACCGTCATCAGTCAACACTAAATTCGTATTCATAGCTCTCAAAGCATACAAGGATTTTCTGCTCAAGGCATCTGCGACCACATTCGCTTTCCCTGGATGATAATCAATCACTAGCTAATAATATTTCAATAATTTGAGCCACCATCGTTGTTGCAAATTCAAATCGTTTTGGTTCATCAAGTATTTCAAACTCTTGTAATCGATAAAGATTCGGCATTTCTCACTATAAAAATAATGACGCCAAATCTTCAAAGCAAAGACGATGGTAGCCAATTCCAAATCATGCATCGGATAATTCTTTTCATGCGGTTTTAGCTGTCTCGAGCCATAAGCTACCACTTTGCCCTCTTGCATCAGCACACAACCAAGACCATTTATTGACGCATCACTATAGATTACAAACTCCTTTCTCGACTCAAGTTGTACCAAAACCAGGGCTTCATTTAATCGTGCCTTCAACTTCTCGAAACTTTGTTGACATCTATCGGTCCATTCAAACTTAACATCTTTATGAAGCAATCTCGTCATCGATGTAGCAATCATGGAAAACCCTTTAACTAACTGTCTGTAGTAACCCGCTAAGCCCAAAAAGCTCCTAATCTCTGAGACATTCCTCGGTGGTTTCCACTAAACAATAGCCGAGATCTTACTCGGGTCAACTCTAATTCCATCACCCAACACAGTGTGTCCTAAGAATCAGACCTCTTGGAGCCAAAACTCACTCTTGCTAAACTTAGCACACAATTGCTTATCTCTTAGAGTCTGCAAAACAGTTCTCAAGTGCTCCGCTTGTTCACTTTCATCCTGAGAATAAATTAGTATGTAACACCCTTTACCCGAGACTGTTGCCGGAGTCGAGCTCGAGGCATTACTAAACTTACCTACTAATTCCATTTCTCCTATATTTTATTTTTTTTTTCAAAATCACGTCACTACTGCTAACCAAAAATTATTTCATTGCAAAATCAGATAATCACATTACAAACATATTTACCATAAAACATACTTCTAAATTTAACATAACAAAACCGAATACGCAACCATTAACATCATAATCAAGCCATTTTGCATGGCTATATATATAATTTCAAAACCAACCATATCATAACTAGTCTATACATGCCACATAACCAAATCTTCAAGCATTTATTTACAAGCAAAACTAGATAGTGTGATGAGATCTCCTTTGACTTCCAACCCGAGCAAGTCTTTGAAACTCTATAATCAAAAGAAAATACACAAAGTAAGCTTCAAAGCTTAGTAAGTTATAAGCAAACTTCACAACAATAATGCACTATAACACTACACTAGCAAAGTCAGAATAATATACTCACAACCAAGGTTTATAACCATGACTTTAGTTCATATCATTTTTTGAAATCTTTCTCGTCTCATATCCCAAAGGCCGAACTTCCAAACCTTCGATAATAGGTTTCACATAAATATATATATTTTACTTACCAAACTTATACTTGCACTTCAAACCCGTATAAATCACATATTGAATTTCCACACAAAATAACTTACCCGATTTACATTGAAAGTGAACTATCATATAACATAAATACGACACTTCCGCTTACCTCCACTAATTGTTTCCGTCTTTAGGAAAATCTAAAACCCACACGTAGTACAAACACGTAACGTTTCGCTCATATAGAGTCGCTACTTAACATGCCCGCACACATAGTGCCACTTCCCGTAACGTATCGCTCACATAGAGCCAGTTTAGCATTTTTTCGCACACAGTGCCACTTCCGTAATGTATCGCTCACATAGAGCCGTTATTTAGCATTTTCGCACACACAAGGCCACTTCCCGTAACGTGTCGCTCACTCGAGCCGTTATTTAGCATGTCCGCACACACAAGTGCCACTTCCCGTAACGTATCGCTCACATAGAGCCAAGCATTTAGCATTTTCCACACACACGTGCCATTTTCCGTAACGTGTCGCTCACTTAGAGCCGTTACTTAGCATGTCCGCACACACCACTTCCCGTAACGTATCGCTCACATAGAGCCGTTATTTAGCATTTTCGCACACATGCCATTTCCGTAACGTGTCGCTCACTTAGAGCCAAGTTATTTAACATGTCCGCACACACAAGCCACTTCCCATAACGTATCGCTCACATAGAGCCAAGCATTTAGCATTTTCGCACACACGGTGCCATTTCCGTAACGTGTCGCTCACTTAGAGCCAGCATTTAGCATGTCCGCACACACAAGGCCACTTCCCGTAACGTACGCTCACATAGAGTTACATTAGCATTTTCGCACACACATGCCATTTTCCGTAACGTGTCGCTCACTTAGAGCCGTTATTTAGCATGTCCGCACACACAAGCCACTTCCAAGAACGTATCGCTCACATAGAGCCGTTACATTTAGCATTTTCGCACACACTGCCATTTTTCGTAACGTGTTGCTCACTTAGAGTCGTTATTTAGCTAAACGTGTAGTTGTTTATTCAATCACTACCATTGCTCACTTCATATTCCACAATTAATTACTAATCAACCTATAATTATTTTTCCAATCCAAACATATCGTAATTTCATACTCATGTATATATATATATATTTACCCAATAACAACAATCCAATTTCCATAGGTCATACTTTCACATTCGGCATAACCCAAATGCATATACACAAATATGTATTATTAATCATACATTAGGTACAAACATCCATCTCATTACATATTCACATTTAACTCCTTTCTAAATCATATATATATATATATATATAACTAATGAATTTCCATACTATGTTACTTTCGGCAATTTACCTACCAATATACTCAATTCCACAAATCAAAATATCTAATAACCAATTATATGTACTTGATACATATCGATCAGCCAACACAATTAAATTCCATGTCTCATTCGGCAATAAAAACTTGTATATATATATATATCGCTTACTCAAATACATACATCTTTCTCAATTCTTTTCCACATATAATTATCAATTAGTACATATATATAAATTCAATTCACACATTCGGTTATCACTAAGTAAATTCCTTGTCACTTTCGGCATTAAGGAATTAAACATAATGACATCAACTTAACATATAAATAAACTTTTATTCAACCCAATTGCTTAAAATCTTACCTCGTAAATTGACGAATTACGCTTCCCGGCTATTCGATAAATTTTGTTTTTCCCGATCCAAACCAATTCCTTTGGCTCTTGATCTAAATATTTCAAATTTAAACTCAATAAATTTATAATCATTCAATTTGATCCATAACACAATAATTTAGCAACTTTATGAATTTACCCCTAACTTTTACAATCTTTACAATTTAGTCCTTCAAGCATAAAACACTATTTACATGAAATTTGAGCTCATTTCATCATGGCCGAATATCCTTCTAGCTTATTTGAATCCATTAAAACTACTTAATTAACATTTTAATCCTTCAAGAAATTTCTTTAACATTTAAATGCTAATCTACTCAATTTTACTTGAAGTTCAAGAACAAAAATCACTACTCTATCTCCTATCATCAATATTTTACCATTAATCATCAAGAACATAAATCTTCCTTCAATGGTATCTCATGAAAAATTCAACCAAACTTTAAATTACCACATGGGCTAGTTAAAGCTCAAATCAACATGCTCAAAAATACAAAATTATTTCAATATAAACTAAATGGCTACCTTAATTAAGCATCCAAGTGACCAAAATTTGGAAGCAAAATTTTTCTTTTCTTCTTTGTGGTTTCGCAAGAGAAAGAAAGTGATGATAAAAACAAAGCCACTCACCCTTTCTTTATTTTATTATATGTTTTATTCCACCATACAAATTAAATATAATATAACATTATTATATTTGTATTTTAACTCACAAGACATACAATTATATCATTTTATCCCATCTTGTCGTCCACTACAAGAGAAATAGGAATATTTGCAACATAAAGCCCTTAATTAAAAGACATATTAGTTTAACCCTCAATTGGGTAAATAGCTAATTCTTACCACTCATGCAATTTAATCATTTTCTTTAAATTGAACATACATGCAATCAAATTACGTTACGATATTTCAACACATGCTCAAACACATAACATGGATATTAAATAAATAATTAAAACATTTTCCAAACTCGGATTCGTGGTCCCACCGTTCCGATTAGGGTCGTATACGGGCTGTTACAACTCTCCCCTCCTTAAGAGATTTTCGTCCCCGAAAATCTTACCAGTGAATAAATGTGGGTAACTTTCCTTTATTGATTCTTCGGTTTCCTAAGTTGCTTCCTCGACCCTATGCTTACACCACATTACTTTAACCAATGATATTTTCTTATTTCGCAATTCTTCCACTTCACGAGTTAAAATGTGAATCGGTTCTTCCTCATAAGTCAAATCGACTGAATTTCAATCTCTGATGGACTGATCACATGAGAAGGATCGGATCTATAACGACGAAGCATCGACACGTGGAAAACATTATGAATCCTTTCTAGCTCAGGTGGTAACTACAATCTATAAGCAACAGGTCTAACAAGCTCTGTGATTTATATGGTCCAATAAATCTCGGACTCAATTTGCCTTTACTTTCGAATCTGATTACTTTCTTCCACGGTGAAACTTTCAAACTTTCTCGGATCACTTTTACTTTCTGCTCAGTCTCTTTAATTAGATCACCCCGTGTATCTTGCTTTCACTTAGCTCGACCCAATATAAATGTGTACGACATTTACGAATCGTACAAAGCTTCATATGGTACCATTTTATTGTACGAAAATCCAATCGAGGTAGATCTCGTTCCTACGTGCTTTCGAACTCGAGAATGCAACATTTCAACATATCCTCCAATATCCGAATGACTCATTTAGACCGACCACTTGTCGTGGATGGAAAGTTGTCTGAAATGTAATTTCGTACCTAAAGCATCATGCAATTTCTTCCAATACCCGATGTAAACCTCGATCTTTATTTAAATCAATAGATATAGGTACACCATGAAATCTTTCAATTTGAGAAACATACAATTCAACCAACTTATCAAGCGAGTAGTCTGGACATATTAAAACAAAATAAGCCGACTTAGCCAATCAATCAACAATAACTCAAATTGCATTTTTCTTTCTCGGTGTCAACGGAAAACCAAATAAAAATCTATCGTGACTCTATCCCATTTCTATTTAGGTTTCAAAATCAATCAAGCAACCCAGAAGGTACTTGATGCTTGGCTTTTTACTTGTTGATAGATTAAGCGTTTGAAAAAGCGTCGAAATATCTTGTTTCATACTATACCACCAGTAAAGTTGTTTCAGATCACTATACATCTTTATACTCCCTGAGTGAATAGACAATCAATTGTTGTGGCTTCATTCAAAATCATCTGAATTCCTCGGAGTACATATTTGGTTTCTGAACCTCAAACAAATTTTAGCATCAACTTCGAAACTCTAAATCAACCTTCAAATCACCTTAGACCTGCTTTACTAACAAATCATTATCAACTTTTTGAGTATCACTAATTTTGTTGAATAAATAACGGTCTTACTTTTAATTCAACTATTATTGAACCATCATCATACATAGCCATATACGCATTCATTGCACACCAAGTAAACAGTGATTTTCAGTTTAAAACATCAGTAATAACATTAGCCTTTCCCGGATGGTAGTCAATCATAAGCTCACAGTCTTTTAACAATTCTAACCATAAGGAATCACAGGATATCTCTGTGTACTCCATTATTATCCTTCAACCCGTTCATTGACACATGAATGAGGTTTGTAAACTCTTCGTTCAATTTAGGCTAAATCGAACTAATATTTTAGTGGATAGTGTCTTCGTGCAAAAGAAAGCTTCAACAATTGAACTAACTTTAATTTACCACAACATTTCTCAAATAGGATTATTCCGATAGACATAATTCTCGTATCAAATCCTCAAAATACAAGTTCTACTTCCACACTATCCTTCAAATCACACATGTATATTTAAAGTTTGTTTTCGATCCAATTGAATAGATTCGAGCTCACATAACCCGATTACATTTTCAATCAAATAGTTTCATATCGATTTAACCACAAAATTGGTCTTTTCAAAGAAATCTTTTCTTCTCGTTAGAAAGAATAATCCAAATATATCTATCTATATATATATATACTATAGTCATCAAATAGAAATCATATTGTCATAATAGGATTATCGTCTTACCCGTGACAATAAATAATATCCCGATTTTAACGAAGCATCCGAACTCGTAAGAAAATCAAATATGATTTGAACAACAACCAAAGGTAAGCACAACTTTTATAACTATTTCCTTCAAATGAACATCTCTTATAGATAATCACATAGAATCATGGAAAACCGAATAACTAAATTTTCAACATCCGAAGCTACATCGAATATCGAAAATTACAACCCCAAACAAACCAATGATACTTTCATCTATTAATATGTTTAGCCAATGTTCTTTTATGATAAGAATTCCTTCTGAAATTAAATAGTCACATATACTTTTGAGAATAAATATACACATAGACTGCCTAAAAGAAATCATAATAATTTCCCAACTATAACCACCACACTCCGTCCTCAATACGATTCAAACATTATTTCAACTGTCTAATTCTGCCATTAGAATTTTTTTTTTCCTTCACTAACAGAAATCAATTCAGAAAAGCTTCTAACTAATATTTTGCTTAGTTAACATACCTGAATAAGTCATTTGATCGGAGATAACTTCTTCTTTGACAACAACTTCACATAATCTCAATAATCTACAGAACTATCCAATGTCTCTTTTAATGCCGTCTCTTTTTTTGGCCATATTATTAATCTTTCGAATACGGACTTCTGTAATTCTCCACTCTTGAGCTTATTCAACCCAAATCTTACAGATTTCACAGTAACATTTCACTAATAAGGGGGTAAGGATAATAAAGCCTCAAATTTAACTTACACATATATACACATAACACACACTATCACAAATAGTCAATTCATTAATAATTTCACATTGTCCAAATGTTTAATAAACATTTGCTTTTAATCACCTTTATTCTTAGCACTAAATTCATACCCCAACTCAAATCATTAATTTCTGATCAAAACATTTCAGATAGCAATCACAACTCACATATCATAATCTATGTGCTCATATAATTATAACATTTATCAACATCAATATATCATACTCTTTGGTCCATACCTTTATGAGTTATAAGCTCATCATCAACACATTTCCATTCAAACATTCGAGTACACATTCTGTACTATCAAAATTAGCTCGATTGAAAACTTATCTGTCTCATCAAAATAATTTTTGTCAGAGTCAGGTGATATCACACTATCGCAGGTTAAATATGGCTCTGATACCAATCAAATGTAACACCCTTTATCCGAGACCGTTGCCGGAGTCGAGCTCGAGGCATTACTAAACTTACCTACTAATTCTATTTCTCCTATATATTATTATTATTATTATTTTTTTCAAAATCACGTCACTCTCGCTAACCAAAAATTATTTCATTGCAAAATCAAATAATCACATTACAAACATATTTACCATAAAACATACTTCTAAATTTAACATAACAAAACCAAATACGCAACCATTAACATCATAATCAAGCCATTTTCACATGGCTATATATATAATTTCAAAACCAACCATATCATAACTAGTCTATACATGCCACATAACCAAATCTTCAAGCATTTATTTACCGAAGCAAAAACTAGATAGTGTGATGAGATCTCCTTCGACTTCCAACCCGAGCAAGTCTCTGAAACTCTATAATCAAAAGAAAAATACACAAAGTAAGCTTCGAAAGCTTAGTAAGTTATAAGCAAACTTCACAACAATAATGCACTATAACACTACACTAGCAAAGTCAGAATAATATACTCACAACCAAGGTTTATAACCATGACTTTAGTTCATATCATTTTTCGAAATCTTTCTCGTCTCATATCCCAAAGGCGAACTTCCAAACCTTCGATAATAGGTTTCACATAAATATATATATTTTACTTACCAAACTTATACTTGCACTTCAAACCCAGTATAAATCACATATTGAATTTCCACACAAAATAACTTACCCGATTTACATTGAAAGTGAACTATCATATAACATAAATACCTGACACTTCCGTTTACCTCCACTAATTGTTTTTGTCCTTAGGAAAATCTGAAAACCCATACACGTAGTACAAACACATAACGTTTTGCTCATATAGAGTCGCTACTTAACATGCCCGCACACACAAGTGCCACTTCCTCAAATGTATCGCTCACATAGAGCCGTTATTTAGCATTTTCCGCACACACAGGTGCCACTTCCCGTAATGTATCGCTCATATAGAGCCGCATTTAGCATTTTCCACACACACAGTAACGTGTCGCCACTTAGAGCCAGTTATTTAACATGTCCGCAACGAGTGCCACTTCCGTAACGTATCGCTCACATAGAGCCGCATTTAGCATTTTCGCACACATAGTGCCATTTTCGCAACGTGTCGCTCACTTAGAGCCGTTACTTGGCATGTCCGCACACATGCCACTTCCCGTAACGTGTCGCTCACATAGAGCCGCATTTAGCATTTTCGCACACACGGCTACCTTAGAGCCAAGCACTTAGCATGTCCGTACACGTGCCACTTCCGTAACGTATCGCTCACATAGAGCCGTTACTTAGCATTTTCGCACACACAAGTGCCATTTTCCGTAACGTGTCACTCACTTAGAGCCGCATTTAGCATGTCCGCACACACAGTGCCACTTCCCATAATGTATCGCTCACATAGAGCCGTTATTTAGCATTTTCGCACACACATGCCATTTTACGTAACATGTCGCTCACTTAGAGCCAGTTACTTTAGCATGTCCGCACACACAGTGCCACTTCCAGTAACGTATCGCTCACATAGAGCCGTTACTTAGCATTTTTCGCACACACGGTGCCATTTTCCGTAACGTGTTGCTCACTTAGAGTCGTTACTTAGCTAAACGTGTAGTTGTTTATTCAATCACTACCATTGCTCACTTCATATTCCACAATTAATTACTAATCAACCTATAATTATTTTTCCAATCCAAACATATCAGAATTTCATACTCATGTATATATATATATATTTACCCAGTAACAACAATCCAATTTCCATAGGTCATACTTTCACATTCGGCATAACCCAAATGCATATACACAAATATGTATTATTAATCATACATTAGGTACAAACATCCATCTCATTACATATTCACATTTAACTCCTTTCTAAATCATATATATATATATATATATAACTAATGAATTTCCATACTATGTTACTTTCGCAATTTACCTACCAATATACTCAATTCCACAAATCAAAATATCTAATAACCAATTATATGTACTTGATACATATCGATCAATAACACAATTAAATTCCATGTCTCATTCGGCAATAAAACTTGTATATATATATATATATATATATATCGCTTACTCAAATACATACATCTTTCTCAATTCTTTTCCACATATAATTATCAATTAGTACATATATATAAATTCAATTCACACATTCGGTTATCACTAAGTAAATTCCTTGTCACTTTCGGCATTAAGGAATTAAACATAATGACATCAACTTAACATATAAATAAACTTTTATTCAACCCAATTGCTTAAAATCTTACCTCGTAAATTGACGAATTACGCTTCCCGGCTATTCGATAAATTTTGTTTTTCCCCGATCCAAACCAATTCCCTTTGGCTCTTGATCTAAATATTTCAAATTTAAACTCAATAAATTTATAATCATTCAATTTGATCCATAACACAATAATTTAGCAACTTTATGAATTTACCCCTAACTTTTACAATCTTTACAATTTAGTCCTTCAAGCATAAAACACTATTTACATGAAATTTGAGCTCATTTCATCATGGCCGAATATCCTTCTAGCTTATTTGAATCCATTAAAACTACTTAATTAACATTTTAATCCTTCAAGAAATTTCTTTAACATTTAAATGCTAATCTACTCAATTTTACTTGAAGTTCAAGAACAAAAATCACTACTCTATCTCCTATCATCAATATTTTACCATTAATCATCAAGAACATAAATCTTCCTTCAATGGTATCTCATGAAAAATTCAACCAAACTTTAAATTACCACATGGGCTAGTTAAAGCTCAAATCAACATGCTCAAAAATACAAAAATTATTTCAATATAAACTAAATGGCTACCTTAATTAAGCATCCAAGTGACCAAAATTTGGAAGCAAAATTTTTCTTTTCTTCTTTGTGGTTTCGGCAAGAGAAAGAAAGTGATGATAAAAACAAAGCCACTCACCCTTTCTTTATTTTATTATATGTTTTATTCCACCATACAAATTAAATATAATATAACATTATTATATTTGTATTTTTAACTCACAAGACATACAATTATATCATTTTATCCCATCTTGTCGTCCACTACAAGAGAAATAGGAATATTTGCAACATAAAGCCCCTTAATTAAAAGACATATTAATTTAACCCCTCAATTGGGTAAATAGCTAATTCTTACCACTCATGCAATTTAATCATTTTCTTTAAATTGAACATACATGCAATCAAATTACGTTACGATATTTCAACACATGCTCAAACACATAACATGGATATTAAATAAATAATTAAAACATTTTCCAAACTCAGATTCGTGGTCCCACCGTTCCGATTAGGGTCGTATACGGGCTGTTACATAGTATGTCATCGATAAAAACAACTACAAATCTATCCAAGTACAGTGGGAAAATACGGTTCATTAAATCCATAAATACCGCAGGAGCATTCGTTAAGCCAAAGGGCATGACGAGGAACTCGTAATGGCCATACCTCATCCGAAATGCAATTTTCTATACATCTTGCTCTTTAACTCTCAACTGGTAATAGTTGGACCTCAGGTCTATCTTAGAAAATACCGTGGCTCCCTTCAATTGGTCGAACAAATCATCGATCCTTGGCAAAGGATACTTATTCTTCACTGTCACCTTATTGAGCTGTCTGTAGTCTATACACAGTCTCATCGGCCTGTCTTTCTTCTTCACAAAAAGTACTAGAGCACCGTATGGAGGATAGCTCGGTCTTGCAAAACCCTTATTCGTTAACTCTTATACCTAAACCTTTAACTCTTTTAACTCCAACGGTGCCATCCTATATGGGGCAATCGAAATAAGTGTCGTACCCTAAACTAACTTAATGCCAAACTCGACTTCTCTAACTAGAGGCAATCCAGGTAACTCAATTTCTTTAGCTATTTTTACTTGTTCGTTGCTTAATCGGGTCGATCCCTAACATACTCTATTTCATCTCATCTTTTTAATTGATTTTAAGTCTATTAGCTTGTTCATACTCCATCGGCCCCCAGGGATCATTTTTAACCAATTTTAATCACATGCTATTGAATACCACGAATCATATGTATGCAAGTATACCAAATCCAATGACATGACAATCTAATTACCATTTAGCCCATTTTTATTTTTATAACCCTATTAACCTAGAAGGGACTTAAAACAGATACGTAGATCTATACTTTGTCACCTTGAGTTACCCAAAAATGATGACTACTAAAACATGTACTAACTGCCACCACGGGTGGTCCGATAATGATGGTTTTCACAATCTAATTGTTCTGTCATACCGGGTTACCTGACAATGATGACTATTAACATCTGTACATTCTACCCCCTCGGGTCACTCGACAATAATGATTTCTAGTCATTATCCTAACCTTATGGCATACCAACTGTATTCAACCCTATCCTAACATCTAGTATGGTAACCAAATTTTCCAATTTCATTATACCATTCAATTCATATTCCATCATTCTCAATTCATCATCTTTCACAATTTTATCACATCATATAACATGTTTCAATTCATTTTCATACCACATATAACATATCAATTAAATCATTCTACTTTATATTTTATTTAATTACATCTACTATCTTGATATTTAATCTCAAACATAGCAAATCAATTCATACGACCATTGTCAACTCACCTTGAATCTACATTATAAAAATATCTTGAATATGCAATAATTAGATTGATCTTGAATCATAGAAATACAAACCAAAATCTCGTGTTACTCGTCAACGACTCTCGCTTTTCCTTTTCCTCTCAAACGTCGTCTTTAGCTACAAACGATAATAAAAAATATATATATAATATCAATTTTCATCCAATTCATATTCAAATACAAAGCCAAGGATATTTTGTATTTTATTCAATTTAGTTCCTAAAGTTGGGATAATCATATTTTTCGATATATAGCTTCGAATCAAACTCTAATTTCACATTAACTCATTAGGGACACCATATTTTCTATTTCTAGCATAATTTCATAACAGGTTTTCAATTTATTCAATTTGGACCTAATGCAACAAAACTAACAATCAAGCTTATTAAGCTTTACAATTTAGTCATTTTCATAATCTAAGCTTAATTTCTATCATTTTTAAATCTATTTCTTCAATTTCTCAACAATGACAACTTACCTAAATTTCAAAATTGAATAAATTGGCTCATAGGCTAGCTAAATCAATCTTCCATGATCATAACTATAAAAATCAAAGAAAAATCATTTAAGGACCTTACTTGATTAATGATTGAAAGTTTGAGAGTTTTCTTTCTTTTCTTCTTCAACAGAGGACGATACGGAATGAGAAAGATGATAAAATGCTTTCATCTTCCACTATTTTTATTTCTACTTTAATTAAACTTTGATTAATCTAATTTAATTAACTTAATTGAGGTTTATTATACTTAAATTAACTATTAAACAAATTTAGTGATTTCCACCATCACCATCTACTATATATTATTTATTAATGGTTTATTTACAATTTTGGTCATTTGGATAATTTCTATCTTGGTCCTCAAGCTTTTTCTTAATTAAAACTTTATAGTAATGAACATGTACAATTTAGTCCCTAAGCCTTAATTAACTTATTTTTTGCTAAATTACTTAATCTAACTTTATTATATTTTCACTTTAACTCTTTTAATATTTTTATTTTATATTTATGGTCTTGATTTACGAAATGGGATTTTAAGACCGTTTTTTTTACACCACTAAATTTTGGGTCATTAAAAGGATTGTCCAATCCAAGTCATCGAGAGAATTAATGGCCATGAATAAAAGGTTGACTTGCCCAACAAGTATAATGTTAGTGCATCTTTTGATGTTTGTAACTTAACCCCTTTCAATGTTTCGGATTTGAGGATGAATCATTTTTAAGAAGAGAGAAATGATGCATGCACAAAAGACTCAAAGGATTAAATCCAAGTTTTTTTCTCAAGGACCAATTATTGTTGGAAAAATTAATTTAGAAAGCAGTATTTCTAGGCACAACAGAAGTTTAATTTTTTTCTTAAAATCGAGTATTGTGATATTTATAGTAATAAACATTTAACTAAAATCATACATGTGCTTTGTACGAAGGCAGTCTAGGTTGTTTCCTGGCTTTCAATCAATCGATATTCCCCGCTATACTCAAACTCCAGATCACTTTGAGTGTGAGCTCAAACAAATCGAACTAGCGCACAAAATGTAAACTTTACATAAATTTTAGTTAGAAACTTAATTCTCTCTATAAATCGAAAACTACGAGTATTTCCTTAAAAGATAAAATTTCTCTATTTTTCGGCAGAATATCGATGCTCAAAAGTTATGTCAATAGGTTTAGTCATAGCTCCTATTTATAGAGAAGTGATACAAGAGTTCATTTGAATAAGGATTAGTGAAATAATAATGTTTTAATAGAAAATACAGTATTTCACTACAAGTAGAATACAAAGGGTAGTGGCATACCCTTACTAGGACTAGGGTTATTTTTCGATTTTTTTATAATTTTTATGATATTTTAATCATTTTATGAGAAAAATATTAAATTAAACTAGAAGATGCCATATGCCACCCTCTAGTTAGTCCGTCAATTTATTTTAACAGATCAACGTGATCAATGAAGAAAACCATTAACCCGAGGGGGCTTACGATTAGTTTGGTTAACGAGAGACTTAATTGGGTGCAAATTTAATACAAGAGCTTAATGGAAAGAATATAATTATATGGGAGAAAATAAAAACAACTTAAAACTTTATCTTTTAAGAAAATGAAAGAATAGAATGCTATGGAAGAAAATGTTTTATATTCAAGTGAAATGCAAAGAGGAAAATTACAAAATAACGTTTCAAAAATTTCTCAAATAAGACCCTCTATTTATACCATTTTAAAATTTTCAGAAAAGATCTTATGTAATTATTATATCAGTTTCAGTAATTATCCATTAATTGTAAAAGGACATTATGGATTAACATTTGCATACTCGTGTGCTTATCCATTTCATTCATTAATGTAGTATAATTTAATATAGATTTAGTATATATTTTCATCCATTAATTGATGAATAATTTATATGTTCAATATATTATATTAATGGATAATCATACTCATGCGATAAAATGGTATAATAAATTACACTAAATATTGGGATCAGTTAATTCCTATAGAACCGCCTGCTTGGTTTTATTCGGTTAATTTGTAGGAATGATTTGTTTCAAACTTGCGGAATTAGCAGGGCTGATGCTTGGGAGATGTGGACTGGTAATATCATTTTGGGATCATCAGTTGGCGCATTTAGAAGAATCGAAATCTCTTCATTTTTTAGGATGTCTCCTGGAATATTAGTGAAATTATCAAGGTGTCCTATAGTTGGACAAAATAGTATGTCTCTTTTAAGAGGGATATATTGACTGAGCCCCGAAGATCGATCCCAATGCCATACTTAACAGGTAATTGAATCTGTTTGAATACTGATGCAGTTGTAAATTAACTAAAAAATTGACTATGCTAAGTGCACCTATCAATTAATAGTATAGCTGCAGTGAGCAAAAATATCATTCCCATAAGGACTAAAAGTACTAGTAATTACTATATTTCTATTATTTAATCGACAAATTGGAGAGATTGATTAAAGCTAAAATTAATTAAATTAATTAACTAAAGAACACGACAAAGAATGACCCAGCAAAGCAAATGATTAACAACCAAGAAGCAAAATAATACACAGGAAAGAATCCATCTAGATTTCATATATCATTATTAATCTGAATCAAACAATTTCTTCACTTAGAATCTTGATTCGTAGAAATTCCTAAATTATGTTAATATCTCTTTTGAGAGTAAGAGCAACTGACTCTAGGTTGATTAATTGAAATTTCTTTCTAATTAAAACCCCTATTATCTCATTAACTCGATTTATGGATTCCCCTATTAGATTTGACTCTAATACGGTATTTATGTTGTCCTATTTCTAGGATTGCATCCAACTCCACTCAATTATGCTATATCTACTCTTAAAGAGGGACTTTTCCTCCTCTGATTTAAGCACATAAAACATGGATTAATAGTGTGGAGATATTAAACCAAGAATTAAGCACACATAATTGAGAATAAGATTCAAACAAAAATCAAAAGACTGAATTCATCATAGGTTTTATCTCCCTAAGATATTTAGAAAGTTAGTTCATAATAACTAATAAAAACATCCAAAAGACATTATAACTATAAGAAATAAAGAAACTCATAGTAAACTTCAAAGAAATCAAAAAGAGATCTTCAATCTTGCTAGAAATCTGCTTCAAAGTTGGCTTCAATGGTGTTTTTCGAGTCGTTTTCTTGACACAGCTTCCTCATTTTTTTATATATTTGGTGTATATAGGTCTTAAAATGCCCGAAAAACCTAAAAATAATATTTTCCCGTGTGTTTGAGTGCAATTCACGATTTCTACTCGATCTGGCACGCATTTGTGTGGCTCACATGGCTGTGTGTCCAACCCGTGTGTCTCCTGAAATTTGCTCCAATTTTTTTATTTTTGCTCCTTTCACTCTCAAATGCTCTTTTAAGCGTAGAAACATGAAGTTAAAGGATTATGAGCATAAAATCACTATTTTAAATAGAATAATCATCCAAAAACGCATTAAGAATGAGACTAAAACATTTTACTTTTAACACTTATCAAATACTGATGGGTTAGACAGAAATGAAGTAGGTTTTGCTACAATAGGGTGTGCGAGATTGAAATGGGGGGTAGATTCTTGGTCTTAACAGATATTCGAGGAATTGTTCTATTTTCGGTGCTGAATTGTGGAGCATTTTGGTTGGGTTGATTCTCTTAACAGATCGGGATTATGATAATGTGTTGATACAAACTAATAGTCCTGAGGTGACTAAGGCCATCCAAGAGAATTGCTTCGATAGTTCCAATTCTACTTTAATCAGAAGAATTCATCAGCTTTTGTCATGATTTTGACATTGAAGTATTTGCCACACTAAATTATATGATTCATTTCATCGCAGGATATGATTATCGGTTTCTTGAATATTTATATCAATTTTGAGTTTTATATGCCTACTCTTCTTTTCCTTTAAAAATTGTACTGCTCAAAATTTAAAAAAAAGTACATTTACTTTTATAAATAGATTTTCACATAAACACTGAACGTTTTTACTCCCCGTTTTCTCCATCGCCATCCTTAACCTATATAACTCTATATAAAAGAAGTCCTCTGAAATGACACCGGTTTCTATGCTATTTTCTTTTCATTATAAATAAATGGTTAAACTTTAATTTTGATCTCTCTATTATACTTAAATTTAAGATATGATCTTTATATTTTAGTTTCTAATATAATTTGGTCTTTATATTTTTATAATGTTATCAATTAGTTTAAATAGTTAAAATGGTTAACTTTTCTATTAAAATATTACGTGATTATATATAATTTGAAAGCAAATTTTAAATCTAAAAATAGAGGATTAAATTCTTAAAATAAAAGTAGAAGGCTAAATTGAAATGTATGAAGTGTATGGGACATAAAGCCATGGTTGTTTGAACCAAGAATTGACCGAGGTACTAATCCAAAGAGAGGCATTAGTTCACTTGACTTGTGAATCGATACAAACCAATTAAACTAGGTTAAAAATCAATTTTATCATTTTTTAATTTTATCATTTTTTAATGATTTATTTAATCAAACAATACAAACTAATATCTGGTCAATAGGAACCAATTTTGAAAATCTTACTTAGAATATTTTTTACTCTTTAAATTTTTATTTTATAATTTAACACAAATAAAAAATAACTGAAAGCGAACCATGAGTGAACCATATTAGCGTTAAAGAAATAGGAGATCCACAGTGGTACACGAGTCGCACAAAGGAACTGCCAACATACTTGAAGCTCTATAAACAAAATTGAAAAAAAAATGCCAACATCCTTGAAACTTTTGCACTAAAATCGAAATTAAAAAAGAAAAAGGGAGAGCTAACATTCCTTAAGAACAAGTGATTGAAACTCTTCGTTGACACTTAATTAACCAAACCCTGTCATACTCTCCTATCTTAATGTGACAACGGATTTTGCATTGTTTCTATTCAAAAGGATGACAGAAAAATATATATTGTTGAACTTGAAATGGAAAATTTAAGAACAGTGAAGTACATCCAACTATGAAATACTAACGTTGAGATTGACCTGGTGCTAATTTGCACTCAGCAGAGCTCTTGCATGTCCTTTAGATATCTGTAGCTGCTCTGTTATGCCAAAATGAGCCATAAGAAGCCAAACATGGGTTAGAAGCTCTCCACCCCTTATCGGTTGATCAGCATGCTGAGTTCCCCCACATTGACTTGCAGCATAAGTTAGCATCTCTAACCAAATTTCTTTAATCATCTCCCATTTTACCTCTTTGTCTGATATGCCTTTAAGTGTTGATGCCAATTTGCAAGCATCAAACAACACAGATTTGCTTTGATCCCCTTTTACTTTGCTCGGGTATACATCAGTCTTCACTTGAACCAACATACTGTAAGCGTTCTCCACACTCGTTAATTGGTGTGCGCGATAAGAAAACAGCCGTCCTTTGAAGAACCTCCAAGCTTGAAGCAACTTTCTGCTATACTTGGTTATTTTATTCACTTGTTTGGCACCAGAAGATGCCTCCTGTCTTTCCTTGAAAAACCTCCTGGCCTCAGTGTCAGTGTCTCGAAACCTTATAAGCCTTATTCCTAATGGCAACATACGAGGATAAAAGAGTAGGAGGTATATCAGGTACTTTGAGATTAACAGGCTTGCTTCACGACATTGTCCAATTTTAGTATCACTTTGAAGATCTGAGTTGTAGCAAATATCTGTAGCAATGTGCCAGATAAGAATACTCTGGTCGAACTCAACATCAATGCTCCATTCAAGTTCTAGCTTAGCAGGAAATTTATCCTTATATTTTTGAAGTATGCTCTTTCCCCTTTGGCGGTACAAGTCTCTAAGATTAGTACCTACTTTTCCCTTTTGTGCTTCAAATTTCGCTTTGACATAGCTAAAGATGGTGTCTCTCAAGGATCCGTCGAATTCTACATGGCTTCTAAGCGGCCACATTAGCTGCACTTTTTCGAGTATTTTAAACCCGGGTCTTTCTTCCAGGCAATGGGTAAATAGGCTGTACTGTGATATGCGACCAGACCACCTCTTTTGATCAAACAGGGAAGTCAAGCATCTGATGACTCTAATAATGAAAGTTCTGCTATTCTTAATCAACCAATGACTTGTCTGGTCTGAGCAAAGTAATAACAATGCTGCATATATCTCCAGAAGAATAGCTACAACTAGCAAAAGAAAAGTGTTGTATACATCAGCCTTTTCAAACTTCTTCAGGTCATCATTAGAGAACAGCCCCAACGCAAGGCAGGTGAGAAGGACAGTAGTAAAGCGGCAAACCAAACCAAAATGAGTATAATTTACCTTAGAGTTAGTGTATAGTAAATCATACATGAATCCTAGTTTAATGGCCACAACATCAAAAGCAACCTCCGAACTCATGTTTGGGTCCTCGAATAAATGTTGGCTTTTCTCCTTGTCTTTAAAGCTTAGGATGAGATCTGCAAACAGACGCTTGAATGTCTGAAACATCATAGTGGCTTTAATGATATTGTGTTGGTCAGAGGTTGTTCTTTCAGGGGCTGTTATATCCAATTCTTGCGCATCTTCCTTCACCTCTTCTATAGTCACCAAGAACCCCTCAAATTTCCTCAGACTGTATTCATCCATCAACTTGGGGTAATTAGGACCAGGATCTGGAGAAGTTAGCATCGAGTCTCGTAATTCGCCAGCGCTTGCTCTCCATAGAGTCCATGTCCTCTCAGCATACTTAATTGATCCAGCCGCAATCATTGGAATGGTTAGCTTGGAGAGAAAGGAACCTGTCCATGCCATGAAGAAGATGTATATTGTCACAATTGTCTGGACAATTAGTCCAAAAAGGTGCCTTAACCATAGCTGATTGTCTTCCAGGGAGTAAGCTGTAATGGCATCTGGGCCACCCAAGTGCAGTAGGAGAAAGGGTGCCCACATTGCTTTAAGCTCAGTGCTCAAGTCAAGAGAGTCTCCCTTATCATATATATCATCCAGGTCATTTGTTAGTATGCCAAGGCCGATAGTTGCTACAGAATCAGCCAGCAAATAGGAACACCAAACAGCAGCTCTAACCCTTCTTTTGGAATTACTTTTTCTGCGCTTGCCCAATGAAATGAGCAAAATTTGGACCACAAGGCTGGTTATAACCATTGCTCGGAGCTCCCATTCCTTCCACAACTTCATTAATGAGGGAGAAAACACTATTGGGACATTGGCAGCAACAAAAGAAGAAAACAGAAAACAGAACAAGGCAACAAGAAAAATTACTTGTTCACAAATGTGCAGTAAGGAAGCAATCTGCATTGAGCTGCTGATAAGCTTACATTTCAATGAGAAAACAATACATTTATAGCTAACTACGTCACCTAATACTAGCTACTACCACTAGGCTTAAACTAATACAAACTTAACTTGTACACAAAGCAAAGTCGATAAATGTCACTATTACATCATCAAATTCAAATCTAAAATCATAACTTTGATATCAAGTTACAAGCTAACTTGATCAAGTTACAAAGGACCAAGTGAAACAGAATGACTAAGTCGCTTTTGGTTCGGTCTCAATGGTGGCATGCGAATGAGTTGCTCTGCTGCTGGTGCAATGTTGCATTGCAGACTAAAAGCAGAAAATATATTCTTTGAAACATGCACAATTCTTGTAGCATGCATACAAGTTATATGCACTCAACAAAAACACAATAGCATGGTTGGTCATTTTCAACACTCCTCCTTGGACACCATGCTGCAAATACAAATCATTCAAACAATTTTAAGCTTGGCAGGTCCCAAAATGCTTTGTTTCAAGTTGCACAAGCACTTCATTTTCAACCTTGGCAAATGGAGTCTTCTCCTCCTTCATAGCCTTAGTTGACAACACATCTTGCCTTGTTCTCTTGTTCATTTCTGCTTCTTCTTGCATAAATAGCTTGCAAGTATAGTTTGCTTGCCTTGATCCGCCACTTTTGGCTTACACCCTCTCGAGCTTGCATTTAAACCGTCGCCTCTTGACTTGCACCCACTCAGGGCTTGCATTTAGACCGTCTGCCACTTGACTTGCAATTTGACAGGTGACACTTTGCTTAGTGTCTTCAACAGCTTGCAACTTTACAACTTGCATTGAGCTTCCACATGTTCTTGAGCTCGCACTTCTCGCTAAGCTCGCAGACTTTGACATCTTCTTGAGCTTGCGACTTACTCATTTTCTTTGAGCTTTGACTTGCACATTGAAAGCTCACATACTTTCCTTGAAACTCCTCCTTCACTTACCCAAGCTTATTTGGAAGTCTCACAGAGTGAGTTGTTTCATCTTCTCTACAAGCAACCTCAAAGATGATGAGCTTAAACAACTTCTTGTCTTTCTTAACAAGCGTGAAGCAAAAACAAGCCTTCAAAGGTGACAGGCTTTAACGACTTCTTGCCTTTTCTAGCAAGAAGCAAAAATCAATGGCCCTTAAGACATAGGCTCGATACCATTTGTTGGGATATTGGCAAAGAACAAAAGAAGAAAACAGAGAATGAATAAGGCAACAAGAAAAATTACTTGCTCACAAACGTGCAAAGAAGGAAGCAATCTGCATTGAGTCATTGATATCCTTACATTTTCAATGAGAAAATAATACATTTATAGCCAACTACATGACCTAATACTACCTACTCCTACTAAGTAGCCTAGTAACTTGAATTACACACAAAAGATAGTCGACATATCAGCTATTACATCAATACAAATCGGTCATCATATCCTACTAACTTTGCTATCAAAGCACAAAGCAACTAAGAAAGTTACAATTGAACAAAGTAAACAAAATCCTCTTTGCTCCATTGGTTCGGTTTGATCTTTGATGCGCATCCAAAGTTGTTCTTGGTCCAATGTTGCATTGCTGCAACATATTATGTTCTTTATGTGAGCACAATTGTTTGACATGCATACAAGTCAGTATGCACTCAACAAAAACACAACAATGACATGGTTGGTTTGTTGGGACATTATTTGTTGGAACATTGGCGGTAACAAAGAAAAAGCAGAGAACAAAACAAGGCAACAAGAAAAATTACTTGCTCACAAGCGTGCGAAAGAAGGAAGCAATCTGCATTGAAATTGCGATATGCTTACATTTTCAATGAGAAAATAATACATTTATAGCCAACTACATCACCTAATACTACCTACTACTATTAAATAGCCTAGTAACTTGAATTACACACAAAGATAGGCGACATATCAGCTATTACATCAATACAAATCATCATCATATCCTACTAACTTTGCTATCAAAGCACAAAGCAACTAAGAAAGTTACAATTGAACAAAGTAAACAAAATCCTGCTTGCTCCATTTGGTTCGGTTTGATCTTTGATCCATCCAAAGTTGTTCTTGGTCCAATGTTGCATTCTTTGCAACATATTATATTCTTGTAATAGGCACAATTCTTTGTAGCATGCATACAAGTCAGTATGCACTCAATAAAACACAAGCAATGACATGGTTGGCCATTTTAACACTCCTCCTTGGACACCATGCTGCAAATACAAATCATTCAAAAATTTTAAGCTTGGCGTCCCAAAATGCTTTGTTTCAAGTCGCACAAGCACTTCATTTTCAACCTTGGCAAATGGAGTCTTCTCCTCCTTCATAGCCTTAGTTGACAACACATCTTGCCTTGTTCCCTTGTTCATTTCTTTCTTCTTGCATAAATGCGACTTGCTTGCCTTGATCGCCACTTTTGGCTTACACCTCTCGAGCTTGCATTTAGACCGTCGCCTCTTGGCTTGCACCCACTCAGGCTTGCATTTAGACCTGTCCGCCACTTCGACTTGCAATTGACAGTGACACTTTGCTTAGTGTCTTCAACAGCTTGCAACTTTACAACTTGCATTGAGCTTCCACATGTTCTTGAGCTCAGACTTCTCGCCAAGCTCGCAGACTTTGACATCTTCTTGAGCTTGCGGCTTGCTCATTTTTTGAGCTTTCAGCTTGCACATTGAAAGCTCACATACTTTCCTTGAAACTCCTCCTTCACTTACCCAAGCTTGTTTGGAAGTCTCACAGAGTGAGTTGTTTCATCTTCTCTACAAGCACCCTCAAAGATGACAAGCTTAAACAACTTATTCTCTTTCTTAACAAGCGTGAAGCAAAAACAAGCCTTCAAAGGTGACAGGCTTTAACGACTTCTTACCTTTCTAGCGAAGCAAAAAATCAATGGCCCTTAAGACATAGGCTCGATACCATTTGTTGGGATATTGGCAAGCAACAAAAGAAGAAAACAGAGAAACGAACAAGGCAACAAGAAAATTACTTGCTCACAAGCGTGCGAGAAGGAAGCAATCTGCATTGAGTCACGATATGCTTACATTTTCAATGAGAAAACAATACATTTATAGCCAACTACATGACCTAATACTACCTACTACTACTAAGTAGCCTAGTAACTTGAATTACACACAAAAGATAGTGACATATCAGCTATTACATCAATACAAATCGGTCATCATATCCTACTAACTTTGCTATCAAAGCACAAAGCAACTAAGAAAGTTACAATTGAACAAAGTAAACAAAATCTGTTGCTCCTTTGGTTCGGTTTGATCTTGGTCTCGCATCCAAAGTTGTTGCTGGTCCAATGTTGCATTCTTGCAACATATTATGTTGTCAGAGCACAATTCTTTGCAACATGCATACAAGTCAGTATGCACTCAACAAAAACACAACAATGACATGGTTGGCCATTTTCAACAAACACCTCCATCATCTTTCGGCTTTTCTTCACCAAAATTAAGCTACCAACTACTGCATATGCAGGAACAATCAAGAGTTATTCATAAACATTACGCAGCTAACTAGTGATGATTTGCGAAAATAAATCTTCCATTTTTTCCAGAAACATATTTTGTTCATAGTTACTGCGTTTCTACCTATAATGAATATATATATATATATATATATATAAGAAGAATCTAAGAAAGAAAAATTAGTCCCTTACTCGTGGGAATCATTGTGATTGTTAATGCTTGCTGATGAGTCCACTCACATCACCTAACTGGGTTATGATCTGCGAAACGATTTAGCTAACATTGACGGGGAAAGTCGGCTTCTTTAAGGTCAATGCGTTACGCTTAAACAAATATTTTTAGAGTTTCCTTACAAATGCCATTGGTTTAAATGTACGAAACTCAAATTCAAAATTTAATTTCTATACTTTCCCACTAATTGAATCTTTGTACTTTCTTATTTAAGAATATTGTTCTCTTCAATTTAGTTGTTACTTTTAAAAGTAAATAAAAATTTAAAATTTATTTTCATTTTCTAAATAAAAAGTTAAAAATTAAAAATATATTTTAAAATTATAAAATTATGAAATAAATAAAATTATTTAAAATTTAAAAATAAAAAAACATTTACCATAATTCTTTGGGTAAATTATATCAATAATCACTCAACTTTGAGGTAATGAAAAAATAATTACCTTAGTTTCATTTCAGTCACTCAACTTTGGAAAAGTGACAAAATAGTCCTTTTTAAGAAGAGAAAAAGAAGAAAAAGAGGAGGAGGAGAAAAAATGGAGATGCCTCTAGTGATTCTAAAATCAACTACTATGCTTAATGTCTCTCGTTGTTGCCACTGAAACTGTAGACAAATTATGTCATCTGCACAAAGGCCCTGAAACCCAATCCACCATTTTTTTTTTAAAGAAAAAAATATGTTTGATGAAAATTTCTTACCTACTCTACAACTCTTGATACATTATCTTCCCCAACAAAAAACTTTACATTTGTGTAATATATTGAATGTACCATTTTAATAGAAGAGGTACCGTTTTTGACTAAGTCACAGTGGATGAAAACAGAGTAAGATTTGAGGTCATTGGGTAAGAACCATTTGTATTGAAGGTAAGTTGTTCGATGCCAAAAAAAGATTGGGATCAAACCGGCAATCATACAGTCGAAGATGGATTGGCGGGTGAAGTTGTCGCCTCTGGGTTGGAGATAAAAATTGGGATCTAAAAATGTCTAGAGGATGATGGAGGTGCCATTGGAACAACGACTACAGGTGATATCGAAGCTTTGTTGCAATGGTTGATGAGTAAACCTTTAAAATTGTTCTTGATGGCTGCGCAAGGAGCTCCGGCAAAGCTGTCGAAACCATCTTTTTTGAAAAAAATAGGGTCGACTTTAAAAACAAAAATGGAGTCGTCACCAATCCTTTTTTGAGGTGTGATCGGATCACCTTGAGATTGATGATCACTAAAACATTTTGATTTATTAAAACAATGATGTTGGCCTACAAAATCCGAGAAAATAGGTTCGAGAGTCAATTATGCACGAGGAAGGATTAGCACCCTCATAACGTCCAAAATTGGTGCCTAATTGATTAATTAACGTCTTAATGTCCAAAACTTGAAAAGATTTTGAAATACGATCCTTTTTATTTAAAAGAAAACTTAATAAATTAAATTGGATGCTAAGACCCTCTTATTTCGTAGAAGTAAAATGTCACGCCCAGTGAGTTAGGATACGACATTTCAAATCCTCCAAACTAAGCTTGTCTTTTGACTTTTAAAACTCATGTATTTAAGTTTAAGAAGGATATTCGGTTATTTGGGTCAAATGAAAAATCGAAACCCGGTAAGTTAGGGCACAATTTCTCAAAATTCCAAATACAGAATATTGCCTTTATTTTTAGAAATCCTTACCTCGAGATAACAAAATGTCACATCCAATGAATTAGGAACATTTTTGAATTCCCAAAAACAAGTTTTATTTAACTTATATGCTTTGATTTAAAAAAAAACAATTAGTTCTTTAGACTCGATGAGAAAATTCAAACCTAGTAAGTTAGGTACAATTTCTTGAATTACAAAAAATGCTTAATAAAAAAATTATATATTCGCATAAAGATTAATGTAACACGATTTTATAGTAAAATGTAGAATATGAATTATGGTACTAATATGCATAACAAAGCTAATAATAAATGCATTAATGTAAATGACAATAATAAGAGCAAAAATAAAATAAGATAAATAATAAAAACAAAAATAAATAAATAAAACAAACTAATTATATAAAAATAACGAGAAAGTAAATAAATGAAAATTAAAAATTAATTAAAATTTGATAATGAACAAATAAATAAATAAATGAATGAATGTTAGGTAAAATAGTTTAATAATAATAATATTATTATTAGTAATAATAATAAACGAATAATAATAGTAAAAATAAATAAATAATAGTAATAATAATAATAATGATAATAGTAATAAAAATAAAAATAATAATACTAGTAGTAATAATAATAATAAAATAATAATAATAGTAATAATAATAATAAATAATAAATAAAAATAATACTAGTAATAATAGTAATAGGAATGTTAAATTAATTGATTTTAATAATAAAATAGCAACAATGACTAAAAGGATTAAATTGAAAGCAAAATAAAGTTTTAGGGTAAAAATAGAAATAAAAATAAAGCAAAAGGGCCAAATTGTAATGCGCTACAAAAGGGTAGGGACCATTTGGAAAATTATTCCCCCATCCAAAACGCGCAAATTCAAGGGAGACTAAAGTGAAACGGAAAGAAAATTACATGGGCAAACTAAAATAATAATAATAACTGAATTAAAAAAGTGAAAAATGTGGAAGGGCTATTTGTGCAAATAGACCATTTAATAAAAACACGCGGTCGAGTCGGCCGGCTCGGGTCAAGGCAAAATGACGCCGTTTTGGCACTTAAAGGCCTTAAGCAAAACGATGCCATTTTGCTTTCCCTATATAAGTCAATTTTTTTTTTTAATTTTTCATTCTTCCCCATTTCTAAAAAAAAAAAATAGCAAAATGCTCTCAACTCTCTCCCCTCTCCGGTCAAACGCCAGTGAATATCTGATCACCAGACCGCTGTGACGGCTGCTGGCTGCCGGCGATGGCGCTACCATCTACGGTGGCCGAAAAACTGAAACAAGGCCATTTTTTTGGCCTTTCGACCTCCTGACCCCAAATCTGGCCTCAAATCGCCTGAAAACCTCTCGAAAACGACCCGAGTGTAAAAAATCCCTTCGCCTTCTGGCCACTTTTCATTAGAAGTGGCTACCTCAGCCGTCCCCGGCGATGGAGCGTAAAGGTTCGTTTCCTCAAAACCCCTCTTTTGTTTTTTTGTTTCTCCTTACAAAACAAAAATATTCGAAAATAAAATAAAAAAAAAGAAAACAAGAATCACCTTTTCTGAAATTTCTATTCTGTTATTTGATTGATATTTTTTTGTCCGTAAAAAAATTTACAAAGCCTGTATATTGGCTTTTATAGCCGAAAACTGAGAAAAATAATAAAAAAATACAATATTTGTTCTTTTTTTTTCTCTACTGTCATTTTTGTCCTTCTTTTGCAGGTACGTACGTGGTGGCGACGTGGAGCGGGCTGGAGGCTGTTGACGTAGCGGCAAAGGCTGAAGAGGAAACCCTTAGGGTTTTTTGTGTTTAAGGGTTGGGCCAATTGGGCTTAGTAATTTTGGGCTTCTTTTTTGTTTGTAAATGTTGACTGTTAATTGTAAATAGACTTTATAATATTTGAATTTTTATTTATTATTTGGGCCCGGGCTAACTTGGCCCACTATAGCTGTCCTTCTTTGCTTGTTGTCGTGTAATGGGAACAGAGTAAAGACCTTAAAAGGGCCAATTTTGCCTGGTCTTGCCGAATCTTGACTTCTTTTGGTGTTTCTCTTCCTCAAGTAACCTCATTCCATCCATTGCATTTTCAGGGGCATAGGAATTGGTGCTTCGATCTGCTCCAATGTAATTTCAGGGAGAAGTGATTTGTAACTTTGGTCTACTCCACTGGAACTTTAAGGAGATAAGAATTGGTAATTTCAACCTGCTCCATTGCAACTTCAGGGAGATAAGGTTTGTTTTTGGTAGACTTGATTTGACCTACTACAACTTCGGAGGTATAGGATTTCTGACTTGTAGCTTTAATCTGTTCCTCTACAACTTTAGGGGTATAAGATTTGTAACGTCAATCTAATCCACTGCAACTTCGGGAGATAAGATTTGTGGCTTCAATCGCTTTCATCGCAACTTTAGAGAGATAAGATTCTCCATGATAGATTTGATCCGACCTACTGCAACTTCAGAGGTATAGGACTTGTAATTCGTAGATTAAATCTATTTCGCTGCAACTTCAGGGAAATAAGATTTGTTGTCTTTAGTCTGCTTCACTACAACTTCAGGGAAATAAGACCTGTAACTTCAATCTGTTCCACTGCAACTTCAGAGAGATAAGGTTTGTAACTTTAACCTGCTCCACTGCTACTTCAAGGAGATAAGGTTTGTCATGATCTACTCTACTGCAACTTCAGAGAGATAAAATCTGTAATTTATAGCTTCAATCTATTCTACTGCAACTTTAGAGAAATAAGATTTGCTATCTTCAGTTTGCTCCACTGCGATTTCAGGGAGATAAGACTTGTAACTTCAACCTGCTCCACTGCAACTTTAGGGAGATAAGGTTTGCCATGATATAATCTACTGTAACTTCAAAGAGATAAGATCTATAGTTTATAGCTTCGATTTGTTCCATTGCAACTTCAGGGAAATAAGATTCGCTATCTTCAGTCTGCTCCACTGCAACTTTAGGGAGATAAGACTTGTAACTTCATTGGTCTATTGCACCATTCTCTAGGTAACACGACCTATAAAATTCATTTCATGGGCCTATCTTTGTGGCAAATGATTAGGAAGTCATGATCGGAATGAATCAAATGCTCCTATTTGGATGTGTACAATGACATTTGCATGAATACAGAATGTCATTTTTCGAGAATGATCCCTTTTTAATGCTTAGGTTGTCATTGCTCGTCATTCATCAAGGTTCTATCATTGGTATGCTACCGTGCCTTCTTGTTTAGCTGGTATCTTTGACAGAAGATCTGAATAAATAGTCATAATTTGGACTATTCTTTCTCAAATGTTTTTAACTCATGAATTTGGTCAGTTCTGACTAATGGTCCTGTTTCAAGTCCACGTACTATTTAGAAGCTTCTAGAGTAATATGCAAAACTCCTTTTGCTTGAGTATTATCGGTCCAATAATCATTATTTCAATGAAAAATGCTTGAAAAAGATTATCACAATGGGCAAGATGAAATTTTATTAGAAGCAAATCTCGAAAATGAATTAATCAAGATAGCAAATTTTGCTAAGATTCAAAATGAATTAGGTGAATATAGGTGCCCTAGATATCTAGCATGAGCTTCTCTACACAAAACTTCTTGAGGATCCTTTGAACTTGATATGTGTTTAGAAGAACATGAGTACTTTGTTGATGCCCCAAGATGTAGCATCCTTCCTCCTTGTTAATTCAGAGAAGACAAGACTACCGCATGCCCCACCTTCGATCAAAATTTGAATTGCCCTTTCCTGGGTTTTCAATTCAAAACCCTCTTTGGTCTTAAGGCGCCCTTTGTGGGTTTTCACCCTGGCCTCTCCTTTTTCTTTTATTTTTCTTTTTTCTTTTTTCCTTTTTATTTAAGTGAAGTACTTCTTGACTGAATCTGAATTTATAGGATTAGGCAAGTTCTTGCTATCCATCTTGGTTAAAATCAATGCTTTTTCGAGAAGGCCTTCTTTACATAAGGTCCTTCCTAATTCGACATCCACCTTCCTCTGAAGTCCTTTTGTATATGAAGGATCCTTTTTCAAAACTAAGTCCTTCTCATAGAATTCTCTAAGACGAACCTTTTTGTTGTAAGCTCGCATATTTGACCATGACGGATAGCTTTCAACCTTTTCTCTTTAATCAAATTTAGCTGATCATATCGAGATTGGATTCATTCTATTTCATCCAACCTCACCTCTGACAAGACTCAAGAGGAAGGAATCTCAACTTCGATGAAAAAGGAGTTGCCCCAGTGGAGGTCCTGACAGACATTCGACAAGCATATGAATCTCAATCATTTTTGCCATGATCCCTCATTTCTTCTTCTTCTTCTTATTCTTCTTCTTCTTCTTCTTCTTCTTTTTACCATTCTTTTTAGGGTGATACGGTGTTTAATCTTGAATAGACTGCAAACTTCTGATATCATGCTGTTGTTTAAATTTAATGCATCGTCAGATATGATCCTTTTTGGCATTCCATACTGACATAGAATTTGCTGACTGTCAAATTTGTGACATCGGCATATGAAGCAGCTTCAGCACACTTGGTGAAGTAATCGATGACCACAAAGATGAATCGATACTCGTTAGAAGCTTTTGGTATGATCGGCCCATTGACATCCATGCCCTACATATAGAAAGGCCATAGATTTCACTGATTCTTTGTAAGGTGGGATCTGTTTCTCATCTTGTTCTACCATCCTTAACAAATTAGGAAATGAGCTACAGTCTCGGTCATCTTCGAAGTCCTGAGGTTCCTTTGAACACATATCTTGCTCAAAAGGAGGTTCTAAGTCTATAGCTGTCGCTCATATTATTGATATTTGGAGACCTATTATAGGGACGAAGGAATATCCGAAGAACAAAAGAATCTAAGAATATTTACTTGTGTGGTATGATTATGAATGAAATGGAAACAATAAAAGAATATTTGCTTGAAGTGAGAAACAAAGATGCATTTTATTGAAATAAAGATGTTGGACATAAACCTATTTCACAAAAGGATTCTTATTGCTCCTAGGCTTAAAGCAATAAGCATGTTTTGGACATTACTCCTAATTGGATTTAAAAAATACAGGGATCTCTTCCGCAATCCCATTGCTCAAAACGCTCCCAGGTACACAAGGGTAAATGCTTGATGAATTCTCTTATATGGCTCCCTTTTTAGATACGGTGTTAATGTTTAGATTTCTCAACATTCCTTCCGGCCTTTGACTTCTTCAAGGAATCCTGGCTCTTTATTATCCATTAGGCTTTGCATCAAAGCTTTTAATTCCATGCACTCTTGGATTTCGTGTCCTTCTTCAGCATGGAATTCACAGTAGCTCCTCATCCCTTTGGGTGTCTCCTCTGAATTCTGAATGATTAATCCCATGTCTATCATTTGTTTCAAAACCCATTTCAATGGGGTTTTTACTTCTGTAATATTCTTCTTGATTCTCTTCCCTGTATTCTCAATTATCGCGTTTACCCCTTTATCAGCATGGTTGGGTAATGGATTTTCTACACTAGACGGATTGTCAAATTTCACAATGCCCATTCGGATGAGCCTTTAAATTAAGTTTTTAAAAGTGGTGTAGTTTTCTATCGAGTGTCCTATGATTCCTGCGTGGTACTCACATTGGACATTCGCGTCGTACCATTTGGGAAACGGAGGCTGCAGAGGTTCTGAGTAGAATGGAGATACCACATGGGCATCAAACAGATTTTGGTATAACTCCCTATACGTCATGTGGATGGGAGTGAACTGGAGTTTTTTTGAGTTCGGCCTCGAGTTGAATTCGTGCCTTGAAGGGCTTTGATGGTTGGTGGTTACGGCCTTCGACTGGCCCATAGTGATTGGCTTGGGATACACTTTACTAAACACGCTCACGTTATCCACTTCATTTTCATTTTTCTTTAGGGTTGACCTTTTGGTACTTTCCCTTATGTCTATCTTCACACTCCTTACGGTCTTTTCAATCATCTCGTCAGACATTACTATATCTGAAAAGCTCATGGTAGTGCTTCCCAGTATATGGTTAATGAACGGGGCTTTCAGAGTATTGATGAAAAGCATGTCGTTTCTTTTTCCAGAAGAGGTGGTTGGACCTGTGTTGCCACCTCTCTCCATCTTTGGGCATATTGCTTGAAGCTCTCACTTTGTTTCTTTTCCATATTCTACAATGTTATCCTGTCAGGTGTCATGTTTGTTACATGGCTATATTGCTTCATGAAAGCCTGTGCCAAGTCCTTCCATGAGTGGATTTTGTCACGGCTCAGCTGGTTGTACCATTTGACAGCCGACCCAATGAGGCTGTCTTGGAAGCAGTGGATTAATAGTTGGTCATTATTAACATACCCTATCATCCTTCGACAGAACATCGTGATGTGAGCTTCAGGACAACTAGTCCCATTATATTTTTCGAATTCTGGCATTTTGAACTTGTAGGGAAGCACTAGATCTGGGACCAAACTCAGACCCTTAGCATTGATTCCATGCTGACTATAAGCATTTTCCATTTCCCTAAATTTTTCCTCCAGCCATTTACATCGGTCCTGGAACATCCTAATTTGGGGGCCCTTGCATTTAAAGTGTTTCTGTGTGTATGCTATGCTCAATGTGTTAGTTTAGTGTGTTTAGGGGGTCCAGGAAAGTCTCGGGGTTAAGCCGAAGCCTTGGCCAAAATTCTCTTTTTAGGCACTTTAGTGGAGAGCTAGCTGACAAAAGACTTAAGGGATATTGTTTGTGTTTGTTTGACACAAGAATTGAAGTGGTAAAGAGGCAAGGAGGCACCACTTAAGGTTCAGGTAGGTGACGCCACAAGGGAGCAGAGAGGGAGCAGGTTCAAGTCACGTAGTTCTCATTTTGGAATTCTTTTTGGCGTTAAGGGGAGCAGAGGTGGAGTTCGGCTAGGATACTTCAAGAGGGGAGAGTTGATAGAGTCAAATAATTCAAATATGTGGCTGAGAGAAAAAGGAGGAGTTTGAATCATTCAAACCATTTCGAATGAGGGATCAGGAGTGAATTAAGGAGAAAAGTAAGGGATTAGTATGTGGTGAAGTAGTGGCCAGATTTTGAATGCTCGGGGGGGAGTGTAGGAATCGGTCCTAGCTTGTATAGGGAGTGCCAAATTTCATTGTTTGTCATAGGCATTTTTCTCAAGAGTGCATTTTCGATTTTGGGTTATAGGTGCCAAATTTTTTTGAGGTGTTTAGTAGCCAAGTTTGAAAGCTCTTTTCCCTTTCGACATTTGGTGTTCTTCTTTTGACAACTTTTGAACCTTCTTTTTGTTTAGCCGAAACTCTTATCATCCTCTCTACTTCTCATTTATTTCTTCTCATTTGCATCACCTAAAACTGAAACCTCATTTTTCTTTTCTTCTTTTTGACCGAAACCTTCATTACTCCCACTTATCTATGTGATTTTATCTTGCTTCATCCGAATCTCTTAAGCCTCTCTTCTTGACCTTCTTTTGCTGAAACATATTCCTCACAATCTCACAGGTTTTCTTTTTCAAATTCGAAGCATCCATTGTTCTTTTCTTTTATGTTTCTTCTTGGCCGAATCTTCCTTGAGTACTCATTTTCTTCTTTTATTCTTTGTTCAGTGGTTTGCCGTCACTCTGTTCCACAACTCTATCAATTGGATTCTCTTTGATCGTGGTAGGTATTTTCTTTTCTTTTCGTTTCAATTCTCTTTTCTCTCCTTTTGGATGCCGAAGGCATTAATCTTTTCTTATGTTTCTTGATCAATTGAAGGAGGGGCCTTGTCTTCACGTTCTTTCGGCATTTGGTCTATAATTGAAGGGTGTTAAAGGGCATTCAGTTCTAGTCAACTTAGGCATTTAATCGGTGCTTAATCCAAGCCTTATAGTCTTCGGGACTTGTCGATCTAGGTAAGGGATCTTTACTTTTGAGCGTTTATTCGTTATCGTTCTCTGCTTCAATGCTTTAATTCGGTCTATTGACCATGATCTTTTTCATGGACTCAAATGCTAGCCAAGCAAAGGAAGGGGTTGGTCCCGTAGTCCCAGCCCCTAAGTTCAAGAAGCGCGCGGTGTTTGCTGTTCGAGATTGGCCACCGGGTTGTGGGCCAGCTTATGAGCAGAGTAGTAGACAAATAGCAGTAGTTCCTGTCAGCGATAGTGTCAGCCTATATGGCCCCTGTACCTTGCTCTAGTTTTTCGATTTTCGCTCCTTTTGCTCCCAAATGCTCTCCTAAGCATAGAAACATGAGTTTGAAAGACTATGAGCATAAAATTCACCATTTTACATCTATAGTTCTCAAAAAATGCATAAAGAATGAGGCTAAAACATGTTACTTTTGGCATTTATCAACTTACCTTGACATTACAACAAATTAAGCACTTTAAACACATTGGTACATAACATGGCATCCTTTGGCATTCTTCTACTTTCAAATTCATTTCAACAAAATTCAAACAATTGGTTAGTTCACATACGTATCAAGTACTTATAACACAAATCATAAACATATACAACAATTCCATCTTAAATCATATACTATCCAATTTATAATCAACTTGTAAGCATAAGCAATTCAAATCATGTTCAAATCAATCCAATAAATTTTTTTCCGTCAGGTTACCGTTTTCTTATCCCAGAGAACCTTCGTAAATCGAAGTTAGATACACAAGACTACATTGTTCACACAAGTTGACAATGGTCAGGATTGCTCACACAAGCTGGCATCTATGAATTTGCTCACATAAGCTGACATCATATTGAGGTTACTAGTCCATATTAAACCAATGATACATATAAACCGAGAATCTGCAACAAATGATGGATTCATATAAGCATGTAAATCCTTGATCATTTTTATATTTTTCCCTAATGGCATATCATAAGTATGCTAATCCTTTACTAAGTTCACACGGCCATTATTATTGTAACAGTATTATTTCAATTTATGTAACCATATATATATATATATATATATATATTTCATACTTCACAATTTAATCCATTTGATGTCAAAACTCTCTAAATTCACATCAATATCACTAATAGGCAATATAACACAATTCAAACATAACAAGAAACAACATAGTAAGTTCCATATGAATTTACTTGGCAAAACAATAAACGAGCAATTTTTATAGACTAATAATCAATTTTGCTCTTTCCCAATCTATACAATAATTTGATTCAATTTATCAATTCCAAATATCTTACAAATATGAGTTTCGATTTAGAAAACGATCTCAATTACATCATTTTAGGACACTCTAATATCAATAATTACAGAAATGTCACACGAATATTCAATTTATTCACTTTAGTCCTTTTTAACAAAACAAACAATTCACACTTTACAATATAGTCTTTTTTACTTCTAAGCTTAAAATATATCAATTTAACATCAATTTCTTTAAGAAATCATCAATGGAAACATTTAGAAACTTTAATAGTTTTGCAAATTGGTATATGAGCTAACTAAATGAAGCTCTCATAACCTCAAAAACATAAAATTATAAGAAAATGACTAAATTGAAATACCTAATAAAAGGCCAAAAGCTTCAAACCCTTCAATTCTTTTCTCCAATGGTGGTTTCAGTGGAGAAAGATAAAGATGAAGACTTTTTCCCTTTCTTTCCACGTTTAATTTATTTTATACATATATTTTATACAATTTTCTTTTTAATTAAAACTTTAATAATATAAATATACCGATATCACCTACCGCCCACTATACACATAACAAAATGCTTTATTTTCTGTTTTAGACCTTGGTTTAATTTCCATATAAATCCTTAAACTTTTGGCTAATTAAAAAATCTATAATGATAAAATTTTACAATTTAGCCCTTATGTCTTAATTAACTATCAATTTGACAAAATTAAGAGACCAAACTTTAATACTAACTAATATTAACGGACTCGAACATCAAAAATGGGATTTCGAAACCGCTGCGTACGACACCACTGAAAAATAGATTGCTACACATTTACTTCTTCGAAAATCACTCACGGCGAAGGAATTAATCACTGACATTAAATTAAATACTTACATTTTATTATGAAATATTAAAATATTTTAATTTTGAATATTTCTCGTGCATGCTGGAAAATTTTAAAATTGAAAAAAGTTGTATGTATTTAGCAACTATTAGACTACTTTATATGCCAATGCATTCATTCTTCAACGAATTAATTAATTCCTGGACTTGATGCAGGGACGTCATGGATTTTTTGATACATATGCCTGGGATCCTGGTTAGAGCCATTGTCAGACCATTTACGAGGCATCTGAATTACCACAAAAATTTCAATAAATATGTGCAAGAATTCAGAGTAGCTGGAAATGAGTTGCTAGCCCGGAAGGCAGATATTGAAGCTCAATTGCAAGAACAGCTTCGTTATGTGGGAGGAAGAGCAACGAGGGCAGTTGAAATTTGGCTAAGAACTGTACGGAAGGTTATTAATGACGCACAACATGTTGAAGATGAGGTCAGGAAAGGGAAATATCTGTCGCGTTCTAAAGTAGGGAAGCATGTTGTACAAATAACTCTTGAAATGAAGGAATTGTGGGCAGAAGGTGATTTGTTTGAGAGCTTGGTGGTTAATGATGCTTCCTCTGTAATGACTTATCCACTGCCAACAGTTGATATTGTAGGTCATTCTAGTGTAATAGAGGAAATTTACAATTATTTGATAGGGCAGGAAGTTAGAATCATTGGAGTGTGGGGGATGGGAGGAAACGGGAAAACCATCATAATGAAGCATGTTTTCAATAAATTGCTGGAAGAAGCTAAATTTAGTAACATAATTTGGATAACGGTATCCGCATATTTTGATATCCATAGGCTACAGAAGGACATTGCACGCTCATTGCGTAATGACTTGTCAGATGATGAGACTACAATTGAACGTGCAGCAAAGCTATATGAAGAGTTGAGGAAAATAGGGAGCTGCCTACTAATGCTTGATGATGTATGGGAGAGTTTTTCTCTTGAAAATGTTGGAATCCCTGAGCCATCTGCAGATAATGGATGCAAGATAGTATTGACATCGCGTTCAAGAGAGGTTGTTCAAAAGATGCGTTGTAAGGAAGTCCAAGTGGCACTACTTGCTGAGGATGAGGCCTTCCAGTTATTCTTAAGCAAAGTTGGAGAAGATGTGTTGTCGGCTGATCCAACCATACGACCAATTATGAAAAATATAGTTGAGAGATGCGGTGGTTTGCCGCTTGCAGTTGTCACAGTAGCCCGTTATCTGAGAGGAGTAGATGATCCTCGTCATTGGAGGGATGTATTAAACCATTTGAAAGGAAGCAGAGAAGTGGAGCCTGGTGATCATATGTTTCGTATTATTCAATTCAGTTTTGATCATCTAGCAGAACCATGTAAATATTGTTTCTTACACTGTGTACTATATCCTGAAGACTATAGAATCTCAAAAGAGGAGATAATCGAATATTGGATAGAAGGACTTTTAGATAAAATGGGAAGCAGAAAAGAAATGAAGAATAAGGGCCAAGTTTATTTGCAAAAGATTTTAGACAGTTGCTTGCTACAAGAGCCCAATGGCAAGAACATTGTAATGATGCATGCTGTTGTGAGAGATATGGCACTGTCTTTGATAGCAGAAGATCATGGGTTTTTTGTGAAAGCTGGTATGAAATTGAAGGAGCGACCAAATGAACTAGAAGAGGCTTTAGATCTGGAGAAGGTTTCCTTGATGGAGAATTTCATATCTAAAATACCTCCAGAAATGTCTCTAGAGAGTAAAAAGCTCACAACCTTGTTATTGTCAAGTAACTCCTTGGAAGAAATCCCTGAATCTTTCTTCAGCCATATGCATGCACTCAAGTATCTTGACCTTTCTAGGAATCCTATCAAAATTTTGCCAAATTCCATCTCCAATTTGGAGAATCTGACTGCACTACTACTTTCGGAATGCAAAAATGTAGAGGAGGTTCCCTCTTTATAAAAACTTCTAGATTTAAAGAAGTTGAACCTTGAAAAAACAAGAATCAAGGAGGTTCCTCAAGGTATGGAATTCTTGGTAAATCTAAGGTATCTCAATCTTAGATTCATCCCGTGTTTAGAAGAGATCCCGCAATGTCTTTTGCCGAAACTCCTATGTCTTCAATACTTGGCAATACATGCAACACTGTCAAGACCAGAGGAGATAATGGAATTGAGCAGGTTGGAAACTTTTGAAGGTAGGTTTGCTGATCTGCAAGACCTAAGCAAATATGTTGATTTTCTTCGGGAACAAAGTCAAAGGAACATAAAGTGCTTCATTTTGGTGGGCAAGACTGTTGAGTATAAGTTACATTCTTGTACCAACTCTGTTACAGTAAAAGATTGTAATACAGCAGGCAGTCGTATGCTTCCTGGGAATGTCGAGGAATTCAGAATTGACAAGTGCAATGACTTGAGCAGCTTAAATTGAGTTTCTGGACTGCAAGAGGCAACCCTTTTGAAAAAAATGCAGAATTGAGGAATGTGGAGGGTTGGAGTCTGTTTTTTCCTCTAGTTGTCCACCACTTAAAAGCCTCGAGTCCCTAGTTCTTCGGCATTTGTAGAATCTGAATGCCCTAGTTGCGTATCCATATCCATTCCTCCATGCATTTTCCTCTCTTAAAGTACTTTTCTTAGTTAAATGTCCCAAAATAAAGATTCTGTTCTCAACTAAGCTGCTGCTACTGCAACATCTCATCAACTTGGAACAAGTCATTGTTTGGGGTTGTGATCAAATGGAGGAAATAATAGAATCAGAAGAAGGAGGAGAAGGAGAAGGAGAAGGAGAAATTTACCGATACCACTGAATTTACATTTCCAAATTTAAAGGAACTGGGATTATGGCATCCACCAGAATTGAAGAGCATTTGCAGCGCAAACAGAGTAATGCTTTGTGAATCTCTCCAAAAGCTAGAGATATGGAATTGCCCGAAGTTAAAGAGGATTCCTCTGAAGCTGGATATTTCCTTTGACAATGGCAAAGTATCTCACTATCATCCTCTAAAAGACATCAAGATGAAATCAAATGAATGGAAATCCATCAAGTGGGACCATCCCGAGGCTAAAAAGGCCCTTCTACCATTAGTGAGGATCATGTAGCAGTCTCATATAGTGGAGTCAATTGTCCAAGGCAAGCCCTGTCATCTCCCTTATAATTTAAATGGTTCCAACTTATTTTTTTCTATTTTACATTTAACATTTATGTTGTTTTCAGCTTTTCATAGCTCTCTACATCACTGCCATCAGAAGCAAATTCCGGGCCTGAGTGGAGAAACAGAACTCTTGAACAAAAAAAAAAAAAAAAAAAGAAATGGTTTGAACCATGACTATGGATTGCATTGCTATCGTAACTTCTTTTATCATCCCAACTTTAGTCTTTAATGCTAGTTTGTATTTGCTGGAACCTGTTTTTTTTTTTTTTTTTTTTGTTAAGCTGTGGTCCTCTATGTTGTAACATCTAAACAATAAATTATGCTTGTGTTTGTACAATTTCAGTTGAAGTCGGTACGATAAGTTTATACCAGAACCACTGTTTTCAATTTTCGTATGCCTGTTGATTTCTTTCGCATAAAGTACATCAATTTCGAGATGTTCTTACATTGATGTCATATTTGGGGGCTTCTTATTTGATATAATGATTTATTTAGTCCGCCAATTTCACAAAAAAATTATTATTTTAGTCGTCTATTTAATTTTTCATTTTTCTTTTTAACTTTTAAATTTGTATCTTTTTGTCAAATTACACCAAATGAAATGGAAAAGTTAACTTTGTTAATGTAAACCGAGTAAGTCAGAAAAATTTTTAGGCGAATAAAATTTTAAATTTTATAGTTTATATTTTTATAATTTATAAAGGATTAAATCAAATTTTTATAATTTTAGAGGGCCAAAGTGTAATTTTATCTTTATTAATTTAAAATTTTTAAAAATTTTAAGGGCTAAAATTAAAATTTTACATTTTAGGAGGGCCGGAGTCTATGCCAGCCCCTCTGCCTACGCCCCTCCTGATGTGAACATACAAGTGAATTAACTATAATGTTTCAGATTTAGGGTTATATACATACGGGGATTAGCAACACCCAGTATATATGTAATTTGTGGTCTTGTTGGGCGTCCTCCATGAACGAAAATCATAAGAATGAACCAAAAATGTGACGGTTTAGGTAGCCATGCAATATGCATTATAAATTGCTATCTTCTTCTTCTTCCAAATGCTACCATGGCCTCACATGCATACTTGATATGTTGATTAAACCATGTATACCAGCCTAGCTCTTCCCCACCTTGACTTTGACATGCATTATTTTGCATGTGATTCATGTGGTTAAGTGTTTTTTAATGCAAGTTTAAATTTTTTGCATTATGAAATTCAAGTCATTTTTCCCCTCATGATGCGTCTTTTATTGAGCTAGCCTAACGCTTTATTTGTTTGCATGTATGACTTGCGATAATGTTTGAGACGAATTCCCTACCCTGCGAGCTTCCATGCATCTTGTTTTAGTATCGGAATAGCTCATATATCATAAGTGTAATATTAATATATTTCATATTTTAGAATTGGAGCACCGAGATATCTCATATGTAAGAAGTGTTGGGAAAAATGTAATTTTTAAAAATTTTGAGGCATATTCTCGATTGGTAAAGGTGGAGAGTTGAATTATAAAATTATAATTTTATATTCTACTCCATGAGGCTTTTACAACGGTATATCACATGCTCAAAATGATTAAGTAATGAATAAAAAAATTGATACTTAAAGTAAGCTACTTGTGAATTATGTTAAGAAAAATAAAAAACATTAGTCCCATAATGATTGGGAATCAAGTGTGAAACTTGTACATGTGTAAACTACCTTAATAATTAATGAATGAATAAACCTCAAAAGCTTAAATTTTATCGTAAGATTTGATGTTGTTGAATTCATTCTCCAAGTCAAATTCTAGCTGATAGACCAGCTTTGAACAACTCATGTGCTTTAAGTTTGTTGAAAAGTGGCCAACCATGCTGCTATGATGATTTTGTTGAGTGCATACATGCTACAATAACATATTTTTTTGTTTCAACTTACTAGGCTTAGTTGTGTTTGATAGAGAAGATTGTCTATAAAAGTCATGCATTGCTTTGTTAATGGTAATGAAAATCAGTTTTTCATTCCTTGCTACACGTTTTTGAGCAAGTAAATTATATCAAGCTTCTTGCTGCTTTGTTCTTTGTCTTATTGTCTACTTTTGTTGTTGTTGCAAAACCCCAACAAATGATATTAAAGCCTAAGTATTTGTGGGTCATTGATTTTTCTTCTGCTACTTGTTAAGAAAGACAGAAGTTGCTAAAGCCTAACATCTTTGAGAGTTGCCTATTAAGGCAGCAGCAGCTCACCCTTGTGAGACTCCCAAACAAGCTTAGGATAAGCTGAAGGAGGAGGAGTTCCGAGGTAAGGAAGCAGTAGCTCACACCTGTGAGACTCCCAAACAAGCTTGGGATAAGATAAAAGAGTTGGTGGAGTATGTGCATAAAGACACTCCACGGAAGGAGGAAGAATGTGCAAGAAAAAACAAGACTGTAATAAACAAAGGAACAAGGCAAGATGTGTTTGAAGGCAAGTTGCCAACCAAGACTGTGAAGGAGGAGAAGACTCCATTTGAAGAACAAATCTTTGGCATAAAATATTGGGATAGTCAAGTGTGTGGGTCAGATTTGGTTGAGAATGAGGCCAAGGTTGAAGATGAATTGCTTGAGCAGGGCCAGCTTGAAACAAAGCATCTTGGGACTGTCGACCTCAAAAAAAAATTGATGAATGATTGATATTTGCATTTCCTGTTTTAGTTGCAATGTAGTTCAGTTTGGTTGAAAATGAACAAGCTTGATGACAGCTTGATGTGTTTAGGTAGCTGAATGACTTGTTTGGTTGGCTTGTTTTAGTGTACAAGCAATGTATCACAACTTACTAGGCTAAATAGTTGTGTTTAATAGAGAATATTGTCTATAAAAGTCATGTATTGCTTTGTTAATGATAATGAAATCAATTTTTCATTCCTTGTTGCACTTTTATGAGCAAGTAAATTATATCAACATTCTTGTTATTTTTTTCTTTGTCTTGTTCTCTGCTTTTGCTGCTGCAAAACCCCAACAAAGTTTAACTTCAAGAATCAAATGATTTTTTTTCATGGTAATTGAATTTGATGACAGAACTATCAGTCTACATACCCTCATTTTTTTTTCTTAAAATGATTAAATCATAACGTAATTCACTTAAATACAATCCAAAATCAGTTCAATCCTTTGTTCATATTTATATATTGATCGATCCAGATCTAATTGGCTTGTAATTATGAAACTATGTATAAGCAATAGCTTTTACACAATATGTTAATGACATAATTCTCGAAGTGATAGAAGTCAAAATTCCAAAAATACAAAGAAACCAACCAAATTAGTAGACCTATTGATAGGTGATCAAACTATCAAATCAAACTAAATGTTTATTCAAAATATGAGACCTGAAATATGTTCTTAAAAAAACCGTTTTAAAATGGATTGAGCTTAGGAACATAATTTTGCAAGCATGAGCCGGACAACCAAACCCAAATAAGCTAACATCCATATCCTAAAACCTAACCCAAACCCATCTTATAGTTCCTAAAAATTAAAAGCCTAGAAGCATCAGCCTAACCTAAAACAGCCTCTCATTTTCGTTTCTGACATCACCCTTCATTTTCACATTCAACCTAACAAAATCCCATCATATATCCATTTCAGTGTTTTCCTTCATTTCCACTTTCAATCATTTTCATGTCCACCTTCAACCATCAGCCATAACTCACCATTGCTTAAGCTATTTTGCAGTTTAGACCATAAATTACTGAGTTGAAAACTGTAGTGTCATTCTGCAGCCTTTTTTGGTCCAGGCAGGGCAGGCTGGGCTCAAAAATTTGGGTCGTCCTTGAATTATACATTTAAACCCATATTTCATATTAGGCCAAGCTTGAGCAAAAATAACAGTTAGCAATACCTTGTCTAAGCCTGGGCCAAATCCAGCTTATGAGATAAAGCATTCAGATTGAACTACCGGTAACATTATGAGTTTCTGGTCCATCCCTCATGGGGATGCAAAGAACAAAATTAACTAACTTTTGCCACTATAGAATGTTTGTTTAACTAAATAAAAAGAAGATTGTCGTATAACTCTAGTTCCATTCAATTTAAAACTTCTTCAGGCAAGATAATAGTAACATAATGCTAAAAGAACCAGCACAACCACCACAGCAGGAGCTGCCCATATCCAATAGTTCATCGACTTTCTACGTTTCAGGATGGCTCTTGGGAGTGACTCGGTTCTTTTGGTTCGATTCCTGTACCTACTAGTATTCTCCTTTGGTACTTTACCCTTCACTGAAAGGGTAGCAGGAACAGGTGCAACAGTATTAACATCGACCTTCTCGGGTTCTGAATCTTGTGCCACAGCTTCAATCAGTTCCTCGGAATTCACAGCATTTGTTGATCCTGCCGCCTTCTTCTTAGCTTTCTTTTCACGCTCCTGAAAAAAAGATCGAAAGAGTTTCAGTTTCAACCCACAAACTAATAACTGATAAAGCGAAACCAGATAAGGAAGCAAATGATTTCCTTGAGCCTTTTTTCAGCTTCCATTTGAGCTCTTCTAGCTGCTTTGGCTGCTGCTTTTTCGGCCAACTTCTTTTTTCTTTCCATGGCTTGCTTTGCTTTCGCTATTTCCTCTTCTCTCTTCAATTCTTTCAGTTTTGCTGCATCGACTTCCTTGTTCTTTTGCAATTTTCCGGATACCAAAATTTCCTCTGCTACAACACTAATATCTGACAAAGGATTCGACTCCATTGCTATGGTCTCGGCATCTTTTGGGGCCTTTTTGGCTAGTTTAGCATCTGCTTGGGGACCTGATTTGGCCTCTTCCTTTGGTTGTCTTACACTAGGTCTCAGAATTGTTTCGGTTTCAGAATCCACTGGTTTCTCAGGTGCAACCAGTGGTTTCTCATCAGGATTCCTTATCCGACCATCCCGACTCAATAGCCGACTGTCCAGGGATGGCAGAATTCTTTTCTGATAATCATCCCTGAAGGCTTTATTGCCATTCCAGAGAGCCATAAACTTCTCAACCTAAAAGCAATATAAAAGATAAGAGAGCGGCTAAAAAAAATGCAAATGATACATTGGAAGTAACATTAACAAGCAGTATCAACAAACCTCTGCAGTTGATAACTCCTCAAGAGCCTTTATATCTTTCTGTGCAGCAAGCAGTTTGGCGTTGTGTACAATGGTACGGCTCTCGTAAAAGTGAGAATTCTGAAATTTTGAGAAAAAAAGTAATTAAAACGATTCCTTAGTAACATCATGCGCAGGAATATTGGAAGTAGACATAATATGTATCATTTAACATCCTAAGTGACACTAGTTATTGATGCATAAATGAAAATGTTCCGACATGGTCAAGTATACATACGAAGCAGATATCTTAAGAGTTGAAGCAAAGAAAGGTGATACCCCCTGATCACTTTGTTTCCTCAGCTCCTGAATGTTTTCAAAAGCTTTGTCCCTCTTCAGGGTCACAGCTTTCAGCTCATTTTGTAAAGACTCGATTTTAGTCTCAGTTTCATCCAATTTATCTTTAATTTGCTTTTTTTTGGACCAGACTGCATGCTGCTCCTTCCTTACTCCATTCAAATCAACGCCCATAAGCTACAATAAACAAATATAGCATTTTTTTTTAGTGTAACACAATGGTGCTCTATATTCACAGATAAAAAGAGGAGCAAACTCCGATGGATTAAGGCAGAAAATAGAATTTTCTTACTTTAACTTGATCTTGAATGTCTTCTTTCTGGCCTAATGAATCTTGAATCTTTGATCTCATTGCAGCATTAGCAATAACTTTCTCGCGGGTTCCCTCCAGGTGTTTGATTTCTTTAAGGATTCGCTTCTCCTCATTCAACGAGATGCTTTCATGCTGAATGTGATATTGCAAGCTATGGATCTGCAATTCATAAATTCCATTGAAGTGACTAAAGGAGAAAAAGAAAAGCATTAACTGCGGCAGAAAACAATGAAAAAATCTAAATGCAGTCAAAGTTTATAGAAGTATCATACAATAAAGTCGAGCTCTTCCTCAGATGCACATAAACTAAGTCGATTATCAACATCTTTATTATTATGAAGCTTGCCTAAAGCCTGCTGCAGTGGTTCTATTTCCTCTTTTCTCATCTAAAATTGTCTTAAATTGCTCAAAATCAACATTCAGTGCTCTCACTTGCGAAAGCATCTCTGATCGTTCTGCCTGCATTAGCATAAAGATAATCAAAATTTAGCCAACTGGCAGCACCATTATTTTCTACTTCTTTCACAATTTTTCTCAAATTCTGAAGGCAAACACAACAATAATGAATCATTATACCAATAGCATGTCTGAAAGTGTAATTACATTTCAAGGACATAAGCTTCAAACATTCAAATAAATGCTTCCGGGTTTAATTCCCCTACATTCATCATATTACAATAAGCACACCGTAATGACATAATGATAGGGCTAATAATTATCTTAAAAGTATGACAATTAATGGCTACCATGCTATACATCTAATTGAAATCAATAACTTTTCACTCACCCTTTTTGCTTTTAATTCATCGGTAAGCTTAAACCTGGCTTTATTCCACTTTTGTATCTCTTTATCAGCCTGATCAAGTTTGGCTTTTATAGCCGGATCTTCGTAGAAGCGATACCTAATAAAATGAAAAGAGTGAATCTGCTTAGGTGCAGGCCACTCGTCGACCACATCCTTCGGAAAGTCGGGATCGAATCCACCATTCTCTTCTTCCTTATCTGGTTCCTCACTATGTGAATCAACTTCAATGGGGTTATTATAAACTGGATCCTTATCCAGTTTCCCATTTTCGTGAAGAAATGATTTGTCTACTTCAGTCACTTTGTCAATAGACAATTGTGCCAGGTCTGAATCAACAACCTCAACACCCATTAAACACAAAATTGAGCTACCTAAAAACATCCAAAAACAAAGATTATGATACCATATCATATAACAACAAATATAAATATAAAATATTATTTCATTCATAAAATAAAAATTTTAAAACCAGACACCTGATAGACAAGTATAAAACAATATATATTAAAAAATAAATTTTAAAGAACAGTGTAGCCAATACAATTTGAAATGGTGCAATCTGAAGCCATTCCTTTAGCTAGTTTTCTCATTAATCAGATCAAAAGAGTGAACAAACAGTAGAATTGCAAAAATATATGTATAAATTCTAAATAAATTATCAACTATAATGGAGAAAACAATAATCAGATAAAATCTAGATCAAAAACTAAATTATAAGTACATTAGCTCATGCAATAACAAAAGATCAAGCCTTTATCCATCAAGAAAATTAACATGCAAAATCATATGAAACTAATAGAAAAGAGAAAAAAAAAAAAAAACCCAGAAATAAAAACATGAGAAATGAAAAGAACTATATGATTACCCTTTTAGAGAGATTTTAAGAGGTGAAAGACCCTTTTTGTGGAGTAAAAGGGTGTAAAGAAAATTTAGAAGAGAGTTTGGAAGTGAAGGAGAAATGGGGTCAAGTCTCAGTTTTGTTTCTCTTCAATTTCAGTTCTGCTTCATCACTAGAAAGAGAAACGTACGAAAAGGAAGGAATTTCTGAAAGGGAAAGATTTTAGCTTTGTATTAATGCTTGTCTTCTAGAGAGAGAAATTCAACAGATTGAACCTTTTTAAGGTAATTCAAAAATAATAAATTGATTATGATTTTAAATATAAAAAATTTTATACAATGGAACTGGTTGGACTTGGAAAATATAAGGGTATCAGAAAAAATAAGGGCATAGATTATTTTATAATATTTTTAATAGACTGGAATTATTATTTTATCATTTTTAATTTATTTTGACAGTTAATATAAAATTTTGACATTTTAAACGAATTTTAAAATTTTTAAATTAATCATTTTGGTTCTTCTATAATTACATTTAAATTTATTGGTTATTAAATGAAATTTTGAACTTAATTAATAATTTTAAAATTTATATTTTACCTATAATTTATATGAATGTAATTGAGATAAATTTGTATGTATATATAATATATAATTTCTTTTTTTACTAAAATAGTACATAATTGATAAGAAATTAAAATTACACTATATATTTATATGAAAAGAAATTAAAAAATAATAAATTCAAATAGTACATCGAAACATATCAATAGGTATTAGTATTAAGATCAAAATGATATCTACACCGATATAATACTAACTATTTTACCCATTGCAACCTCAAAAATAAATTAAGATTATAAAATCGACATGAAAAATAGTTTAAACATTGTAAAGATAAAATAATTAGATTATAGTCGATTGAATTTTAACTTGATTAACATGAGCATTGTTCGAATGCGTTGAAGCACACTACCCTCCTATTTATTGTGTCCAAGAGAAATTATGGAGAATTTTAAATATTATGTCAAAAAAATATATGATCAGAACTTGTTCAAAATTAATAATAATAATAATAATAATAATAATTAAGGCATAAAAAATAAAAAGAAAAATAAGAAAGAAAAAGACAAAAAGGAAAAACAGAAAAGTAAAAGAAGGAAATAAATCCAAATTAATAAGCTTGATTTTAGTAGAATTTTCCTTTTAACACGTGTTCTTCGCATGAATTTCAAATCTCTCACGAGAATGTCGAGTCGATGATTACGAGAGACAAATCTGTTGAAAAGCAAAAGTACAATAGTACCCCCTATATTGTTTCGAATTCACTATCACACCCTTGTATTATGGTAATTTTATTATTTTTGGAATGTAATCTTTCTAAAATTCTAATTTCTAAATTTAGGGTAGTTTTAGGATCATGTCTATTTATATTTTCCTAATAAAAGAAGTGCCAAAATTATTTTCCAAATTTGGATTCGGGTTTTGCTTAATAGAGTGAAAAGAAAATTAGAAAGGTCGGAATATTAAAAAGATGAAAAATATATTTTTTATCTTTCTATAAGTGTGCTTGTTAGGAAGATAGAAAAAGAGAAAAAAAAAGTAAATTTTTTCTCGACATTACTTGATAGAGTTGAAAATGAAAAGAAATAAAATAAAATATTTGAAAATTGCATAATTTTGAATTAAAATACACAATCTCTCTCATTTTCTTTCCTCTCGTCGTTCCAATTTGGAAAGATTAATTTTTATGCAATAAAATGGAAAATGACCATCCGTCTTATTTTCTTTCCTCACTTTTTTTCCTTACGAAGTACACTCAAAATTTATTTTTTTCCCACTTTTGCACTCTCTACTTTCTCCTCCTATCCTTCCACTTTTCCAACCAACTAAACACGCCATTAATGCTGTAACACCCCAAATACAACCCATGCGTTATGACCGAATCTGACATGTCACATGAGAAAAACAGGTTAAATCTTTTTTTATTCGTACTAAAATAGGTATTATTTTGTTATAATCAAGAAAACAAGTTTGATTTAAAATATTTGATAAAGTACTACTAACCTCGAAGGTTGATTGATAAATCAATAATTTAAACTAGAGATCTTATAAACCATGACTTTTGAAAATATTGTTGATAATTCGATAGAAAATTTTCGAGTTAAATTGTTTGTAAAAGTTTGTTATGAAATCTATATGTCAATCTATTTTGAAAAATCTTTATTTACGTTTTTAGAAAAATTCCCATTTAAAAACAATTTAAGCAAGAAAATAAGTACGTCAAAACATAAAGCAAAAATAAAATATTCCAGAGGCCTTATTACAACATAAAAACCCAAAATAGTAGAAGTAATAAAGTGAAAGGAAGTAGAAATCTAAAGTTCAATAAAAACCATTTCTGAAGTACGGCCTCCACTGAGTCATCCATGGCCCAAGTCCACATCACTGAGCATTACCTGCAAGGATTAAGAAAAAGGGGTGAGTTACTAGAACTCAGTGCATGATCCCCTTGCCGTCATCCACTGGGCCTGAGCCTGTATTTCAATATCTTGGGCCTAAGCCCATTTACATAATAGAATATATAAATATAAAAAAATATAAGCAATGTATGCAACCCAACCCATCAATCCAACACACCCCCGTACCAACCATCACACCTGTGAGGATCAAGTCAACCCACCCGCCAATCACACCAAAACGCAGGCAAATTTCCATTTATAATATTTTATTGTGGCCAAGCCACCGATATCAAGTGTAAACATTATAATAAACAGTTTATTGTGGCATTGCCACCAGGCTATACTTCTCTTCAACATTTTTCCCAACCCATGCAATTTATGAAAAATGCAACATACATAAGATGTTCACATATAAATAGAAACCATTTATCAAGTAATTCATTACCATGAATAGACCCATTTAAGCAATAATAATCGGCCCATTAAGGCATTCTAGCATATCAGCCAATTAGGGGCATTTTCGTAATTCGACCCATAAGGGCATTTTCATAATTCAACCCATAAGGGCATTTTTGTAATTTGGTAATCTTACCCACTAAGAGTAATTCGGTAATCTCGTAACCCAAGGGTATTTCAATAATTTACCCTCTAAGGGTATTTTGGTAAATTTTGCAACCCAAACTTAACTACTAATTTGGGGCATAAAAAAATTGAATCTAACCATCTACGTCATATTGACTAAATTGATTATAACTCGAGTTAGGAAACTCAAAATTTAGATCTGTAAATTTTCGTTGAAACTAGACTCATATATCTTCTTACCACAATTTTTCCAGAGTTTTTGGCTCAGTCATTTAGTACAGTTTATTCATTAAAGTTTCCCTTCCTTCACTAACCAATGATTCTGACCTCTCTTACCCTAAACTCAAATATCACACTGTACAGTTTTCATATGTTGCTCCCACTTGTTTCTATTGAAAAATAGGCTCACTAAGGAATCTATACATATAAATTATAACTCGTAATTCACTTCGTACAATTTTAAATGATTTTTCCAAGACAAAACAGGGAACCACAAAGTCAATCAGAACCAGTCTCACTAAAATTAAAATATCACAGAATATAAAATTCATTTTCCTTCTTTGTTTCTTTCATATAAAAATAGACACAGTAAGCTTTCATTCTATATCTTATTCACTTTCTAATTCCCTTTCTCCTATTTTTTCATGATTTTCAAAATCACATCACTGCTACTAACCAAAATTGTTTCATTGCAAAATATGGTTACCACTACGAACCTACGCACGCCCGAGTGATCACGGATGCCGGTTTCTAGTTTTCTTCGATATTTCGACCGAATCGCAGAATATTTCATGCAAACATTTAGAGAGATGTGAGATTACACACCATTTCAAATATGTATTCAGAAGGTATGGGATTACGCACCTGATTTTGATTTCCTAAAGAACCACTCTTTGTTGACACTAAAACAATACCAACCAAAAGTTAGCCTCGGATTTCCAAAAGATTTCATACCCAACGTATAACTTACACTTGAATCACTTACCACTATATCCGAAGGATTAGCAAATAGAATATATCGAGTGATTTCGTCCCTAAAACATAATCGCTTAGTCAAAACTTCAATCTGATTTGCAACATAGCCAAATAGAGATATAACGAAAAATCCAAAAATGAACCCCTTACCTTAATGATGATGAATTCGATTTCTATCGATTGACTTATGGTTACGGGTGAGACAAGATTATGAGAATCGACTTTCCTCTATAACACTATACTAGAAAAAGAACATGATATAAGAAAGTAGGAGATATATTTTGATAAAGAAACAAAGTGAAATACCGATTAGTGATGGACACTCATATTCGGCTAGGAAGAAAAAGAAAATGAAAATGAAAAGAGGGGAATGAAGTCACTTACCAATTCGGTCTAGAAGGGAGTGCCCAACACAAAAGAAAAAGAAATGAAGAAGAAGAGATTAGGTGCTAATAGGTTCGTCTAGTGAAGAGAAAAAGAGAAAAAGAGATAGAAAAGAAGTGTTAGGGAGTTTCGGTTGACAAAAAAATGAAAATGATCAAAATGGTCAAGATGATCAATATGGGATGGGTGTTTCGGCAACAAGGGAAGAATGAGTATAGATTGATTGAGAGTTTCGGCACAACAAGGGAACAAGGTGAACAATAATGCAATGAGAATTTTGGCCAAAACAAAGGAAGAGAGTTGGGAAGAGAAAGCACCAATATGCTAAAAGAAAGTAGGCCTTACAAGCACTAAATTTGCCAAATGACTAATGAAAAATTTGGCTACCCCAAAATCCCCTCCCAAACCGTGTATCATCTTTACCAAAAGATGAACATTGACCAAATAAAATCTTTCCAAAACATCTTCCCCAAAACCGGCCAACATATCCCCCTTCTTGCTCCTTTCTTTTACTCCTTTCCATACACTCCTCCTTACCATATTTCCTTAGCCATCTTTCCATAATTTAAAAGTCTCCCTTACCAAAAATACTATCATGAAGGAACACAAAAATAAATCCCAAAATTTGCACTAGGTGGGATTTGAACTCCACCCCTTAAGCCCATGCATGCAACGCCAAACCACTCCTCTACTAGCTTCACTTATGTTAGCAAAATGCTCACTTATTTCCTTAAGCCTTGATGCTAAAACATACACAATTAATATTTTTAACTAACCTATCGCATGGTATAACGCAACACATAAAATTCTAAATTTTCCAAAATCACTTACCTAATAAATCCAATTTGCAATCAAGCCGTTCTCTTGTTCCAAAAAAAAAAAAATTTAAACACTGCTACGCTCAAGGCCCATAAAAAAATTTAAACACTACTACGCTCAAGGCCCATTGGGCTCAATTCTACTAGACCCAATTTCAAGATGTTACAAATGTTGAAATTCTGCTAAATACTAATAGGTTTAACGTAATTCAGTCTTTTAACTTTTATTAAAAGAAAACAAATTATCTAAAAAGAATTTGCAAAGAAAATTTTAAGGTAAACTAAATAGATAACCACTCAACTATGACAATGTTTCTATTTTGACCACTTAATTATAAAAAAATTATTTAGTCACTAATGTTTTTAAATTTTATTTTTGGTCACTTTACTGTTAAATCATTAAACGAAGGCTAATGTGTCCTTTTATTGGCATAATAAAATTTAGCCTCTAATATTTAGACATTTCATCAATTTAGTCCTAATTCTAAAATTTCCAATAAATTTAATGCTCAATGTTTATATATTTTGTCGGTTTAGTGCTAAACTTTTTTAATCCTTAATTTCTTTAGATGAAGTGAAAAAAAAAAAGGAGAAATGAAGAATAAATAGTAAAAAACTTAATTTAATTAAATAATCAATCAAGGGTAGTGCAAAACTAAAGTCGACTTTGAACACTCTCAACAAGTTTGGTTCAACGGAATGGATATTTTATTCTATCACCATCAATGTTTTACAATAAAACGCTTCTTTGGTTTACCGCATGAGTGATTCTACAAAATTGATATTACAAAATCAATTTCTAACGGTGTTACTGTAAATGTATTAAAGTGTATAATGTAATTTAAGTTCAAGTACTAATTAAATAAAAAAATTTAAGTTTATATACTTTAATAAAAGGATAAACTACATTCAATGTCACTAAATTATTAATAAATTTATATTTTAATCGTTTAATTTCAAAAAGTTACAAAATAATTATTAAACAATTCAAAATTTTCAATTAAGTTACTTAATTATTTGAAAGTTTTATTTAGATCATTAGGTTTTTTCTTTTAAAGTCCAACTAGCAAGCTTCAAGTGACTATTCAAATATCGAGTGTGGTAGATCAATACCCATCAATAAATTGAAGAACTTATTTTAGATCCAAGTTGATTTGATAGTCAATGCCGAAGATTAGAGAAGAAAGTTGTTTGGATTTTGATTTGTAAATTCGCGACATTCAAAGCTATTATGTAAAAAATATTAAATTGTAAAAGAGAAAGGAAATGAGAGCTTTCGATTGGTGTAAGAAATATAAAAAAAAGTTAAACAACTACAATTTTAATAGTTTGTTTACTTATTTTGCTTTGGTAATATACATATCAAATATTTATTAACAACTTTTGGTATATCTTCATGAGAAGACAAACTTTTTGTAATATATATATATATATATATATATATATATATATATATAAAACAAATATTTATTATTTTGTTTGATTAAGAAAAAATGGCAAATCTTGGACAAGTTTAATAGGAGAATGACAAATTAGATTTTTCTTTTTGATTTTCAGCATTTTTAGTTGAATATGAATTTTTTAAGAAGGAAAAAGCTGAAAATCAAGAGGAAAAATATTATTTGTCATTCTCTTATTGGAAATGGATAGGTATAACATGAAATTACAATTTCATATAATCTCTTCTCTTTCGATGGGTATAACTTTAAATATGTCCTAAATTCTATATTTTAACAGTAATATATGGTATTAAGGGTTTCTTAAAGTGCGAACCTTTTGGTTCGTTCTGAGCCGACCTGGGCAGGCGGGTGGGCAACCGCCGTGGCCCCTACCATCGCCTGAGGCCCCTACTTAGGAGCTAGGACCCACTATACTATTTAATACCCAACCTAAAAAACCCAATCCTTAAATCTAATCTAAACCCAACTCAACCCACTCCAACCCAACTCTACACTAAAACTAAAAATAAAATTAAACCAACTCAATAAATAGTAAGTAACAGACCTCACAACAGAAAAAAAAAATTCATAACCTTCTTCAAGACTTCAACTTCAAATCCCTAATAGAAAAGTAGAAAACTCTCAAAAATTTTGACAATATTTTTATACGAGATTCCATTTTGCACCCTCCAGTCTCCAGATCGACAACGAGCTAGCTAGATATTGGAGTTTAACTTCTGCCCTTAAGGAAGCTAATTAGAAGAATTGAAGAAACAAAGTCTTCAAGAGAAACTCCAGTCACTAATTCAGGTAATGCTTTTTTTCTAATTAAAATTAGGTTATCTTTGAGTTTGAAAATTATGTTATTTTAGCAAACTAACCAATTTTGGGTTTTTGAATATCGGCTGAATTTGGGTAGAGAAAAAAAAAAGGGGTTTGAAGTGAAAGGGAAACTGGGAATATATTTATTAATTGGGGGGTAGTGACTTGAGTCATGAGTGAAAAGGTGAAAGGGATATTGCTGAAATTTTAGAAACTTGGAGTAATAATCCAATTTATATGCTACTGTTTTTCCTTATTTAGAAAATAAGGGAAAGGAAAAAGAAGAATAAACTTTCTAAAATAGTTGGATCAAGTGATCAGCAATTGAAACAAAGTTTTTCTGAATCCTTAATGTAGTAACATTGTTTAGTAATTTTATATGTAGTTGTAGAGAGCAAGGACCCATTTTGTACCCTCCAGATTTTTCATTGAATGTTGATTTATAGGTAAACTGATGATGTGTTAACTTCTCAAGTTATTTTCTTTTTAAATTTGGTGTTTAAAGGTTAATGAAGCAGCTCATGTACATAAAATAAAAGATGTATATATTATTCATTGTGTGTGTATTTTTATTCTTAACGCAGTAAATTATGCTTATTCAAACAGCTTTACGTAGTTATATCAATAAACAGTTTAATGTTTAATGTTTAATAAAATAATATCATTTTGGTCTTACCACTAGGATGATTTTTATATGCGAGTTTATTTAGAAAATGAAGTGCGAGGTTATTCTTAGGGGTAATTATGTATTATTATTAGGTAAATTGGTAATGGAATTTAAAAATTTCATAAGCAACAGCTATAATGTGTTTTTTTTAAATTAATTTTGATTTTTTTCGTTTGAATATTTCGATTTTTTGAATGGGAAAATTTGAGAGTTTTTGTTTGAAAATATCTAACTGGGAATTGGGGATTTTCCCTTATAAAAATTGACGATTTGATCTAGTTTTCTGTAGTTTGATTGTGATTATTTGTTTTTGGCTTTGTTTAATTAGTCAATTTTATTGGCAGGAACCTTGGCTCATCATTGCAAATTAAGAAAGCTAAGGATTGTCGATTATTTGTTCATTTCTACAAATTTCTACAGTGCCATTGTTCTAACCTATATTAGTTTTATTATGCTAAATAATGTTGCCTAAATATTTGTCTAGAAGTGAGAAAAGAAAAAAACGAAAACAAAGAGATGAGTTAGTAGAATCACAAAGGGGATCTCTTGATAGATTTTTTAAGAAAAAAATAGGAGAGACCTCTGAAGGAGTGGAAGTAGACAATGTGGACCAATCTAATGAAAATTTAGATGATAATGCTATTAATTTGGATGATCCAATTATGACTATGACCGTGCCAATGTGGTTGAACTTGATCCAAATGAACATAATAATTCTCCAAATCATATCAATGAGGAATTTGCTACTGTGAATGACCCTAATGATGCACAAAATGAGTCAAATGTTGAAGATGTTAGGGATGATCTGCATTTTATTCCTCCTTTAGACATTTACGATCCTAGAAATTAGAGTATCCTTGATAACAAGTCTAGAGATATTTTAGTTGAAAAGGGACCTTTAAGGGAATTGAATCTTAAATTTCCCTTAGATGGTAATTCTAGGCATTTCTCGTATGCTTATTTTTCTAGAAAGTTGATTAATGGAGAGACTAGCGATATAAAATGGTTAGTTTACTCTAAACATGTAGATAAAGTTTTTTTTTTTGTTGTAAGTTATTCACAAAACTAAATAGAAAGAGTTACTTGGCCACTGATGGTGTGAATGATTGGAAACACTTGAGTGACAAACTCAAAGAACATGAGAATAGTTTTGACCATATGACTAACATGAATGTTTGGACTGAATTAAGAGTGAGATTGAAGACTAATCAGACTCTTGATAAAGACTTGCAACAAGGAATCTCAAAAGACAGAGAACGTTTGAGACATGTTTTCTTAAGAATACTTGCTGTAGTTAAATGTCTTGGTAAGAATAATTTAGCTTTTCGAGGATCAAATGAGAAACTTTATGAGGAGAATAATGGTAATTTTTTGAGCCTAATTGAAATGATTGCTGAATTTGATTTGTCAATGCAAGACCATATTAGACGCATTCAAAATGAAGAAATGCATTGTCATTATCTTGGTCACAAAATTCAAAATGAGCTAATTTCTATATTGGCCCATAGTGTTAGAAGTTCTATTTTGAAAATCATTCAAGAGGCAAAATATTTCTCTGTTATTCTTGATTGTACCCTGTTGCGAGCCATCAAGAACAAATGACTTTAATAATACGATGCGTTAATATGTCAAGTGACAAAGTAAAAATAGAAGAATACTTTTTAGAGTTCTTGAAAATGGATGATACATCTGGGATGGGGCTTTATAATGAGTTATTAAATGCGTTAAAATCTCTTGAGCTTAATGTTGATAATGTGAGAGGCCAAGGATATGATAATGGTTCTAATATGAAAGGAAAACATCAAGGTGTTCAAAGGAGACTACTTGAATTAAATCCAAGAGCTTTGTATATGTCGTGTGCTTGTCATAGTCTTATTCTCACTCTTTCTGATATGTCACATTCTTGTACAAAACCTATTTCATTTTTCGGTGTTGTGCAACGTATATATACATTTTTCGCAAGTTCTACCAAAAGGTGGACAATTTTATGATAATGTTTCGTAAATCAGAAATTTCTATCGAATACTCGATGGGAAAGTCGAATTAAAAGTGTTAAAGCTATTAGATTTCATGCTTCCAAGATAATATTAGCTTTGTCAAAATTATACGAATCTTCACGTAATGATGCTAAGGTGAAAAGTGAAGCGAAAAGTTTGGTTAATGCACTTCAAAATTTTGAGTTTTTACTTGGAATTGTTATTTGGTATGATATCTTGTTTTCAATTAACAAGGTGAGTAAAAGTTACAATCCAAGACAATGTGCATTGATACTACGATGAAAGAAGTGGAAGGTATAATATTATATTTTGAAAATTATAGAAAAGAAGGGTTTGAAGCTAGCATTAGTGTTGCCAAAGATCTTGCGCTTAGTATGGATATAGATCCAAAATTTTCAACTAAACGTCCTATTTTTAGAAAAAACAATTTGGTGAGGATGGTCATAATGAAGATTTGCAATCACCGAGGAATCTTTTAGAGGTAATCGCTTTTGGTGATTGTGGATATGGCAATTACTTCTTTGAAAGAAAGATTTGATCAATTAAAGATTTTTGAAAATGTTTTTGGATTTTTAATTGACTCAACACGGTTGAAGTCTTTAGAAAGCAATAAATTAAGAGATTAAGATACATTTTCTCATAATAATTTGTCAGATGTTGATGCTGATGACCTTTATTTTGAAATGAAAGTGTTACAAATGACTTTACCAAATGAGTCAACGATAGCAATTGATATTCTTGAATTTGTCAAAAATGCAGATTCTCATCCTAACATTTCCATTGCAGATCGGATCCTATTGACGATGCCTGTGACAGTAGCTTCCGCGGAAAAAAGTTTTTCGAAGTTGAAATTATTGAAAAATTACTTGAGATCGACAATGTCGCAGGAGAGATTAAATGGTTTAGCAATGTTATCTATTGAGAGAAATATGTTAGATAAAATTGATGTAGATATGATCATAAATGACTTTGCATCAAGAAATGCTCGAAGGAAATGCTTTTATAAGTGTAATATGTATCTTTCATATACATATTTTAAATTTATATGGGATGTAACGAATTTTTATATCCTTTTATAAGAATTAGTATTTTAAAGAAGAAGTGCATTAGGGGCCCATTTTTTCAGTTACTTGGGGCCAAAGAAAATTCAGAACGGCCTCGGTTCGTTAAAGTACCTATAAAGTGCCATTTATGACCATTGATTTAATTTTTTTCTTCATTTATTATTTTATATATTTGTATGTAAAGTTTTAGAATGTAAATTTACAAAGTGGCAAAGCTTACAAGTTTTGTGTTGTTCGGTTAAATGAATATCATGTTTGAATCTTTGTGATTATTTAACAAAATTATATGTTGTATGGCAATAAATATGTGACAATTATTTGATTTTACATGTGAATAATAAATCATCGAAGGAAGATTTATTGTTCGACATATTTTATTGTAAATGTTTTAATAAATATATTTTAAAAAATCATTTTAGACCTTTATAACCAATCGGCTAACCCATATAAGATATTAAAATAAGAAAAATATTACTCTCTTTAAAGTCACAACCGTTTAGAGTTCTTTTGCAAGTGGCTTTAAATAGAGTATTGTTTTTGATATCTCACATGGGTTAGCCATAAGGATGAAAGAAACCTGGATCCGACAGGTTTTGAGTCGATCCGACTCGATAGGGTTAGGGGTCAGTGCAGGGTAGGTTAATTTTTAAAACTAGTTAGGTTGAATCGGGTCGAGTTTAGAATGAAACCGCCCACCCTCCTCAAGGCATTTATGAATTTACCATATATACATATATAATATTAATTAAATTAAAAATCCCTAAAATTTATCACTACTAGTCTCATTCTACCGTCTCTATACTAGTGCCTTTTTACCCCTATAAGGTTATTCCCCTCACTTTCTATCTTAATTTAATAATTTATTAACAGAATTTTTATTCCTTCCTTTTTCTTTATGCTATAATCGCAACATGTGTGTAAATATACATTAGCACACAACTCTAAAGATAAATTATTAAGCAAAATTGATAAGAAATAGTGCCAAAATCATTCATTCTAAAAAAAATTTAATTAATCACAAATTTAAAAAACCTAAAAATAAAATAAATAAAATCGGACCGGACTGGATCAAAGTTAGATATATTATTAATTTTCGGGTTCAGGTTCAGAGTGGGTTAAATTTTTTAAACTTGGGGTTGAGGTTGGAGCATGGTGGTAGAGCATCGAGTTGGATCGTATGGTAAAAACCGCTTGCACGCTCCATTGCCATCACTAGTTAGTTGATGTGTTATAAAGGGCTAACAATGATTTTTTTTAAATATGTATTTTTAAAATTTTAGAGCTAGAACTAAATTGTCGTGTTTTGTAAATATTGATAGTCATATTTATTGAATTTTTAAAACTAGAACTAAAATAACAATTTTGTAAACATTGAGGCTAAATTTCTTGATTTTTTTTTTATATTTAGGATCAAATTGATAGAATGTGTATACATTAGAGAGCTAATTTTGATACTAGACCAATAAAAAATGTTATATTAGCTCGAGTGACTAAAATATTTAATTACGAAAATTTTAGTGATTAAATCGAAAAAATTAATAGTTGGGTGACCAAAATAGAATGAAAGACATAGTTGGATGATCATATTTATAGTTTTCTCATAAAAAACAATTTTCAACATATTCCAGGCCATTATTTAACAGAAAATTTTAAAAGAGAGTTAATTTGCACGTTTCAAAATATTTAAGGGTTAATTTATCTATTTTCATTAAAAACCAAAATACAATATACTCCTAAGTAGAGGTGGGCATGGGCCGGGCCGGGCCCAGATAAAATTTTAGGTCCATTTTTTAGGCTCGGGCTTGGCCCGCCCAAATATGGGCCTAAAATTTTGTCCAAGCCCGCCCGAAAGAAAATTGATAAACTCGAGTCCGACCTGCCCGCCCGCCCATATTAAATTTTTTAAATTTTTTCATTAAATAAAAAATTAAAACAAATATTAAAACAAAAATAAATAAAAATATGTAATTTTTAGCTTTTTTCATTAAATAAAAATTTTAAAAGCAGATATTAAAACAAAAAATAAATAAAAATATGTAAATTTAAAAAGTATATTTAATTAAAATAAAAATATATATTTAATAAATAATTGAATGGGCTGGCCTGGCTCGGCCAAAAAGTTTTACTGAGTCTGCCCATTTTCTAAACGGGCCTCATTTTTTTGCCCAAACCCATATTTTGGGCCTATATTTTACCTGAACCCTCCCATTTTTCTAAGCAGAGTTTGGCCGGGTAGGTAGCTCGGCCCATGTCCACCTCTACTCCTAAGTACATAGAATTTCCTAAAAACTTTTTACTTCAGGGGCGAAGCTAGAATAATTTTTTAGGGGGGTCGAATGAAATTTTAATTTTTTATAATCTATATATTTATAATTTTTAAAGGATTAAATCAAATTTTTATAATTTTAGGGCTAAAGCACAATTTTACATTTATTAATTTAAAACTTTAAAAATTTTAAAATATCTAAATAATAATTTTCTATTTTAAGAGGCCCGGGCCTTGCCCTAAATTCACCTCTGTTTTACCTCTATATAACATGTCTAACATCAAACATCCAAAATTTTTTAATGCTTTTCATGTATTCGAAACTTTTATTCCGTACATATATTCTAAGATAAAAATAATAAATACATATTCTATAAAAATTGAAAAATACAAATTTCTTCTAATGTCGCAATTAAAATTATATATTTTTCAAATATTTCTTTTTTTTTTGAAATATCAATCTCGGTAATTAATATTGGTCCAGAAGCGGTAGGCAAGCACCCTAACCTCTAAAATGGAAATTTATGGTTTATTCACTTTAAAACATGTAATTTTATATATTAATACATAATAAAACTTCGATATAATCTTTTTAAAGAATATAAAATTATAAACTAATATAATAACAAAATTACATTTTAATTATTATAAAAATTATAATTTAACTTTGATGTCTCAAAAAAATTAATTTTAGCCGAGTGAGTCATAACTAAAATTTTTAATTAAAATGGAGTAAAATCAAATGTTCTTTCTTGAGATTTTTTTCTCATGTCCATTTTGTCTATCTATATAATGGTCTAATTGCTAAATAAGGACCTCTAGTAACTTTCATAATTCTATTTCATATTTAAATCTTCTAGAATATCATATTTTCCATTCTTTCCAATTTAGTCCTAATGGACAATTCAATTGCTAATTAATAAAATCTCTTCATGAGATTTTCACATTATCATGCAATCACCTCAAATACCTTAAAAAATTCATAAAAATCATATTTTTACTTCGAATTTGTGGTCTCGCACCACTATTCCTTCTAGGCCCTAAGTCGGGCTATTACACACATGGGCTGAACCTTTTCACACGGCTAAACCACACGTGAACCACACGAGTGTGTTGTAGGTCGTGTCAATTTCAAGGGATTATGCATTGAAAAGTGGAAAATCACGGTTTTTAGGTTTTTCGGGCATGCTAAGACGTATATATGACAAAAATAAGAATATATGAGGGAGCTGTTAGAGAATACTCAAGAAAACAACTTGAAAGACACCATTGAAGTCGATTTTGAAGCAAATTTCCGTCAAGATTGAAGATTCCCAATTGATTTCTTAGGAAGTTATCACAAGTTTCTTTATTTCTTTCAGTTATACTGTATCTTGGATTTTTTCTATTTTTGATCATGAACTATACTTAGAAAGATGAACCCCATGATGGATTCTGTTGTTTGATTTTTATTTTATGCAATAAATACTTTGTTTCTTGTTCTCAATTTTGTGTGCTTAATTCTTGGTTTGATATTTCTAGAGTATTAATCCATATTCGATGTGTTTAAATTGGTGGTTAAATAGACCCTATTTAAGATTAGATATTGTGTAATTGAGTGAAGTTCATGCAATCCTAGAAATAGGATGATATAAATCTGTCGAATTAGAGTCAAATCTAATAGGAAATTCATAGCACGAATTAATGAGATAA
>CP106726.1:19425647-19488506 GCA_025506655.1 Gossypium rotundifolium
CCCCTTTGTATCTATTGACCACCTCTACACATTTGCACATACCCGACCTCATGATCAAGTCCTAGCCATGTCCTAAGGATCTTTCTTAATCGATGGTCCCTCGACCCACATTTATAACGCTTTTACTCCTTCCCCAAAGATTCTCCTACATGAGACCTTCCACACTGAGCACACGGATGAAACTGATTCCCAGCAGCTAGCATAGAAACGCGAAAAGGACCCTCAACCCTAGGCTTTTTTCGAAAACCCCGATGACGTTGTCAGTCCAAAACTCTTCTTATTCCTGCCCTTGTCCTTATCCCTGTCCTGCCTCTCAGCTCACTTAACCTCCTCGGCTATCTTAGCCTTTTCCACCAGAATAGCAAAGTCTCGCTTTCGCTGAGGAGCTATCAATACCTACAGCTCATTCTGTAGCCCATCCTCGAATCTCACACAGCGCTCGTAGTCAGTTGTAACCATTCCTCTGGCATACCAGCTTAACCGTAAGAATTTTACCTCATATTCAGTTACTGTCTTACCCCCTTGTACTAGGTTTAAAAATGCCTTCCTCTGTGCGTCTATACAACTAGCCTCGACGTACTTCCCTTCAAACTTTACCTTAAAGAAACCCTAATCCACTCGGTCTACCGGAGTACCCTCTTTGACAGTGAGCCACCACTGGTAGGCCTCATCCCGGAGTAAAGAAATAGCACCTTTCAACTTCTCTTCAGCTGTGCAGTCCAAGTCATCCATGATTCTCTCGACTGCTTCTAACCAATACTCCGCCATGTTCAGAGCTACCCTAGAGACACCTCTGAATACCTCAGTTTCGTTCGACCGAAGTCACTCAGACACGGACTTCCTAGCCCCAAAACTTACGTTTAATCCTACAACTCTCTAAAACTGCAAGATGGCACGAGACAACTGCGTCGTCTCCACCCGTCTGATCTTAAAACTCAGCTTCCACAGCTGGCGGCGTCGTTTCATTCCCCGATCCATGACTAGACCCCACTGGTTCTGATACAGTCATCCTACCTCTACCACGCCTACGTGTATTACGTCCATGTGCCCTAGAACTCATGTCTATCGTTCGCGTCTTAATCTGCTTTAAGAAATTTTATGCATTAGCTTTTTGTTCCACTGATTATTCGCGAACAATTTTATGTAAAGAAGTTCGATAGTGGTTCTTTCGATTTCAACGTTATCGTCTCAAGTCTACTGCCCTAATTTAGATAATCACATTCATTCATCATCAACATCCACAAACTCAAATTCACCACTAGGGCATTTTCGTCCGTTCACTACCTAGAGGTATTTTCATAATTTATATTATAGAGGTATTTTTCAAAATTTTCCAAAAATAGGGTGTCTTTGTGATTTTATAAAATAAAGGTATTTTGGTGATTTTACAAATCAAGGGTAGTTCGGTAATTTGTAAACTGAGGTATTTTAATAATTCTTAGAAATCGAGGGTGATTTGGAAATTTTATCAAAATAGGGTATTCGGTCCCTTTCGGGTTTTAATTATAAATTTTGGCCTGTTAACAAGTCCTCACGGTTAAGGTGAACAATCACTACGCACCAGATAGGATTCCAGAAAAGAGGAGGTGAGTCGCTAGGAATTCTGAATCCATGCCTAGACATGCGCATGCTTGTTACCGCACCTGAACTCTGCGACTTGCTCTCGAGTTTAGTGAAATAGATTAAGTCTTATAAAGTTTAGTGTTGGGGTAACCTAATCCTAGGGTTCAATAGTTCCTAATCCTAACTTACTAACCTACAGTCCCATAAAACCTATTAATCCCACATACAAATCACACAACAGTTTTGAGTACTTACCTGGCAGACTTGGGCCAGAGATGCAGGTGCCATGCCGGAAGTAACCTAGATAGAAATTCATGTTTTGAAAACCCATCTTTAGAAAAACGTTTTGAGCCCAGAAACCCTCAAAGTCAAGTCTTAAACTGGGCTCTGATACCAAATTGTAATACCCCAAACCCGGCCCAAAACCCTACGGCCGGGTTCGAAATGTTACGGGGAAAGGTGTTGAGAAAATTTGGGTTTTAGAGGTGATTTCTCGTTTAAACTTAGCAATTTAAAAAAAACGTTTGAGTTGCACAAGTTCAAATCATCCTTTGTACGGAAAGTTTGGGAAACCGAAAGGTTTATAAGTAATCCATATTTTGAAAACTTCATTTAAATTCAAGTGTTGCAGAGATCTTAGAGTTTCTTTATAAATTAAACATTTGATAGCAGACCCAACTTAAAACTTAAAAATCCAAAGTGTTTAAAGTGACCTTATTATAATAAAAATACCCCAAAAAGAAATTAAAAGTTTATAATGTACTTTAAGAATAAAAAAACGGCTTCTGCATGGCCACCTTATATCCTCTCTGACCCGGTCCAAAGTATCACGTATTACCTACATTGTTTAAAAAATGGGGTGAGTCGTTTTGACTCAGTGTGCAATTAAACCACATATTTCCACAAATGGGCTTAGCCCCAAAACCACATCAAATCAATATAGCACATGTTATCATGCATTATGTTAACCCAACCCAACCTAATATCCAACCGCTACACACCACCTATATAACCAACCACCACACACTAGGGGATTACTAAATCGACCCTCCATCCGCTACACACCTCTTTGGCAGTCATCCTGCTCAAAGTCCACATAGTGGTCTAGCCACATATCCACGTGATTAAAATCACAATATCCACGATGAGACTCAAGATCGTCATCAATCCACGATGTAGCTCAAGGCTAACATCAATCCACGTACATAAATGTACACACTTCCCCTTATTCAATATATACCGATCCCCATGCACATGCATCATATTATAATGATATGGCAATATAACGTATGAACATACTAGATAGGCACATATGACATGCTTACATGTATCCACAATAATTAACCACCACCACAACATAGATAGTATACTAACCTGGTTACCGGTTTACCCGAATTAGGTAATAGCATCACCACAACCACTATTTCGACTACCACTCATATTACATATTTTAATTAAAGTAACTAAGTAAATCGTGTGTTAATTACACACCTGAGAACCTAAAGAACTAGACTATCGATCTCCCTCACGTCCTCACTCGAAGAGATCACAGTGATCTGCTTATCTATGTCGACGCCGCCCACGCCGGGAGGCCAATCCCAAACCGTGGCCCGATTGCTTTCTTGAATTTAGGAATAGGGACAACGTGTCCAACCCTTTCTCTCCTTGGTGGTACTCGAATCCATCAAATAATATCTTGGTTAGAAGACTCAGTTAAAATGCGGAATATCACTATAACGAATCCAAAAGAATACTTTGATGAAAGAATACCCTTACCACAATCGACAAGATCCGAGGCTATTTGCTTAAGTTTACACGAATGTCGAAATCCCTATACAAGCCCATGTTAGATTCGGCCAAACACCTATGATCCAGAAGAAATGACCTTCGGCCAAATAAAAAGTATTACCTTCTCACCTTGAATAAACGAACCCAATCGATCCCTAATATTCCTTTTCACTGACTGCACACAAAAGGCACGAAATCAAGCCCCCATAGGTTCGACCACACAAGAAAGCTGAAGTTAGCCTCTATTTTCGGCAAACAAAAGAGGAAAAGAGAGAGATCTAACTAAGAGAGAGCTCCTTACCAACCCACTAAAACCGATTGAGAAGGCTGACAAGAGATGAGTGACGGCACTTCCTTTGAAGGTTCGGCTTTTGGAATAAGAGAAGAAAGGAGAAAAGTGACCTTAATGGTCTTTTAGAATTTTGGCTATGAGTCAAAAGAAGAGAAACGAGTTGAAATGCTAAGTGATTTTCGGCATATGAGAGGATGAGAGCAAAAAATAAAAAATAAAAAAAAGAGAATAAAATGGAAATGCAAAATACCACTCTCTAGCTGACACCAAACCCTTATACACTTGTAAAAAGAATTCAGCACTCCTCACCCCTCTCAAAACCAAAAATGCCACCCCCCTAAAGTCCCACATTCGGCCACCACCTTCCCTCTCTCTCAAATCCCTTCTTTTCCTCCTAATTCCTCTCAACATCACCCATTCAAAGGTGTTTGAATGAGTCCAACTCCTATCTCCCCTCTTAGCTGCATATTTGAGTTATTTGACTCACTCTACACTTCATCCTTGAAGTGTCCTAGCCGATCTCCAATACCTCCCCTTCTGAAGCAAAAAGAAACAAATCCCAAAATGCTACCCATGCTGCTCGAACCCTAGTCCTCCCACCTGTATGAGGCGTCACCCCCATGTGCCCCAAGTGGCGCCTTCCCTGCCACCTTACCACTTCAATTCTTATGCCCTTAAACACCACCTTTATTCCCTTAAGGCCTGATGCCACTAGCTCTCCCTTAACTGCTCAAAAAAAAAAATTTACCCAATACCCAAACTTAACCTCAAGGTTTTCCGAAGCCCCCAAACACACTCACACAACATACAGAGCATACTAACACGCAGATATGGATTAAAATGCAAGACCCCTAAATCTCAGATGTTACAATAAGGACATATCACTCGAGCATGAGCTAAGCAATTTAAAGAGGCCATTTCAGCCTTAGTAAAGCAAGTGTGGGGCGAGACATTGGCTGGAAACATTGAGAGAGCTTGGATCAGGTCAACGAGATCACCTTGCAACCTCTTGCAAGCCGAACTCAGCTCAAACTTAGCTCCATGAGTTCGATTCAGCTCAATGAGCTCAAATCCACCTCAATTTAATTTATACATTTCTTTAGTTGCTGGAATAAATTAAATGCATTAGTTATTTTAGTTAGTTCAGCTTAAATAATTATTATGTGTTTTAATGTGTCAAAAATCTGGACAATTTAATTATGTTTTAAATGTGTTTTATTTTAATGCATGTTTTTAATATGTCATAGTTAGTACATATTTTTAATTTGTTCTAGCTACAACCAAATTTAATGTGCTGGAATTAAATTGTCTTAGCTAAAACATACTTTTAAAAGGGTCCTAGTTGTTGCCGAATTAATGTATCTTAAGACTAATTAATTTTGATAAATTATTAGGTGCAACTACATACATGGAATGGCTTGAATGAGGGAGTGCTGATTGTTCAGCTTTTCCAAGCATCTTTTAGTGTATGCCAAAGGCCAAAGGAGCTGCTGATTTAATTTTCCCAAGCTGACTATTTAAGTCTCCAAAGCAGCCTTGAAAGTTTTCACACCAGCTGAATATTCCTTCCACATAACAGGGCTATTCGGTTTTGTGTTTTCACACATAGGGGCTGCTCACATTCGGTTTTCACACCTAAGGACTATTGAAGTGCCCCAAGCTACCTTTAATTAGTTCAACACTATTCAGCTGATCAAAGCAGCTTAGTTAACCAGTGCACCCCCTTGGCCGAATTTAAGCATGACCATTCAATTCATTTCAGCTCACCGTCATTTCATTAAATAACAAGCTACTAGAAGGCATTAAAAGGTGCCTATTAGGCGCCTCCAAGGTCTTTGGAAGCTTCAAGGAAGTTGCTAGGAAATTTCCAAGAAGTTTCAACTTATTTAAGTCAATTCAAATGACCATTTAGCTACCTTAATGCCTATTCGGCTAGCCTACGAATTTAGCTATAAATATGAACCAATTGAGTTGTATTTAATATTTTTTCCATTTTTAATGAACTTTGAGTTATTTGTGAGCATTTTTTACTCTCAAATTTTGTCTAAGACTCAGCTTGACTGATCTGCTAGTCAGTGGCGTCAACCTATTTCTTTTATCTGAACTTATCACTCTCGTAGTGTGGCATTCACCAAAACTATACCTTTGGTTCTTACCTTTCTAGGTAACGGGTCAAGGTCCTGTCCTATCTTCCAAATCACCTTAAGATTCATATAAGTCTCGGGTAAACACTCGTATATAGTGTTGGTTCATTCTTGACCCTTAAGCCCATTTCGTTCCATTACCACAAACTATTTCATTTCTTTTGTTTCCCTTATTAGCCGGGCTAATATTATCCTATACTTAGCCATTTTTGAACCTATTTTTATCACCAAAATTCCATACTTTGTCAAATTTGACATTATTTAAAAATTAGAACGATACTTTTTCGTTTGACGATCGAGCACATAAATGACTCGAACATCTCAACGAGGCTATGGTTGCATCATTTGGTATTAAAGCTTGCAAAAACAAGAAGTACGGACATTCGTAGCTATCCCGGAATAGGTTCGTAAAAAAATTGAAATAAAATTCGTGTATCAAAAGCATTCATTTGTATTCAGTAATATTGTATTAAAAAAATTTTGAAGTTAAAAAAAAAGTGTTGAAAGTTTGTATTCATCTCCTTGTATCCCCGATCATCGACTTTCTTGCTATTATCAATATATACCTTCACGCCACACTCAAGACTAAACACTTTTATTTCAGCCAACCTTGCACCTTTTCATTAATACCCTTGTAAACCCCCTTGAAGCCGACCCCTAGACTAAAGATAAAGTCTAACGAGTCTTCTACAAAATCACGAGAGAAGAAACTAGTGGAAAAAGGCACGAGTGAAGTAAGAGCATTAGAAAGAAGAAAAAGCTATAAAAGAGTGTAAGCACGAGTGTGAGTGCCATTAACTCTTTCTTTCTGAGTGAACGTGATTGTGAGGTTTTATTTTTATATGTCTAGAAGTCCAAAACGTAATTTGGCGGAAGGCGGAGGACGACAACCCATTAGAAATGTAACCCCCGGAGGAGGTGGAGTACCTGACTTAGGCCAACAAGCTCTGTTACGAGAGTTCCAACGTATGTTGCGGAATGAGTTAGAGTCATTCAACGAGCGCTTGGAGTGAGTAGAGGAAAGGGCTCAACGAGAGCAGACTCCCCAAGGTCCACAAAGAGATCGAGGGCTCCCGAAAATCAACCAAGATGACCTCTATGACCCAAGTGATGTCGAAAGTGATCAAGAGTCAAACCAAAGTGAAAGGTGGAGAGGTCCAAGGAACCGAGGCCTTAGAGAATGAGGGCGAGTGGATGATGATTTGAAGAATATCAAACTTTCCATCCTACCATTCCAAGGCAAGCCTGATCCGGAGGCGTACCTTGAGTGGGAGAAGAAGATTGAATTGGTGTTTGAGTGTCACAATCACTCTGAAGCCAAAAAGGTAAAGTTGGTAGCAATTGAGTTTTCGGACTACGCGATGATCTGGTGGGATCAATTAACCACAAGTCAAAGATGGAATGGAGAACGATCTATCACAATTGAGCCGAGATGAAAGTGGTGATATGGAGGAAATTTATCCTATCCTACTACCACCGGGAACTCTATCAAAAACTCCAAAATCTTACCCAAGCATCAAGGAGTGTTGAAGATTATGACAAAGAGCGGATGTCTAAGAAGACCGCGAGGCAACAATGTCGCGCTTCCTAATAAAAAAGATTTACTAAAAGGGTTAACTTCAATCCTAAAAACAGAATTTTGTGGTTATACTAATTAAAAAGATCTGGATAGCCAATCCAGTTATATCTTGTCAAAATTAAAATTATGTGATATAATATATTTAGAAGAATTTTCTAAAAAATTTCTTCATGAATATCAAAAGTTAAAAATGATAGTATAGACTTTTGGAAAACCAATATTTTCATAAATTACCACCACCATGGGATGAGCTTTGTATAAACAAATATGCTTCTTTTATTATAAAACATATTAATGATACCAATTACGAGGGAGGGAGGGTAGTATGCACAAACCAAGGCTATATTAATATCGTAGAATTTTATTAAACAATAAGAAAGTAGGTAATTTACAAAGAGAATTTACAAAAGGATGATAAAGAAAGATTTCTCTGATTTCTTGAGCAAGAGAGTATACAAAAGAAAACCAAATTTGATATTTTTCTCGATGCCTTGTTTAGGCTACAACAATGCCTATTTATAATACAATTCTAAACTCTAATTCATTTACAATTGAAATCCGAACAGTATCCTGATAAGGATTACTTAAATGTTGGCTTCATGATTTCTTCCACGTAGCCTTCTTGATTTGATGGTTGCTTTCATAGTCTTCTATCAAAATTGTTGTGGTTGTTTCCACGTTTCCATGCATTAATGGTTGCTTCCATCATGCTTGCCTCATCTTTGTCTTATTCATTTATGGATGGTGATTTCCTTCTTTTCAAGTCACCTCCAAAATTGAATGCTCCTTTTTTGGATGCCATTCTTCCACGTGTTATGTTTTGCTTTTAACCTTTCATTTCCTTGATTTCATCGAGATTTAATGATTTTGGTGGAGGAACTGGTGTATTCCAGCTTTTCTACGTGTCTCTGATTTCCGTTGTTAGCAGATAATCATCGATCTCCATATCAACTATCTTTTTTAATAACTGAATAGATTCTTCATCTCTTTCTTCCTGGATTTTTCCAATGTCATATGCTAATATTCTTCTTCCATCGGTCCAGAACAAATAAGTATTTTGTTGAAGTAAAAACTGGGCCTGGGTCATTAAATCAATTCACGCTTATCCCCAAAACATAGTATGAATAATCCAAATTTGATATGGCTGATAAAATTTTTCTTTTTCAGCAATACCAATAAAAGTATTTATTTCTATATGAAAGTAATAGACAAAATCGTCTATATTAGTAAAATTTATTAATTTAGATTTTACTATAGCAGGAAAATCTTTTAATAAATGAAAAGAAAGATTTTGGACTGTTATTTCTTTAACAAATCCCCATTCAATACTGGTTATATCAAATGGTTCATGATCAAGTCAAAATTTAATAGTAGGAAATTCTTTTCCTATTTCATTGGTAAAAACATAGGCTTGTAAAAATATTTTGAAAAGTTTACGTAAATTGAGTTTGTTTGGTTGCAAATAGCTCTATTTATTTTTGAAAAATATCCGGTGGTAGAATTTGTATACATTTATTATATAGACATATTCTAAACATTTTATTAATAATAGGGCTGTTTGTCCCTTTATTAATAAAATATTAAAATATATTAAGAAGGTTATTTATCTCCTTAATATAAAAATAATGTTTTATTTTATATCGTAAAACATTATTTTATGATATTAATATGTTAAAATCATATTTCCAAAGAAGAAATTTATAAAATATCTAAGTTTAAAATATGGTCACAAAAACACATAGAAAAGTTAGTGGTAATACAATCACTAAGGACACTAAAAGAGGATTAACGAAATCCCATTATTTACTAAAGATAAAATAAAAGGATTAAAAAAATATCCTCGGGTTAGATATATATACATTTAGGAATAATTATGATAACAATTAGAGCTTTATTTAGAAAAGCTCATGATGTTCCTATTTTAACGGTATTATTAGATAAAAGATTTGAGAATCCAATAAAAGCACTTATTGGAGGAATTCAATCTAATTTACACACGGGAGTTATAGGATTTAAAGTTAAACCAAATTACTTTATATCCATAACAGACCCTCTAATAGAAGAATGTCTATGTCTTAGAATTCAGACAAAAATTTCTGATATTAGTGATTTAGCAGAAGATTTAGCAATAAGCTGGACTTCTATTAATGAATATACTAATACAGCAGAAGTAGAAATAAAATAAATAAATAACAAAATAATTGAGCTTTTTGAACCTAATAAGTTTACTACGGAAATTCAACCAAAATTATTACATTTAAAAGACCTATCAATTCCAAAAGACGGATGATAGAAAAACTAATAATGCAAGAACTTCTAAACTAGTAAGTATTATAGAATATATGTCATCACGGAGATAAGTTATATTTTAAAAATAATTTGATAACGAATCTGGATGATAATTTAGTTTTACCCTCTAGTTCTCAACGGAAGAAGATGGTGAAAATATAAGTACTTCTACATCAATAGGTATGAAAACAGTTCATATCCCTATTTTCCTACTACACCCAGTAAAAATTCTAGAAACACTAGAATGGAAGATATACAATTTTCAATAGAAAATATTATTAATTTTCAACCATGAAAAATACATACATTAAAATTACATTACACAATAAAGAATATAAATCATATTCTTTACATGCTTTATTAAATACAGGAGCTACAACCAGTAGTTGTAAAAGAATGCTATTCTGAAGAAAATTGGAAACACATAAAAAGATAATAAATATTAATGGAATAAATGGTAATAAAACTACTATTTATTATAAAGCAAAAATATACCAATCTATATAAATAATGTTAGATTTATAATTCCAAAATATTATGTTTTCACGATATGTATGGTGATATTTTATTAGGAAATAATTTTATAAATCAATATTTACCATTATCTATTGATAAAAATTAGTTATGTTATCTATAGAAAAACTTCTATAGAAATACCACTAGTAGAAAATCCTAAATTTATTTGTACTAATAAATTTATAAAATATTCTGGGGAGATGTTCTACAATTTCTTATCGATGGGAAGAATTTGAAAAGGAAAATAACAAAAGGATCAACTTATTAATCAAATAAGTACCCTAAAGATTTACTAAAAGGGTTAACTTCAATATTTATCGAGACATTGCCAATATCGTGGAGCTGCAACATTACGTGGAAGTGATGGACATGGTGCACATGGCCATCAAGGTGGGGAAACAATTGAAGCGCAAAGGTGCCATTCGAGGCTATTCCACTGCGAACCCCTCTAAATGAAACCAAGGCGTTAGCAAAAATAATCCATCGAGCCGTGCTAAAGAGCCTACAGTGCCAGCCAAGATGAGCAAGCCTTTAGGTGAGACAAGCAAAGGCAAGGCTACCGAGAGTTTTCCCTACTGTTCGAGGGACATCAAGTGCTTCAAATGCCTTGGGAGTGGCATATTGCTAGTCAATGCCCAAACTGAAGCACTATAGTGGTGCGAGCGAATGGAGAAATCGAGTCAGAGGAAGAAGTCAAAAATGATCTTGAAGCCACATCCGACGTAGAGGAAGACTTAGATCATGCTGTTGATGGTAAACTCCTTATTGTCAAGAGGAGTCTAGGTCTCCAAAGTGTGGAGAATGAACAGCAAAGGGAAAACATTTTCCATGCACGGTGCCAAGTCTAAGGAAAAGTATGTATCATGATTATTGATAGTGGGAGTTGCACAAAGGCGAGCACTCTCATGATGGAGAAGTTAGGACTACCGTCCACCAAGCATTCGAGCCCGTATAAACTCAAATGGCTCAATTATTGTGGCGAGTTAAAGGTAACAAAACAAGTGCTTGTATCCTTCTTTTTTGGGAAATATGCCGATGAAGTACTTTGTGATGTTGTGCCCATGCATGCGGGCCATTTGCTACTTGGACGCCCGTGGCAGTTTGATCGAAGAATCATCCATGACGGGTATACCAATATGTATACATTCAAACATTTGGGCAAGAACGTGACGTTAGCACCCTTGACGCCGAAGCAAGTCTATAAGGATTAAATAAAATTGCAAAATTCTGTAGAACAAATGAGGGAAAAAGAAAAGAGTTAAAATGCAAAAGAAAATAAAATTGAGAAAAAAAAGAGGAAAAAAAATAAAGTGAAAAGGAATCGAGAAAAGAAAAAAAAGAGAAAGAAAAAAAGTGAGAAAGTGAATGTTTTTGCAAAAGCAAGTGATGTACGAAAGGCATTTTCGTTGAGACCATTTGGTCTTGTGCTCATGTACAAGGAAAACTTGTTTAGCATTAACAAATTTCCCGAGAACTTGCCTTCTTCTATTGTGTCGTTTTTACAGGATTTCCAAGATGTATTTTTGGAAAAAAACTCCAAGTTGGCTTCCACCACTTCGTGGAATTGAGCATCAAATCGATTTTGTGCCTGAAGCTGTCATTCTGAACCGACCATCATATCAGACTAATCTTGAAGAGACCAAGGAACTCCAATGGCAAGTCAATGAGCTTCTGGAAAAATGCTACATTCGCGAGAGCCTTAGCCCATGCGTCGTGCCTTTTTTGTTGGTATCAAAGAAGGATGAAACGTGGCGCATGTGTGTCGATTGTCGAGCTGTGAACAAAATCACCATCAAATATCAGTATCCAATACTACGCTTAGACGACATGCTCGATGAATTAAGTGGTGCCAGGTTATTTTTGAAGATCAACCTTAAAAGCGGGTACCATCAGATTCGCATGCGAGAAGGTGACAAATGGAAGACTGCCTTTAAAATAAAAACACGGTTTGTATGAATGGTTAGTCATGCAAATTGGCCTAACCAACGCTCCTAGCACTTTTATGAGACTTATGAATCATGTATTAAGATCATTTATCGGTAAGTTTTGTGTTGTATACTTTGATGATATACTCATTTATAGCAAATCGTTGGAAGAGTATGTAGTACACCTTAAATCTGTTTTGGAGGTTCTTCGAAATGAGACCTTATATGCTAATCTTAAAAAGTGTATGTTTTGCTCTGACAAGGTTGTTTTTTTAGGTTTCATTGTAACACCCTAAACCTGGCCCATGCGTTATGACCGGATCTGACATGTCACATGATAAAAACATGTTAAATCCTTTTTATTTGTACTAAGATAAGTATTGTTTTGTTATAATCGAGAAAACAAGTTTGATTTGAAATATTTGATAAAGTACTACTAACCTCGAAGGTTGATTGATAAACTGATAATTTGAACTAGAGATCTTATAAAACCATGACTTTTGAAAATATCGTTGATTATTTGAGAGAAAATTTCCAAGTTAAAATATTTGTAAAGTTTGTTATGAAATCCATTTGTTAAACAATTTTGGAAAAAAAATCGTTGGTTATGCTTTTAGAAAATCCCCATTTAAAACAATTTAAGAAAATAATAAATATGTCAAACATAATGCAAAATAAAATATTCCAGAGGCCTTATTACAACAAAAAAAACCCTAAATAGTAAAAGTAATAAAGTGAACGGAAATAAAAATCTAAAGTTCAATAAAAACCATTTCTGAAGTATGGCCTCCACCCGAGTCATCCATGGCCCAAGTCCCCATCACTGAGCATTACCTGCACTAGGTGGGATTCGAACTCCTCCCCTAACGCCCTTCATGTGATGCCACAACCTTCTTGCCATATGCTCACTTATGCTAGCAAAATACACACTTAATTCCTTAAGCATTGATGCTACTTACTTTCTCTCCTTAAATTGCTTAAACACAAAAGTTTACCTATAGCCTAACTTGAACCCGGAACTTCTTAGAAACCTTATAACTTTCCAAAATCACCTTACTAATAAGTCTAACTTGAAATAATGCCATTCTCTTGTTCTCAAAAATTTTAAACACTCCTACGCCTAAGGCCCAATCTACTAGGCCCAAATTCGGGTCGTTACAATTATTCCCTCCTTAAAGAAATTTCATCCTCGAAATTTCCAACCAACTACTAAACGCATCGCTCAAATCACACCACTATGCTTTCACTGCGCACTCTGATCTTAATAACACTAATGTACTTTTAACATAATCTTGAATCCTCTTACAATCAAACATCTAACCATAGAAGCAAGCAGTTATCTACCACTTATACCTAAAATTTTCTACATTCAATCATCACATCCAACCAAAACATACGACTTGATGGTGATGAAACAATCCGAAGCCTTATCTTTGTTTAGACCGCATCTCAAGCATGCTCCTGACCTCCTCCAGCATTCTCCAAGATGACGACTTCTGCAATAATCGCAAGTCAAAAAGTTTGGATGTGCCTTAACATGCTTTACGGAACGAGTCTGTGACTCAAAAGAACCGTGATCTCTTTTCTTCTTACAGTCCACACACCCAACTCAAAGCACTTCACCAATTCATTTAACCTCCTCCAATACCTCATTAACTATCTAAGTCAGCTCATCAACCCCAGCTCGATAATGAAACCTCGTCTCAGCTACTAGCGATGCCAACGCCTCCCTTTCAGAAACATGCCCCGATGCTAAAGATCTAGTCCTAGCACCTCGGCCTCTACCACGTCCATGTCTACTGCGTCTACGTCCTCTAGCGCTCATGTTCACTAATGTCAATTTAATCTGATTAAGAGTCTTATGAATCATTAAGCTATTCAATGTTTATTAAACAATGTTTTATGGAGTATAGGAAGTAAAGTCGTTTTTGCAAAACGTATCTTAAAGTCTCAATCTCTATAGTTTCAGCTCCTATAGCTAAGAGTTCTGGAGTATTTCTACAGTCATACCACAATAATCATAAATTGAAAACATAAACTTACTTGACTTGGTGTTTGATAAACAGTAAAAGTAACATATTTTAATCCCACATTTAGTATGCTTTTGGATGAATTATCCTTGATTTATGTAAAAAGATGCTTGTAATCCTTTCTTTTCATGTCTTATACCCAGGAAAGAACCCAAGGATGAAAAGAACACAAAACGGGCCTAAAACGAAGCAAATGGGCCTTAGCAAGAATTTAAAACGGCCTGGCCCAAAGCCCACACGACCGTGCCTCGCTGATTACCTAGAGCACGTGTAACACCCCAAACCTAGCCTATTTGCCCTGACCGGATCTGGTATGCCACGGAGTAAAATAATTTGAGTCCTTTTGAAAGTTTGGTGAAAACTTGGAAAATTTGGCTAAGGTATGAAAACGGGGTTTGAAAACTTAGTTGGGCTTTTTATAAGTATGGTTGGGCTGATAAAACCCTATTGAAAACATTTGATCATGTAGCATTTTAAAATCATCTGTGTTATTGGTGACTTGGTAAATTTTGTTACCCGATGGTAACTTCCTTGAAAACTCATAGTAGTTACTTAGTTGAAAAAAATTACTTTTAACCGGTTCAATTAATATTTATAAAATTCCATTTGTAATATAACATGAGTAAAATAAAGCAATAAAATAAACATCCAACAATAATTAGTGGCCTTATTACAACCCAAAATAAAAACTTAGAAAATAAATAAATTTTGACTTAAGCAAAGTAAAAGCAAATCCAACGACAAGCATGGCGGCCTCGAGTCCTCTCCGGCTCCATCTCCGCGATCTACTCATCTGCAAAATGTTAAGGGAAGGGGTGAGTCACCAAGACTCAGTGTGTAAATCCCCCACCCGGAAATACAACTCATACACAAGTCATTAATAAACATGCACATGCAACCCAACCTAACCATCCATACTCCTTAACTACCCCGTGTGGTCAAAACCACTGGTGGTCAAAACCACTGATGACTTAGAGTCACAAATCAAATGATGGGGCCAACCCATCGTGTGGTCAAAACCACTGATGACCATAGGTCACAATATATCAAGTGTGGTCAAAACCACTGGTGGTACCAAACCACTGGGACTTAGTCACAATTTATCAATCGGTGTGGTCAAAACCACTGATGACCATAGGTCACAAATAATCTGATGGGGCCAACCCATCTTGTGGTCAAAACCACTGATGACCATAGGTCACAAATAATCGATGGGGCCAACCTATCTTTTGGTCAAAACCATCTGCGACAGTCCAAAAATCATCCCCCTCCTCTCATCAATCCCACCATCACATGTTATATATCAATTATCATATATCATGTCATATCATTTAACATCATGTGATGGCATGCAAATCATATATCAAAATCACAAGTTAGGGACTTACGGAATCCATGCTTAGCCATAAGCAAAACACTACCAAAAGGTGAATAACAACAACAATAATCATGTAAATTAATAAAGTGTATAGTGAGTTCTTACACACTGTTTCTACCGAAATTCCTAGATCCCGAAGTTTCCAATCCTTAGTGCTAGATCTTGACCCTATATTCGGCCAATTGTCAGTGTTAATACCAAAGGCTCTTACCTTGAACGGATTTGATTTCCAAACAAATCCCGAAAACGTCACTTGATTTGTCGAGATCCCTACCAAAACACTAGTTAAGAATCGACTTGTATAAACACTCATAATCAAGGCCTATGGCCGAATGTCACTTACCTCTTTACCTTAGGAGAACAAATCCCGAAGGCTCCCTTAAATCGACTATGGCCTCCCTACAATTGATTTGATCATATTAGTAAGAATCATAGGCCATTCGGCCCTAACCTTGTACCTAAAAGGGGTGATTATCCCTTACCTTAATGATTATGTCGGTCCTTAGCACCACAAGTCAGCACCTCTTATTGTTGTGAGGGGCGTTCGGCTACCTTTTAGAAGAGAAAGGAACCGAAAATAGCACCCTTTTCCTCAAGGGAGATTCGACCAAGTGAGTCTAATGGGGCGAGTTTGACGACAAAAAGTGATAGGGTTCACTAATAGAGGAAGAAAAGAGAAAAGAAGAGATGTAGGGAAGTGGTGGTGATTTGACAGTAGAAGAAAAAGAAGCTGGAATTTTTTTGGACAAATTAGGCAATGCAACAAGGGAAATTCAATGACAAAGAAAAAAAAAAAAGAAATTTCTTGAATGTTTTCAAGACTCCTTGTTTAATCATTAAACCGAAAATAGATGGCCTAGAGAGTCCCTATTTGACCAACAACATCCCTCTCATGAGATAAAACTTCCAGCTTTTAATTATCACAAAACAAAGCAAAATTATCTTACATTAAATCTCCTAATCACCTTCAACAATTTAATTGAAAATAAAATTACTAATACTACTCTCTTCCGGTGATTAAGTGCAAAAAAAAAAAAAGCTTTATCCTTATCATTTAAAGAGCCCAAAATTAAGCCATCACTTCCCTCCCATTCACACCGGCCTTGAGGAAAAAAATAAAAACCAATCTGCTGCTACTACGTTCAACTCGGGACCTTCACCATGACCCACACTTCCAACGCCCTTTGCCACTTCTCCCCTTAGACTTTCATGTCAAATAACCCCCCTCATTTAATTATAAGGCATTCATACCTGGTCCCCTTCCTTTTAACGCCAAAAGCCCAAAAAATAAAATGTTCCTTGCGTCCCTTATGTCTCGAACTCGAGACCTGCCACTTCTAAACTCTTAAGTGGCGCCCCAAGCCACTCCAACCACCTGGACTTCATGCTCAAACCTTGCCCGAAATTTCTTTAAAGCCCTCTTCACTTTAACGCCCCAAAAACCCAAAAGCAAAAACATTTCCCCCTTGTAACTCCCAAGAATCGAACCCAAGACCTCCCTTGCAAACCCTTAGACGCACCAAGCCAAATGTGCCAAGCCCATTTTTTGTGTCATATTTCTCTCTAAATTTTATTTAAGCCCTATTTCACCTAGCTTCCCTCCTTTAAGCACTTAAAAGAAATTTTAGCTCCAAGTCCCACCTAGCTAGGGTTAGTTCTAGGCCCTAGAACATGCTTAATAATCCTAGAATTTAATTCTTCAAGCACATACATGGGAAAATATTTAAATTTTCAACAACCCCTAATTTAGGGTGTTACAGCACGGCCTCAACTCCGCTACACATGGCTATGCATCATCCATTTACCACACATGAACGTGCCTATTGATCTACAAGGCCGTGCCCAAAATGAAAGAATTGAGACACGACCCAACCACGATTTACACGGGCATGTGCCATGGCCGTGCCTCTGTCGCTAAAAAGAGCAATTTTAGTCGGAAAAAGGATACTTAGGGAGAAAGAATCGCATTCCAAGAGCCTTTATATATCCCCCAGGTACCACCTTTAAAAGGGGAAAAAAGCGAGGCCAAAAAGCCAAGCCGAGAAGGTCAGAGTTAGGGAATAACGCAAGGATAGCCAGTTAATCCATCTCAAGAAGCCGGAGTCTACTCAAGACAGAGGATCTCTCCTTCAATTCCTTCAGGGAGTTTTAAGGATTTCTTATGTTTTGTTTTATCTTTTCTCTTGAGATGTTTTCTTGTTTAGTTATGAACTAAACCCTTCAGATACCTGAAGGGGATGAAACCTATGATGGATTTTGTTATTATTTTCTAAATTATATGATAAAAACTTAGTTTGTTCTTAATTATGTTGCTTAATTTAATCCGATGTGCTTAGGTAGATGAGGAATAAACCCTACCTAAGAGAAGATCTAGCATAATTAAGCGGAGTTGATCGGGTGCCTAGAGATAGGGTTACGAGATTTTGCCAGATTAGGGTGAAACCTAATATGAGAATCCATTGATCGATTTACTGCTTCCTTAGGGGGTTATTATAAGAGAACGAGAGTTCCACTAATTAACCTAAGGTTAGACATTATTCGCCCCGAGAGAGGGTTTAATATAGGTTAGGGAGACTCACGAATCAAGCTAAGTAAAGAAATCATAGATTTTAGGGATAAATAATAAGTGAAGTCATAGGTGGATTCTTCTTTAAGGTATCATCTTTATCAATTGAGTTTTCCTAAATTCTTTTCCCAATTCATTCTTTTATCTTTGCATTTAGTTTAGGGTTTCATTAGTTTTAGATAAGTCAATAAATCACTCCATATTTCAGGCTAAATAATAGAAAGAAAGTGAGTAGTAGTACTTTTAGGTTCCTTTGGGTTCGATAAAATAATCTTGCCTAAACTATACTCTTTGTTCGATAGGTGCACTTGCCTCCATCGTCGTCATAGTTAGTCTCTGAGTTCGATCATTCTTTATAAATATTGAAACTTCATTGTTTTTGACAATGATCAAGTTTTTGGCGCCGTTCTTGGAACTCTAAATTATTAAGAAAGCTTTATTTCTATTACTTTAGCCATTATTCTTTTTATTTTATTTTATTTATTTCTTTACTTTTAAATTTCTTTCTTTTATATCCTAGCAGAACCTCTAGTTTATGACTAGAAGGAACCCACGAGGACCACTAGAATACGAAAGTGACATTGAAGCTTCTGCTCGCAGGATTTGCAGAGAAACTAGACGAGCTCTAGACTACCAAAGAGAAGAACAACAAAGATCCAATCCTACTGAAGGGATGGACAAGAACAATCCACCGCCGAATGAGCAAGAACATAATGCTCTGCGTACTATGTATGATTATGCTAAACCTAATTTGACAGGGGCAGAATCTAGTATTGTCAGGCCTGCTATAGCTGCTAATAATTTTTAATTAAAGCCTAACACAATACAAATGATTCAACAATTTGTTCAATTTGATGGTTTGCAAGATGAAGATCCAAATACTCATATATCTAATTTTCTAGAGTTCTGTGATACCTTCAAAATAAATGGCGTTTCTGATGATGCCATACGTCTTCGGTTATTCCCTTTTTCATTAAGGAATAAAGCAAAGCAGTGGTTGAACTCGTTACCACGAGGGTCAATCACCACATGGAATCAAATGACCAAAAAATTTCTTTTAAAATATTTTCCACCAGCCAAAACAGCCAAATTTAGGAATGACATATCTTATTTTGTGCAGAATGACGCAGAAACATTATATGATGCATGGGAGAGATACAAGGATCTCCTGAGAAGATGTCCACACCATGGATTACCTTTGTGGCTTCAAGTCTAAACTTTTTACAATGGTGTGAATTCTTCAACGCGGCAAATGATTGATTCATCAGGCGATGGAACTTTGAACAACAAAACTATTGAAGCAGCTTACGACTTTATTGAAGAGATGTCGTTGAACACCTATCAATGGCAAATTACAAGAGCCAAACCGACAAAATCAGCCGGAGTTTTTAACATAGACGCAATGACAATGCTGTCAACACAGGTGGAGATGATGAATAAAAAGCTTGATAATTTATGTTCTTCATAGGTACACCCAGTAATGCAATGCAAAGCGAGTGGGAATGTGGCGAATTCTGAGTACCCACCCTATCAACCAGGAGCAGAACAGGAGCAGACAAACTATATAGGTAACAATTTCAGATTACTGATAATCCTTACAGTAATACCTATAATCCAGGTTGGAGGAATCACCCAAATTTTTCATGGGGAGGACAAGAAAAACAAAGAAATCAAAGACAACCACGTCCTTCAAATTTCCAAAATCAGCCCTATCCACAAGAAAAGAAGCCGAGTCTTGAAGAAATGCTAAAAAAAGTTCATGGCAGACACAGATGCCTGTCTGCAAAAAACCGATACAACACTTGATAACCAAGAAATATCAATCAAAGAAATCAAGGAATGAGTCGGGGAAACCACTAAGTCAGTGGGACATCTCACAAAGCTGATTTCAGAACGTCAACAAGGACGTCTACCAAGCAACACAGAAATAAACCCAAAAGAACAGATCCAAGCCATCACATCTCAAGAGGGTACAAAGGTAGACAAGCCCACCTCAGTACAAGAAACCCAGGAAGAAAAAGGTAAAATAGAGGTAGCACAAGAAAAACCAGTAATCAAAGAGTACCAACCTCGCATACCTTATCCCGAAGCATTGAAAAGAGATGATTCAGAGGAACAATTCGGTAAGTTTCTCAAACTTCTAAAGAAATTACATATTAACTTACCTCTTCTTGAAGCTCTTTTTCAGATGCTCGACTCGAGAAAATTTTTAAGACAGCTCTTGACGAACAAACACAAAATAGATGAAGAGTACTATGTGAAACTCAACGCAACATGCTCAGGAATGCTACAGAATAGACTACCACAGAAATTAAAAGATCCAGGGAGTTTTACGATTCCATACGTAATCGTGAGTTTAAATATTGATAATCGTTAGCGATTTAGGGCAAGTATCAATGTCATGCCTTATGCCTTTGTTTAAACGACTAGGTCTAGGAAGCCCAAACAAACTAGGATGAGTATTCAATTAGTGATAAAACTATTAGAATTCCTAGGGGCATTATTGAAGATGTTCTAGTAAAAATCGATAAATTTTTTTTCCCAGTAGATTTTGTTGTTTTAGACATGGATAAGGATAATACAATACCCTTAATTCTAGGAAGACCCTTTCTAGCTACCGCTAAAACTAAAATTGATGTTTCCATAGGAGAACTCATACTTCGCGTAGGAGATGAATCGATCAATCTTCAAGCTCTCGACTCAGCCAGAACCACAGATGATGAAGGTAAGAAAGTCACTTCAATAGATAATCAAATTAATCAACCTTCATCGCAGTAAACACCCCAAGGCATCAAAAATGAGCCAACTCATATCCCCCAAGTTGACAAAGAAGAATCGCACAAGGAACAAAACCTTAAGGTCGACAATTCAGAAGAGTAGAAGATACACGCCAAAGAAAAGTCGGATCCTCATGAGGTAAAACCAGAGGAACCACCAGAAGAGCTCATAGGGACATCAAATCACTTTAAAATAAGAGACCAAGTGCTGTTAGACAAAGCCGATCCTTCAACAGGCCTGAAGAAAAAGGGAGAAATACTTCTTAAGGTACACGATATCTTCCCCCATGGAACAGTCGAGGTAAGCCATTCATTATTCGGTAATTTCAAGGTAAACGCTTTTCGACTTCAACTCTATCATGAAAATAGAACTGTCAGCATGAGGGAAGATATTCAAACCTTTAAACCTCCCTAAAATTTTCAAATACGAGGACAGTCGCTTAAGACTATAAAAGAGCGCTTCTTGGGAGGCAACCTGAACACTAACACTATTTACTTTCAAATTTATTTTCAGTTTCTTTTCTTTCCTTCTTCCTTTTCTTAAAATTTAGTTTTAACCTAACACAAAAATGCAGATTTCCAGGCCACACGGCCTTACACACGGCCGTGTCTGTGGCCGTGTGGAACACCGAATCGCCACATTGATGAGGGTAGGTGTGCAAGCCACCCAACCACCCGGCCAGTCACGGACGTACCTACCCCACCACGACCGTGCGAGGAGATCGTGTGCCGACACTGCCAATTTAGCAACGGGCGTGGTGTTTGACAAAATGAGTGTGGCATCCCAACACGTCTAGAACACGGCCGTGCGACACGACCGTCTGAAGCTACTGACTTATCGACCATGGGCATGACTTATCGACCACGGGCATTTTAAAACTCCAACAAGCCCCCACACACGGCAGTGCAATTCGGTCGTGTGAATCGACACACCCTCGGTACACGGGTGTGGGAACGTGCCAGATTTGAAATCTTATTTAAACCCCACAGCCCTTCCTTTCTCCCCATCTTCCTTCTTCCTTCTTTTTCTTTTAAATTTTTCTTTTTTGTTCATAGAAAAGGTCCAAGACTCTTGAGTAACACTAAAATCATGCCAAAGAAGCGGAAGAAAGCAAGCGTAGTCTCCCCAAAAGAGACCCCAAAATATAAGCTCATGCCGTCCGCTTCAACCAAGCTCCAAGCCAAGGGTCTTTTAGATCATTATATTTTTTTCTTTACATTTATTTTCCCCTTTATCCTACTTATCTATACTTCTCTTCTGCTTAATATATTTTAATCTCTTTTAGTTTCTTAGTGTCATGTTCAAAAGGCTGTTTGGGAATCACGCCCCACCTCGTGAACCATCTTTCAATAAGGACTCCTTAGTCCATTAGTCTTTTCTTTTACTTTCAGTTTTCTTTTTAGTCTCTTTCTCTTTATTTATTTTGTCTTTAATTATATTATTAGTATATTATTGATGTTTCTTTAGATTTCCTGGCTATATCTTTGCAGGCTACCTAGTTTCTTCATCTAGCACAAAGCTCATCGGTAGCCACCCCACCCAGCCCATAGAAAACAACATCACACCACCAAAGACTCTGTAAACTCCCGGAATCATCCAAAATTCAGGAAGTGTCACTTCTCCCCTTCTCTTTTGATTAGATTATTTGTTATCTATCTTTGTCCATTGAGGGCAATGTACATCTTAAGTGTGTGGGGGGGTAATAGTGCCTAACTTTTCGCATGATTCTCAAAACCTTGAATTTAGTCTTGTTCTTAAGTATTTTTCTCATATTACAAATTAGGATGAAATTTCCTTGATTTATGATTTCTATCGATATGTTTTGGAATAAGTCATAGTTAATTGTGCATTGATGATTAAATTTGAAGAATACTAGAGAATCGAGCATGATAAGTTTACTTTCTAAAATTAAAATTGATAGGTTGTTGAACCGAATTTGAATATCACCTTGAAGTTCAAAATTTATAGGATTGATGTCAAAACACCCATAATTTTTATGTGAGACTTTGAGCCTTATAGAGCATACTATCTTTTCGTGCTCACTTTATTGATTATGAGTGTGTCAACTTTGAACTATTATTCTAGATCTTGCCTCGATTGTGCATGTCAAGACCACATTCATGATTTGATATACTGAGATGATAAAGGCACCTAGGTTTTAACCTACTTAATCCACTAAAAAGCCTACCTTCATGATTAACCCCTAGTGAACCTCTTTGATCCTAACAACCCTTTTTATTGATTTACCCGCTAATATTAGCCAGAAACCCCTTTGTATTAGTTATCACTATTCCTTTGACTACCCTACCATCGAGAATTGATTTGATCAGTTACTTAATTAGTCTATTTTAGTTGATAAAAGTTCTTTCTTTATAAAATATTTAGTTTATTCTTAAAAAAAATCGAAAATTCAAAGTTTATTCAGTATTAGAGTATGAAAAGATAGCTTATACAATCAAAGTCAATTATCAAGGAAAAAGCTCGTATTATTATTAGTTTCAAAGTTTTAAGTGATGTAATTTTCTATTTCTAGTTCATTGTTTCTAGTTAGGTAATTTGTCAGGTCAATCTCGATTCTAACCCTTTAATTCAGCCTTTTTCCATACCTTTTACCCTAGCCCCATTACAACCTTAACAAAGACCTTTTGATTTGTGTATCATCTCATATACAGTGGTGGAGATTTGATTTTCAGGCAAGCCTATGGGATTAACTTTTTAGGTTCGACTCTTGAGTGCCTTATTGTGAACCTTAAACAACTTTGAGTGATTTGAGTGAATCTTTAGTGAGGATGTCAATCCTTGTCGATTTTGAATCAAAGGTAATTATTTAGATAAGGGGAGACACCTATGTTTTCATGCTACAAAATCATGACTTATCTCGTTTGAATCTTTAGGGCTCTTTGAGTTGAATTATTCATGTATAAATTATCTATGAATTAGGATGAGACATAGTCAATAGGAGTTATGAATTATGGAAAGTTCGTTTTAATTATAAGTTGAGAATTTTGCTTGAGGACAAGCAAAAGCTTAAGTGTGGGGGTATTTGATAAACCGTAAAAGTAACATATTTTAATCCCACATTTAGTATGCTTTTGGATGAATTATCCTTGATTTATGTAAAAAGGTGCTTGTAATCCTTTCTTTTCATGTCTTATACCCAGGAAAGCACCCAAGGATGAAAAGAACACAAAACAGACCTAAAACAAAGCAAATGGGCCTTAGCAAGGATTCGACACGGCCTGGCCCAAAGCCCACACGACCGTGCCTCGTCGATTACCTAGAGCACGGCCTCAACTCCACTACACACGGTCGTGCATCATCCAATTACCACACACGGACAGAGACTTGCCTACGTAACTCTCTTAAGCTAAAGGGTGGTCCATCGCTTTGGGACGAAAGGGAGGGCGGGGGACCATTGATTGGGGATGAAGGAACATGTCTTGGGGATGAAAAGTTAGACGAGCAAAGAGGGGAATTTGATCTTTGAGAGATGAAACACGAAGATGTCTGAATGCTGATAAAACCTTAGCCATTGAGGGCAGGACCTTGTCTTCACTTACACACTACAATGCAACGACTGCAACACCATAAGTGTAACACCCCTAACCCATATCCATCACCGGACTAGGGTTACGAAGCATCACCGAAGTAGATACAACTCAAAATAGACTTTTTTTATTACATTTCATGTACTCATACTTTGCTTACCAAACACAACTAGCAGATATATTTTGAAACATTTAAACAGAGTCATTTGCATATTCAGTCAATACAAATTTCATATCACAATAATAAAACCAAAACCATTCACATCATATCTGACACCTATGTTAAATCTCTAACATAATCAATCATCATTTTATTTAAGTCTAAATAAATAAACATCACTTTTAAAACTATATACTCTAATATGCAACATAACCAATCCACATATGTCACATCATTTTAATACATCTTATCTCAATTATCATTGCACTTTATAACCAAATTTTATAACTACATGTTATAGACATAATAATAATAATAACCTAAAACTCGAATTTACCATATATTGATGCATAACATATTAAACATCTAACATAAATTTAAACCAAATAATTAAACCGAACATACCGTCATTTAATCAACACAATTTAATATGTCAAAAGCCATAAAACCAATCTTTACCTATCAATATATATATATATATATATGTTCAATTTATATCTTAACAAACCAAACATACCTTACCTATAGATATATATATATATATATCTTAACATGACAATGAATTAATGACCATATATACCAATCATAATCCACACCTCAAATCAAATACATTAAAAGTAATTATTTATTTCAAATCACAATATTGCGAATACATAGATACTTTAACTTTACCATTTCAACTTTAATTACCAAGACTTAATGACCAATATGAACACATACCCTATTACTTATAATCAAACATATACATTAAGTTCAAACCTATATATCAACTAAACTAATCCATCAAACAAACATAACCAAAATATAAATATCATCCACATAACCACATTCATTTTATCTAGTTTTAGAACATAATACAAGCATACCTATCATGAACATATACTTAACCAAATATGCATATGTATAGACCCATTCACAATAACCATTGCAAACCATCAACAAAGATAGCAAGTCAATCAAAGAGGATAGGCCATTTTCGCATGGCTATTAATTACATACATAGGTACTCAATTCATATTCAACCTTTTCTAAGTTATACATGCCATATATTCGAAATTGATATAACCAAAATACCAAAGTAAGCTGTCGATAGTGTGATAAGTCTTGCTAACGATCCTCGAGCTCGTAACGAATCCAAAATCTATAAAATAGAAACTGACAAAGATACACAAAGTAAGCTATTTAAGCTTTAAGTCAATAGCAAAGTAATATCAACCAACTTAGCAAAATCAAACATACAAAGTTATATCAAGTAAATAATTCTACACAATCACAAATAATTACTCAAATTTCAATATCAAAGTCACACAATATACTATTTGGCCGATTGCACATAATTGAAGCTTTTACACTATTCACATGTTTACGTATTCACTTCCGAATAAATATAATGGATATTTATAACTTATCTTTCACTTCTCAACACGATATAAAATACGTCTTGAGTTCTTTTAATTTAAATATCACATTGGCCTTCACTTACACATGCCCGTTGAACCATTCGGAATTAAAAAGGGTACGCAGATAGTCGGAAGCTCGTACAATGCCAACGTCCCAGACGTGGTCTTACATGTAATCACATATCGATGCCATCGTCCCGCAGACGGTCTTACGTTAACACAAATCGATGCCAACGTCCCGGATGTGGTCTTACTCAAGAACACATAACGGATATCCTATGTCATGACATATGTATCCTATCTATTCCCAAGGTTCGTACGGGGCTTACAGAGATCGAATCTCGGTCGAATCAAGCTCGGAATTTAATTAATTATACATACCCACAATCGGCCGTAATCAAAATAAATTCAAATAATTTAATTCAGGTTCATAACTAGTACAAATTCATTGTTATATCAACATTTAAATGCTAATTGACTTACCTCTGGACGTCGACATTTGTGAAATCGGCTATTCAACCACTTTAGTCTTTCCCCGATCCAAATCCAATTTCTTTAATTCTTGATCTAAACATATTCAAATTAAACTTATTTAAACACCAATACACTCAATTTAGCCTAAAACACATAAATGGGCAAATTAAAATTTTGCCCTAACATTTTTACACTTTTTACAATTTAGTCCTTTTGCACAAAATTTGACCACACTTCTTTAGGGCGAATATTCATAGCATTATTGCAAGCCTGTACATTTCATTCATTTTCATTTTAGTCCCTTAAAAATTTATTTTGTAATTTAGTCCTAATTACTCAATTTCATCAAAATTCAAAGACAAAACTTGTTAATCTAACACATATAATTCATATTTCATCATCAAACATCAAAAACCACAAGGTACCATCAATGGCAAAACACAAAATCATCATCAAATTCAAAATTAAGACATGGGCTTTGAAGATAACTTAGCGACAATCTCAAAAACCGAGTAAAATACATACCTTAATTAAGTCCTTTTATTTAATCGGGCACCTAAACGACAAAATTAAGTCACGAAAATTTAACACAAACAAATTCACACATAATAAATACGGAAAAAAATTTTAAAATATTTTTTCGGACTCAAATTTATGGTCCCGAAACCACTTTTTTGATCAGGGTCAAAATCGGGCTGTTACCATAAGTTTCTCTCTTTGAGTAGTTGCCATTTAACTTGGTATCCATGATTCGAGATAACAGGCGTTTATCGCCTAAATATGGTTTAATTGTCCTTTTAGTCCTTTTACTTTCTTTCTATTATATTTTTTATTAATTTAATAATAATAATATAATATATATAATTATAACAAATATCTATTACTTAAATAATAAGTAAATTAAATACATATATTACAAATGTACATATTTTTAATTAACACACTTGTATTTTATCATCACCTTACACTTGTCTTTATTTATCTTATTTCATAATATAACAATAATGATTAAAAATATCTTTTACTTATTATTTAAAAATATACAAATATATTACAAGTGTATTTTCATGTATTTTACACATGTTTATTATCATTACCATACATTTATCACTATTGTAATTTATTTGATAATAATAATAATAGTAATCTTAATTTAATAATTTCATATAAAACTATAATAATAATTATAATAAATATCTATTTAATAATAAATACATATATCACAATTATACACATATATTTCACTACATTTGTACATTATCAATACCATACACTTGTCACCATTTAATTTATTTATCACATAAAAATCTTATAATATAATTATTTAATTAATAAATATCTTTTAACTTAAATACAAAGTAATTAAATAATCATATTACAAATATATAAATACTATTATTACATTTGTATATTTTATCACCATCCATTTGTCAAAGTCTTATTATATTTATTATAAAAATCTCAGAGAATAATTATTTTTAAATTGATTTAATTTAATTTGAGGGTGACTAACTAGCAATGTCGCGACGTAGATACTATGATGCCGCAATGGCAACCCGTAAGTTTAAAATCTTTTCAATTAAGTCCTTATTCGACCTTGGGTTAACAAAGGAACTTTCGTAAGCTCGTATAAGACTCCAAAATATTTTTATATCATATGAAAAAGTGGTTTATGCTAATGAACATGTTGGAATGGTTGAATTATATAGAAGTTTATTGTAGTTGTTCCAACAACGCATGTAGCATCTGTAGATTGGACCCGACGATCCGGTCAAAGTTAGGGTGTTATATTAAAGGTGAGGCATGGAGTTGATATGGACTTTGCTAAGGTTTGGGGCTTAAGTTCTTTGTTGATACTATTTAGATTATCGAGTTACGGGTAATGGTGCAAAGGTTGAGTGACCAAAGCGTAAACTTGTAAAATCAGTAATAGTTTAATGAACAATTTGTATCTTTTTGAAAATGCATGACTAAATTGTAAATTTACACATCTCACATCTAACGTTCGTTACCAAGTTAAAAGGCCAGTGACCAGCTTGTAACCTTTTGAAATTGAGTGATCAAATTGTAAATTTACCCATCACACACTTGACATCCGTTACAAAGCTAATGGGCATTGACCAACTTGTAACTTTTGAACTTTCAAGAGTTCAAATGACTAACTTGTAACCTTTTGAAATTTAGCTAAAATATTTTTTTTTTTTTCTATTTTTGCATAAATATAAAAAATAAATTATATAAAAAAATAAGATGATTTAACTCTTTACCTATTTTTATTCTCTCTTTTTTTTAAAAAATTAAACTTGTAGAATTAAAATTAAAGCAAGTAATGAAAAGTTGAATTACAACATCAACCCTAGAGAGAATTGGAGCACATGATTTTTAGGCGCGGCACAACAGGGGTAAAAGGTCCAATAAAAGATTAATATTGTTAATTCCGTTTTCCTTCCTCTATAAAACGAGAAGCCTCATTTTTCTCTGCATTCATGCTAAAGAACAAGAAGAAGAAGCAGAGACCTTGCTACAAGGAGGCACTTCATCACTTTAACGTTCTTTAATCTGCTTCTTCTTTAAGTTTTTACGCAAAACCCATATACAATATTTGCCTTTCTTCTTCCTTTTTGCCTTCCATTTCTATTTCTCTATTGTTTATTTCGAAGGAAAAGAAAAGGTAGATACTTGAGTTAAAGAAAGATAGTGAGAGATGGGCAATTGCTTCCCATCATTATTCCATGCTCGACCAAGAAGACCTATCCAGTTCAATGCTGCAGCTTTAGGTAATGTTTTAATGGTTGTCTTTTCCTTTCATGCAGTCGTTTTTTCTTTCTTGAAAGTTTTCATTTAATTACTTCAGATAATGTTTTAGTGTTTTCATTTCATGCAGTCGTTTTTTTTTCCTTGCTTTCTTGAACGGTTTTCGTTTACTTTAGATAATGTTTTAATGGGGTCTTCTTCTTTCTTTTTAAGAATCATGGAGGGCTACCTTTATCCTTTATTTCTTTCAGGTTCCTTGTATATGCTTTAAATTAATGGCTTTATCTAATAATTGTTACCGATTTATATTCAATTCATTAATGGCATTCTTTTTGTTTTATACCGGATTTGTTGTTTTCTTTGTAGATTTCTTGATTTCAAGTTGACATATAGTCTTTAACCTAAGCCCTCTACCCTTAAATTGTGTAATTGTTAATCACTTCAAGTGGTCTTAAAACAAGTAGACAGGTACTAATGCTACCATTGGTTTGGTACTGTTTTAAAATGTGAGCAAAGATATATGCTTGCACTGGTAAATTGCCACTTGGAAGGTAGTAATCGATGGTGGCATGTTATAGTATAGAAATATGGAATTGTTTCCTTCTTTGATATTCCTTGAATGAATTCAATTATGATAATCTAGCAATGTATTTAGTTCATGTAGAAAGGTCCTTTTTATGGTTAGAATTGTATGGTTGCATACATCAGTGGGCTGTTTTTTCAGTATTTAGTTCATAATTGCATCATTGTCAACTACTTTTAGCGTTTAGCATAAGATTGTTATGTAGATGAACTGATATTGATAAGATTACTAAAATTTATAATTTATGTTCTTTGCTCAAGTTTCCCACCGCTAATTCATAATTATATACATCTTATGTGCTTGAAACTTTCTTTCTTGGCCTGCTCCTATGCTAATCTGGTTTTTTGTTGAAAATGATATTTGAAGGTAAGCAATTAAATAACCTCTTTTTTTGTTACTTCTGGACTATCACACAGTGTACCATTCATCCAGCTTTGTTCTAGCTCATTGCAGGAACCTTATTTTTTCTCTTTCAGTTTCAGGACTTCCAAACCTTCGTCCGAATGAAACAACAACTGGAAGTGGTTGTATATTGTCACCCCTCTTCTGAAATCATTCACATATTCTGAGCTAGAACAGGCTACCATGAACTTTAGTTCCCAGAATCTCATAGGGAAGGTGGGTTCAGTTATGTTTACATGGGGTTCATTGATGAGCAGACCCTTAGTGCTGCAAGCCCTGAAAGTGGAATGGCTGTTGCTGTGAAGAAGCTTAGTCCCACTAGCACTCAGGGTCATGAGCAGTGGCTGGTTGGTTTCTTTATTCTATCATGTTCACTTTCTTTGAAAAATGTTCTTGGCTCATGTATCGATTGTGTTGACTGTAGACTGAGTTAAAGGTAGATACTTGAGTTAAAGAAAGATAGTGAGAGATGGGCAATTGCTTCCCATCATTATTCCATGCTCGACCAAGAAGACCTATCCAGTTCAATGCTGCAGCTTTAGGTAATGTTTTAATGGTTGTCTTTTCCTTTCATGCAGTCGTTTCTTTCTTTCTTGAAAGCTTTCATTTAATTACTTCAGATAATGTTTTAGTGGTTTCTTTTCATTTCATGCAGTCGTTTTTTTTTTCTTGCTTTCTTGAACGGTTTTTGTTTACTTTAGATAATGTTTTAATGGGGTCTTCTTATTTCATGCAATTTCTTTCTTTTTAAGAATCATGGAGGGCTACCTTTATCCTTTATTTCTTTCAGGTTCCTTGTGTATGCTTTAAATTAATGGCTTTATCTAATAATTGTTACCGATTTATATTCAATTCATTAATGGCATTCTTTTTTGTTTTTATACCGGATTTGTTGTTTTCTCTTTGTGGATTTCTTGATTTCAGGTTGACATATAGTCTTTAACCTAAGCCCTCTACCCTTAAATTGTGTAATTGTTAATCACTTCAAGTGGTCTTAAAACAAGTAGACAGGTACTAATGCTACCATTAGTTTGGTACTGTTTTAAAATGTGAGCAAAGATATATGCTTGCACTGGTAAATTGCCACTTGGAAGGTAGTAATCGATGGTGGAATGTTATAGTATAGAAATATGGAATTGTTTCCCTTCTTTGATATTCCTTGAATGAATTCAATTATGATAATCTAGCAATGTATTTAGTTCATGTAGAAAGGTCCTTTTTTATGGTTAGAATTGTATGGTTGCATACATCAGTGGGCTGTTTTTCAGTATTTAGTTCATAATTGCATCATTGTCAACTACTTTTAGCGTTTAGCATAAGATTGTTATGTAGATGAACTGATATTGATAAGATTACTAAAATTTATAATTTATGTTCTTTGCTCAAGTTTCCCACCGCTAATTCATAATTATATACATCTTATGTGCTTGAAACTTTCTTTCTTGGCCTGCTCCTATGCTAATCTGGTTTTTTGTTGAAAATGATATTTGAAGGTAAGCAATTAAATAACCTCTTTTTTTGTTACTTCTGGACTATCACACAATGTACCATTCATCCAGCTTTGTTCTAGCTCATTGCAGGAACCTTATTTTTTCTCTTTCAGTTTCAGGACTTCCAAACCTTCGTCCGAATGAAACAACAACTGGAAGTGGTTGTATATTGTCACCCCTCTTCTGAAATCATTCACATATTCTGAGCTAGAACAGGCTACCATGAACTTTAGTTCCCAGAATCTCATAGGGGAAGATGGGTTCGGTTATGTTTACATGGGGTTCATTGATGAGCAGACCCTTAGTGCTGCAAGCCCTGAAAGTGGAATGGCTGTTGCTATGAAGACGCTTAGTCCCACTAGCACTCAGGGTCATGAGCAGTGGCTGGTTGGTTTCTTCATTCTATCATGTTCACTTTCTTTGAAAAATGTTCTTGGCTCATGTATCGATTGTGTTGACTGTAGACTGAACTTGGTAACCTTGGGCGACTTCGTCATCGAAACCTGGTCAAGCTTTTTGGATATTGCTCGGAAGGGGAGGATAGGCTTTTGGTCTATGAATATCTATCTAAAGGCAGCTTGCAGGATCTTCTTTTCAAAGGTGAATTAATACATTTTTCAACGTATGCTTTATTGCTTATGATTGCTTTTCGTAGTATGCCGATAGATGTGTGTTTGTTCATTAATTTTTGATGCTGTCTTAATTTCAGATTGTTCTCCACCATTGTCATGGGAAACAAGGGTTGGAATTGCCATAGATACTGCTAGAGTCCTTTCTTTCTTACATGAACTAGGGCTTATATTATGAGATATAAAGTCGGCGAATATCCTACTAGATTCGGTATGTTGCCTAAAAACCAAGTTGCAGTATGCTGCAGTGCTGAATCAAAGTTATATTCTACCAACAATAAATGATACTAATTAAAATCCATCTTATATCATTGTTGCAGGATTTCAATGCAAAACTTTCGGATTTGGGCTATGCAATAGAAGGCCCTACTGGTGATCAATCTTATGTTTTAACTCGAGTCTTTGGTACTGAAGGATATACTGACCCTCGATATCTTGCTACAGGTTACTATGGTTGCCCTCTTATGCAGTCTTTGTTTATCTGTCTTTGGTAAAGCTCTTGGCCATCTTATTGTACGAATGAGCTCCTTCCAATGTTGTGCAGGTATGCTAAATAGAAAGTGCGATGTCTATAGCTTCGGGTCGTGTTACTTGAACTGCTTTCGGACGCTAGGCTGTTTGTGAAACAGATGCTGTTATAATGGAATTTCTGGTGGATTAGGCGAAACCATATTTAGGCGATAAACGCCTGTTATCTCGAATCATGGATACCAAGTTAAATGGCAACTACTCCAAGAGAGAAGCTTATGGTGTTGCAGCCATAGCATTGCAGTGTGTAAGTGAAGACAAGGTCCGGCCCTCAATGGCTGAGGTTTTATCAGCACTCAAACGTCTTCGTGGTTCGTCTCAAAGATCAAATTCCCCTCTTTGCTCGTCTGACTTTTCGTCCCCTCAAAGATCAAATTCCCCTCTTCGCTCGTCTGACTTTTCGTCCCCAAGACATGTTCCTTCATCCCCAATCAATGGTCCTCCGTCCTCCCTTTCGTCCCAAAGCGATGGACCTCCCTTTAGCTTAAGAGAATTACGTAGGCAAGTCTTCCCTCGCCAAGACAGAGGTTCATCTGAAAGACCAATTTCCCCACCCTTGGCTTCCACTTTATCCACAAGCGATTTTCCTTTGTCCTTCCTTGGGTCCCCAAGCAAGGTATCCGGGCCCGTCTCTCCCTCAAGTGATGTACCTCAAGTGAAGAGTCCCAAAGACAATAACAAGTACCCTTTGAAGGGGGCTTTATGGAATTCATATTAGTTTAATGCAAGGTGCCAAAAACAAAGACTTGGGGTGAATTTGGTTAGGTAGAGGATTATTTGGATTTTGTATAGAACATAATACCATTTGCAGAAGCTTTTATGCAACAAATTGCATAAATGGTTTCGTATAAGAAAATGGAAATCTTCACTTGCCTGATATGTGGATAAGGAAGGTTTAATATTTTACATACTGAATCAATTAAGTCAAAATCATTTTCCATTTATTTGGTGGTTTTATTACTAATTCTGCTGAAAGTTGGATGATTTAGAGAATTCCACATATTCAATTTAAATCAAATGAAGCATTCTTAGAATAATTTTTCAAAGAAATATAATGATATAGGCTTTCAAAATTAATATTTGATTGGCATTACTTTTTGATATACTGGATACTCCACCCTTAAAAATTTGATTTTTTTTTTAAATAATTTGCTATACTTTTATATCTACCCTTGGCCTCACTTGTAGAGTTTAAAACTCTAGTCACAACACATGAAATATTTTACCTTTTCTAAAACTCAAGTCTCATTTGGTTTTATATTTTCGTACATAATTATGAGAGTACAATTCTTCAAATATACGAAAAACATAATTATTTTATTTTATGAATTCAGTCCATTTGTGTTTTAGATTTCAAAATTCAAGTCCAATAATTAACACGGTCTATGAATATCTATCTAAAGGCGACTTGCGGGATCTTCTTTTCAAAGGTGAATTAATACCTTTTCAACGTATGCTTTATTGCTTATGATTGCTTTTCGTAGTATGCCAATAGATGTGTGTTTGCTCATTAATTTTTTATCTTGTCTTAATTTGATTGTTCTCCACCATTGTCACGGAAACAAGGGTGGAATTGCCATAGATCTTGCTAGAGTCCTTTCTTTCTTACATGAACTAGGGCTTATATTACGAGATATAAAGTCGGCGAATATCCTACTAGATTCGGTATGTTGCCTAAAACCAAGTTGCAATAAGTCATAATCTTTGAATCGAAGTTATATTCTACCAACTATAAATGATACTAATTAAAATCCATCTTATATCATTGTTGCGGATTTCAATGCAAAACTTTCGGATTTGGGCTATGCAATAGAAGGCCCTACTGGTGATCAATCTTATGTTTTAACTCGAGTCTTTGGTCTTCAAGGATATATTGACCCTCGATATCTTGCTACTGAGTTACTATGGTTGCCCTCTTATGCAATCTCTGTTTACAGGTCTTTGGTAAAGCTCTTGGCCATCTTATTGTACTGAATGAGCTCCTTCCAATGTTGTGCGTGTATGCTAAATAGAAAGTACGATGTCTATAGCTTCGGTCGTGTTACTTGAACTGCCGGGCGCCAGTGTTTGTGAAACAGATCTTTGTTATAATGGAATTTCTAGTGGATTGGGCTAAACCATATTTAGGCGATAAACGCTGTTATCTCGAATCATGGATACCAAGTTAAATGGCAACTACTCCAAGAGAGAAGCATGGTGTTGCAATCATTGCATTGCGATGTGTAAGTGAAGACAATGTTACGCCCTCAATGACCGAGGTTTTATCGTGATCAGACGTCTTTGTGGTTCGTCTCTCAAAGATCAAATTCCCTCTTTGCTCGTCGACTTTTCGTCCCCAAGACATGTTCTTTCATCCCCAATCAATGGTCCTCGCCTCCTTTCATCCCAAGCGATGGACCACCCTTTAGCAAGAGAGTTACGTAGGCAAGTCTGGCTTGGCGAGAAGACTTGCCTCGTAACTCTCTTAAGCTAAAGGGAGGTCCATCGCTTTGGGACGAAGGGAGGACGGAGGACCATTGATTGGAGATGAAGGAACATGTCTTGGGGACGAAAAGTCGACGAGCAAAGAGGGAATTTGATCTTTGAGACGAACACGACTAAGATGTCTGAGTGCGATAAAACCTCACCGTCGAGGGCGTGGACCTTGTCTTCACTTACACACTGCAATGCAATGACTAACACCATAAGTATAATTCTAACCCATATCCGTCACCGGACTAGGGTTACGAAGCATCACCGAAGCAGATACAACTCAAAACGGACATTTTTTTTATTACATTTCATGTACTCATACTTTGCTTACCAAACACAACTAGCAGATATATTTTGAAACATTTAAACAGAGTCATTTGCATATTCAGTCAATACAAATTTCATATCACAATAATAAAACCAAAACCATTCACATCATATCTGACACCTATCTTAAATCTATAACATAATCAATCATCATTTTATTTAAGTCTAAATAAATAAACATCACTTTTAAAACTATATACTCTAATATGCAACATAACCAATCCACATATGTCCCATCATTTTAATACATCTTATCTCAATTATCATTGCACTTTATAACCAAATTTTATAACTACATGTTATAGACATAATAATAATAATAACCTAAAATTGAATTTACCATATCTTGATGCATAACATATTAAACATCTAACATAAATTTAAACCAAATAATAAAACTAAACATACACGTCATTTAATCAACACAATTTAATATGTCAAAAGCCATAAAACCAATCTTTACTGTCAATATATATATATATATATATATATGTATGTCCTAATTTATATCTTAACAAACCAAACATACCTTACCTATATATATATATATATATATATATATATCTTAACATGACAATGAATTAATGACCATATATACCAATCCTAATCCACACCTCAAATCAAATACATTATAAGTAATTATTTATTTCAAATCACAATATTGCGAATACATAGATACTTTAACTTTACCATTTCAACTTTAATTACCAAGACTTAATGACCAATATGAACACATACCCTATTACTTATAATCAAACATATACATTCAGTTCAAACCTATATATCAACTAAACTAATCCATCAAACAAACATAACCAAAATATAAATATCATCCACATAACCACATTCATTTTATCTAGTTTTAGAACATAATACAAGCATACCTATCATGAACATATACTTAACCAAATATGCATATGTATAGACCCATTCACAATAACCATTGCAAACCATCAACAAAGATAGCAAGTCAATCAAAAGAGGATAAGCCATTTTCGCATGGCTATTAATTACATACATAGGTACTCAATTCATATTCAACCTTTTCTAAGTTATACATGCCATATATTCAAATTGATATAACCAAAATACCAAAGTAAGTTTGTCGATAGTGTGATAAGTCTTGTTGACGATCCCCGAGCTCAAATGTAATCCAAAATCTATAAAATAGAAACCGACAAAGATACACAAAGTAAGCTATTTAAGCTTAGTAAGTCAATAGCAAAGTAATATCAACCAACTTAACAAAATCAAACATACAAAGTTATATCAAGTAAATAATTATACACAATCACAAATAATTACTCAAATTTCAATATCAAAGTCACACAATATACTATTTGGCCGATTGCACATAATTGAAGCTATTTGCACTTAGATCTTCAAATAAAAAGCTCAATTACTCACCTTACCACCACATGCAAGGCCGAAAAAAGGAGGATGATTTTCTTCCTTATTTTGAGACAGCTTTTTCGGTGAAGAAGATGAAGTGGGGAAAGAGAAAAAAATAATTTTTCTTATGTTTCTTTCATTATAATCATTTAACATATATTATCATATTACTATTATAAATTTTTATAATATAAAAATACTAAAGATATCATCCCCCACCATCATTACCGTCCACTTACAAGAAAAGTGGAATTTTGACATGCACATCCTTGCATTAAGTAAAACAATTCAATCACCTTTTTAATTCCATGCACCCGACTTTTACTAATCATCAATTCAATCCTTTTTGTTAAAATAAACAACCAACATGCAAATTAGCTCACAAAAATTTTAACACATGCTCTATCATAGATCACAAACCAAACATAAAATATTAAAAATTTCTACCGACTCGGATCTGTGGTTCCGAAACCATTGTTCCAATTAGGGTCAAAAATTGGGTTGTTACATTACGCTTTTCACATGTTTACGTATTCACTTCGAATAAATATAATGGATATTTATAACTTATCTTTCACTTCTCAACACGATATAAAATATGTACCGAGTTCTTTTAATTTAAATATCACATTGGCCTTCACTTACACATGCCCGTTGAACCATTCGAATTAAAAGGTAGCGGATAGTCGGAAGCTCAGACAATGCCAACGTCCCAGACGTGGTCTTACATGTAATCACATATCGATGCCATCGTCCCAAACAGGTTCTTACATCGTTAACACAAATCGATGCCAACGTCCCATGTGGTCTTACTCGGTAACACATAACGGATATCCTATGTCATGACATATGTATCCTATCTATTCCCAAGGTTCAGACGGGCTTACTGGACGTCAATCTCGGTCGAATCTAGCTCAAATTTAATTAATTATACATACCCACATTCGCCATAATCAAAATAAATTCAAATTATTTAATTCAGGTTCATAACTAGTACATATTCATTGTTATATCAACATTTAAATGCTAATTGACTTACCTCGGACGTCGATTTAATGTGAAATCGGCTATTCAACCACTTTAGTCTTTCCCCGATCCAAATCTGATTTCTTTAATTATTGATCTAAAATATTCAAATTAAACTTATTTAAACACCAATACACTCAATTTAGCCTAAAACACATAAATGGGCAAATTAAAATTTTGCCCTAACATTTTTACACTTTTTACAATTTAGTCCTTTTGCACAAAATTTGACCACACTTCTTTAGGGCGAATATTCATAGCATTATTGGAAGCCCGTACATTTCATTCATTTTTCATTTTAGTCCCTTAAAATTTATTTTCGTAATTTAGTCCTAATTACTCAATTTCATCAAAATTCAAAGACAAAACTTGTTAATCTAACACATATAATTCATATTTCATCGTCAAACATCAAAACCACAAGGTACCATCAATGACAAAACACAAAATCATCATCAAATTCAAAAATTAAGACATGGGCTTTGAAGATAACTTAGCGGCGATCTCAAAAACCGAGTAAAATACATACCTTAATTTAGCTCAACAATGGCGAATACCCTAGCTCTCCTATTTCTTTTTCTTTTCCTTAGTTTCGGCACTAAAAGATGAGTATGGCTTCCTTTAATGTTTTGTTTTATTATATTAACCTTATATTATAATATATATTATTTTAACCTTTATAAATAATATAAAAAAACTATATAATATAAACATAATGCAAATGCCGTCCACTATCTTTATTAATGGAAAATTGCAACATAAATCCCCATATTAAAAAAGACAACAACAATTAGGCACTTTAAAAACTAACCATCAAATTTTTATTTTACGCGATTAAGTCCTTTTTATTTAATCGGGCACCTAAACGATAAAATTAAGTCACGAAAATTTAACACAAACAAATTCACACATAATAAATACGGAAAAAAATTTTAAAATATTTTTCAGACTCAAATTTATGGTTCCAAAACCACTTTTTCGATCAGGGTCAAAATCGGTTCATTACTATAAGTTTCTCTCTTGGAGTAGTTGCCATTTAACTTGGTATCCATGATTCGAGATAACAAAGCGCTTATCGCCTAAATATGGTTTAATTGTCCTTTTAGTCCTTTTACTTTCTTTCTATTATATTTTTATTAATTTAATAATAATAATATAATATATATAATTATAACAAATATCTATTACTTAAATAATAAGTAAATTAAATACATATATTACAAATGTACATATTTTTAATTAACACACTTGTATTTTATCATCACCTTGCACTTGTCTTTATTTATCTTATTTCATAATATAACAATAATAATTAAAAATATCTTTTACTTATTATTTAAAAAAACATACAAATATATTACAAGTGTATTTTCATGTATTTTACACATGCTTAGGTAGAACTGCCTCCATCCCATAGACCAATGAGAAAGGTGTTGCCCTAGTAGAGGTTCAGACGGACGTTCGATAAGCATAGAGTGCGAACGGTAATTTTTCATGCCAATCCTTGTAAGTCTCAGTCATCTTCCTATTATCCTTTTGATGTTTTTGTTGGCCCTTCCACTTCCCATTCATTTTTGGGCGTCTGGTGATGAATTGTGATGTTTGATGTTGAATTGGCTACAAACCCTCGCTATCGTGGTATTGTTTAAATTTAGTGCATTGTCTGGATATGTTCCTCTCGGGAATTCATTATGGACAAATGATTTCCTTCTTGAAAATCGGCTAACCGCTGATTTAGTGACGTTGGCATATGAGGCAGCCTCTACCCATTTCGTGAAGTAGTCGATGACCACAAAGATGAATCGATGCCCGTTCGATGCCTTCGGAGATATTGGCCCAATGACGTCCATGCCCCACATGGAAAATGGCCATGGAGAAGTCATAACATGCAAAGGTGACGGGGGTACATGAATCTTGTCTCCATAAACGCATTTATGACATTTTTTGGCATAGTTGATACAGTCTCCCTCCATGGTGGACCAATAATATCCGAACCTCATTATTTGTCTGGCCATTGTGAAACCATTAGCGTGAGTTCCACAGACACCTTCGTGGACTTCTTCTAAGATTAACTTAGCTTCGGCGGCGTCCACACACCTTAGCAGCACTTGATCTTTCCTTTTCTTGTATAAGACTTCTCCATCCAAGACGTAATCGCATGCTAATCTCCTCAGCGCCTTTTTTTCATTCTCTGTGGCTTGATCAGGGTACTCACGATTCTTCACATACCGCAATATATCGTGGTACCATGGTGGGTCGATTTTCTCTTCTTCCTCGACATTGTAGCAATGGGCTGGGGCCTCATAAATGCTCATTTGTATAGGTCTCATATCCTCCTTGTTGTTTGCTTGTACCATAGAAGCCAATGTGGCTAGAGCATCAGCCATCTGATTTTCGTCCCTTGGTAAATAACTGAAAGTGATGTCATCGAACTCCTTGATTAGTTCTTGGACCAATCTTTTGTATTCGACCAATTTGGGATCTCTCGTCTCCCATTCTCCTTTAAGTTGATAAATTACCAACGCGGAGTCTCCGTATACTTCCAGCACCTTAATTTTGCGTTCAATAGCAGCACAGATGCCCATGATACAAGCTTCATACTCTGCCATATTGTTTGTACAATCAAAATCCAATTTACAGGTAAATGGGTAATGATCTCCGTTTGGGGACACCAAAACTGCCCCAATTCCATTGCCCATAGCGTTCGATGCTCCGTCGAAGTTCAGTTTCCAAGGATGACTTTCCGCGGTATCTTCTTCAGTGGTTGCTACGTACATTAGGTCTTCATTAGGAAAGTCAAAGTCCAGAGGCTCATAATCTGCCAGAGCTCTACTAGCCAGAAAATCCGCTATTGCACTCCCTTTTATCGCTTTCTGGTTTACATAAACTATGTCAAACTCAGAAAGTAAAATTTGCCATCGGGCCATTCGTCCATTAAGAGTAGTTGACTCCATTAGGTATTTCAGTGGGTCTAGCTTCGAGATGAGCCAGGTCGTATGATACAACATGTACTGCCTCAATCTCCGAAGTTGTCCGCACAAGGCACAACACATTTTCTCAATCGGTGAGTACCTTGTTTCACACTCGGTGAACTTTTGCTAAGGTAGTATATTGCTTTTCTTTCTTTCCCGACTCATCATGCTGGCCGAAACACGCATCCCATTGAATTATCAAGTACCGTCAAATAGAGGATTAAAGGCTTCTCGGATTGGGCGGTGTCAATCTTGGAGGATTGGACAGTCTCGCTTTACTTTGTCGAAGGTCTTCGACATTCCTCGTCCCACACACAGGTTGTGTTTTTAAGAAGACAAAATATGGGATCACATTTCTCGGTCGGTTGTGAAATGAACCGAGCAATGTAATTTAATCTTCCTAAGAAACCTCGAACTTCTTTTTGCGTCGGCGGAGGCAATTCTTGTATAGCCTTGACTTTATCCAGGTCAACCTCAATCCCCTTTTCACCGACTATAAATCCTAGCAGCTTCTCGACCGGCTCCAAAGGTACACTTTGCGGTTAAGCTTCGATTGGACTTTCCTCAACCTCAAAAATAATTTCCTTAAGACTTGGATATGCTCCTTTTCGTCCGAGACTTGGCAATCATATCGTCGACGTAAACCTCAATTTCCTTTTGCATCATGTCATGGAATAGGGTCACCATGGCTCTACGATATGTTGCTCCGCATTCTTCAACCCAAATGGCATTACCTTGTAGCAAAGGTTCCCCACATGGTTATGAATGTGGTTTTATTCATGTCTTCAGAAGCATCTTTATCTGGTTGTATCCCGAGAACCCATCCATGAACGAGAATAAGGAATAACCTGCCGTATTGTCCACCAAGGTGTCGATATGGGTAATCGGAAAGTTGTCCTTCTGCTAGCCTTGTTTAGATCTCATAGTCCACACATTTCGTACTTTCCCATCTTTCTTAGGGACGGGACGATATTGGCTACCCATTCGAGTACTTAACCACTTGCAAGAACCACGCATCAAACCGCTTTTTACCTCCTCTTTTATTTTCAAGAAACATCCGCCTCATCCTCAAAGTTTCATTGGACCGCTTGTATTCTTCTTTTATGGGCAAACGGTGTACCACGATATCGATGCTTAACCGGGCATGTCTTGATATGACCATGCGAAGACGTCCTTGAATTCTTGGAGTAACTCAATGAGGTCTTGCTTTGTCTCTGTGGTGATCTGGCTCCAATCTTCACTTCTTTCTTTTCTTGTTCACTTCCTAGATTCACTATTTCCACCGATTCTTTGTGAGGTATGATTTGTTTCTCCTCTTGTTCTACCATCCTTAGCATTCGGAGCTAAATCACGCCTTGGTCATCTCCAAAATCTGAAAATCTTCCGCACCCATATCTTGCTCAAAAGACATTCGAGTCATCGGTAGCGTTACTCAAATCATTGATATCTGGAGACTGTTATGGAAATGAATAAAGGCTCATAGAATCATAGAATCTTGGCATGTTTATTGGTATGATAAATGAAGAATAGAAATGTTTAGAAGAATATTCAAAGAAAGAATAATGAATGAATGAAATGAACATAAAAGAAAATTTGCTCAAAAGATAGCGGAGATGTATTTCATTGAAAATAACGATGGCTTATACAAATTCATGTTTCATTAAAAGGGTTCTTATTGCTTCTAGACTTAAAGCAATAAGTGTGTTCCAGTATTACTCGAATAAGTTCTAAAGGCTATAGGAATCTCCTCCGCATCCAATTGTCTAGAACGCTACCCGGCTCATAGGGGCGGATCCTATTCCGATTCTCTTCCTCAATTTTCCCCTCAGATATAACGTTGACATGCACGATCCCTTCATTTTGTATTTCTCGTCCCGGACCTGATACAAAGGTCTCACGAATATGAGGGATTATCATCGGTTGCCATTTCATCTCATCTCCCCTCAGACGTGCCTTCCTTCTTTTTTGCTTCTTTTCTGACTCTTCTCTTTTTTGCTTGGCGTTTGGCTTGAATCCTAGACCGAAGAAGTCTCGCTTTTTTTTAGTCTTGGGACCTCGATTTCTCCTTGAGGTATCTTCCAAGTCCTTTCTCCGCATACTCCATTCCCGACCATCAGTTGTAGACCCATTTTCGTGGTTTTGGACAATTGCGATACTGGGACCTTATTCCCCTTGGCGACGAATGTTGCGTTGACAAATTCCAAAGAACGGAAGGAACACTCAGCTGCTTCATCGTTGGCTTCTAAATAGGGTGCATTGTTTGTTACAGTTGCGATAATGTCCTCTTCAACGTTTATGGTTACTAGACGGCCCTCTGAGATTAATTTCAACTTTTGGTGCAATGATGAGGGCACTTTGCCCTGAAAGTGTATCCAAGGTCTCCCAAGCGCGCTTATAAGACTACTTGGATGTCCATTACAATAAAGTCCACCTCATATGTGCTGGTCCGATTAAGAGAGGTACCTCGATCCTTCCCATGACTTTCCTCTCTCCATCGAATGCCCTTACTATATTGTGGCAGGCCTTCATATGAGAACTATCAACGGGCAATCGATTCAGTGTCGCTAGTGGTAGAACATTGAGTGCTGATCCATTGTCGATTAGTACCCCCGATAATGTATATCCCTTGCATCGTGTGGTAATGTGGAGAGCCTTGATGGAACCCGTACCTCCCGGAGGAATCTCATCGTCGTTAAAGAAAATAAAGTTATCGGCACTTATGTTGCTAACCAGCGATCCACTTGTTAATCGTTATATCATTCACAACATAAGTTTAGTTCAATACCTTCATCGGTACGTTCTGATAAAGCTTCAGAGCTCAATAGTAAATCTAGCACCGATATGCGAGCTGGCTATTTATGTAGTCGCTTCTCGACAATCAGTATTCACTATGCTTCAAGAACTTTAAGAATTCCCTAGCTTCTTCCTCCTTCACCTACATTTATATGTGTCTCTTGATTGGTCCCTTTTTCTTTCTTTTGTTCGCCCGTCAAGTTTTTCCCTCTGGAGTGCTCCGTCTTTGTGTTTGACAAGTCGTAGCGCTTTCCACTGCGCGTGTAGGAGCCTTCCTCTTGGTTTTCCTTTGTAGTGTTGGTCGAATCTCCCTTCTCAGGAATTGTCACATTGCAGTTATAATTCCAGGGGACCTTCTTGTCATCTTTATATGAAAAGGTTGCAGGTTTTCGGATCACGATCCTTGGATACGCCTGGCTCTCTTTTGTTGACGGACCTCCTTTTCGTGAATCGCCATGTTGCGAGCTTATAACCTCCGGAGTCTTTTGGTCGTCTTCGATGAAAAAGTAGTAGGCTTTGAATCACAATTTTTACTCCGTCGCCTTTTGATCGGGAGATGGTGACTAAAGGATGGCTCACCTCCGAGGCTTCTGACTCATTCTTCAACGTACAGACGTTACCCTCTTTCTAGCCTTCATTGCTTTCAAAGAATTCTAGCTCTTTATTGTCCATCAGTGCCTGGACCAGCATTCTAAACTCAGTACAACTTTGGATTTCGTGCCCTTCTGAGTTATGAAATTCATAGCCCTTTCGTGTTTCTTCATGTTCTCCTCTTGGACGTGCCACAACCAATCCCCTTTTTATCATTTCCTTCCAGACTTGCTTCATTGGGGTTTTCACATCGGAAATATCCCTTTTTACTCTTCTCCTCGCATCTTCGCCTATCAGGTTGACCCCGTGATTAGGTAGCGGGTGCCCCTTGCCAGAGGTGTCATCGACTTCTATAACTCCCATCTGGATCAGTCTTTCCACTAGTTTCTTAAAAGCGAGACAGTGCTCTATAGAATGCCCCACGATTCCTGCATGGTATTCGCACTGTGCGTTCGCATCATACCACTTAGGGTACGGGGGTTGCAAGGGTTTTAAGTAATGGGGGGAGACAACGTGTGCGTCAAATAATTTCTGATACATTTCCTTGTAAGGGACCGGGATAGGCGTAAATTGGATTTTCTCCGTATTTTGCCTTGTGTTGGACTCCTGTCTAAAGGGGCTCTGATGATCGGGGGTCATAGTCCTTGGCTGGCTCACAGTAATAGGTTTTGAATAACCTTTTCCTATGTTGTTTATATCACTCTCCCTCTTCTTCGGGGCCGTCTTTCTAGTACTTTCTCCAGCCTCTATTTTACCGCTTCTGATCGCATTCTCGATCATTTCCCCTGACAGCACAATATCAGAAAAACTTTTTGTGGCACTTCCAAGCATGTGATTAATGAAGGAGCTTTCGGTATTGACAAACAAAGATGGTCGTCTCTTTTCTAGGAGCGGTGGTGAACTTATGGCTACTTCCCTCCACCGGGGGCATACTTGCTCAAACTTTCGTTTGGTATATTTTGGAGAGTGATTCGATCAGAGCTATATCGCCACGTGCTCAGTATTGTTTCGGGAAGGCCTGTGCTAGGTCCTCCCATGACTTGATCTGGGTACGACTGAGCTGATTGTACCACTTGGCTGCGGCCCCGGCCAAACTATCCTGGAAGCAATGGATAAGCAGTTGATCATTGTTAACATATCCCGCCATCCGCCGATGAACATCATGATGTGCGCTTGGCAATGGTCCTATTGTATTTTTCAAAATCCGGTCTTGAACTTTGGCGGAAGTATGAGGTCTGGGACTAGACTCAAGTCTTTAGCGTCCACTCCGTAGCGATGGTCGCATCTCTATTTCCTTAAATTTTTCTTCTAACCATTTGCAACGATCCTCGAGTTGCTTGGGAAGGTTTGTTTTCGCCTTATCCATTTCACCATTTCACAAAGTCGGGGACTATAGGGTTATTCGGACCTTCTCCGGATTCTTTGCTGAACCATTGGAAGTCTGCGGCATTACTGGTCCTCAACCAGCATTTGTGGCACGATAACAAAGGTGTCCTTTGGGGACCTATTTACGTGGTGCTTGAGTGTTTGGCGGGTAAATCTCGGAGGGTAGCGGGTCGTCATTATTCCCTGAACTAATAGCGACGCCTTTTCCTCGCTTCATTGGCTAATAGTTGCGCCAAATTGCTCATCATGTTGTTTTGGGACTCTTGCATCCGTTCTATCATATCTTCTTTGGAGTTTCGTTATTTGCTCCTGCATCTGTTCTTGCATCTCTTTCTGAAATTGTTCAAATCTCTGATCCATTTTCTTAGCACGAGTCCCGTAGTGATGTCCGGTTCCCAGATTTCTTTTTCTTCTCTCTTGTTTCTCTTTTGTTTCTCTGTTAATCTTAACCAATTAGGCTTCTTTTATAAACTTTAATGCATGTAATATGATGTAATGCAAATGCATGAATGCAGGAAGAAAGACATCGATTCGATCAACTTCATTTTAGAAAACTTTATTAGAAGGCAAAACCCTTTACATAAAGTAGATTACAAATACGTTCTAGCCCTAAGACCTAAGGTTTTGATTTTTCCAAGCAGAGAGATTAGCTCTTCATCACGACCCGGTGGTAGCACAGATCTCAAGCCCACTATGTCACCTCCTCACCAAAATCCATGAGGTGATCGCCTACTTCTCGAATCTGGATTATTGCTTCTCCCATGAGGTAGTCCCGGCTTCGAACTTGCTCGCAAGAATGGTGAAGCTCTTCCTCCCAACGTCTTTCTCTTGTTTCCAGAAGCTCAATCCGGAGCTCGCTACTATGCAATGCTGATTCCAACTCTTCAACCCTACCTTTCAGTTCCTCTATTCTGTTTAGGCTTGACTTTAGTTGGCTTTCCGAGTCTCGACTTCGGTAGTGATGCAGAGATCGCCCAAGCCCAGCTATTCTAGCTTCTAATCCCTTTTTCTCTTTTTGGTCTTCTGTCCTGCCCTTCTCTAAGTCTTCCTTCTGCACTCGCATTTCCTGAAACTTTTTCTCCCAACTGTTAACTTTGGCTCTTTCCTCTCTGACTTCTTGTTGCCACTGCTCCAAAGTTTTCCCTAATCCTGCGTTTTTCATCGTTAAGCGCATCCTCTTGTACTCCGTTTTTAAGTCATCTCGATCTTCCTCTACTTTTTGCTTTTCCTTTCTGAGTTTCTCAGCCTCTAATTTTTGACCGTCCACTTCTAACTGGAGGAGCATCTTTTCTTCCTCCAACCTTTCTATCCTTTTCCTGAGTTCCGAGTTCATCCGTTCAAAATCTTGCTTTACAACCTTTAATTCTGATGGGACCACTCGCATGCATTCTTCTCTTGATCGGGCACCTTCTGGATTTGGCTCAGGAATGTTATCATTGACTCTCCTAGCCCTCCATTCAATGTATTCTGTGGTCATCCTCGGGCCTGTAGACAATCTTCTCATTCTGTGAATCGATTTCAGCACTAGAAATCTCTTTAACCCTTTTCTTATAGCTTCCCCTTCATATGAAAACTCAAGACCGAGCTAGCCCAGTATGTCGTTGGTACAAACCGCTTGAACCATACTTGTCTTAGGACCAGCAAAGGCGTGGCGAGGCACCCCAAATTCCCAATAAGGAACCCGGTCAAAGCTTCCACAACGATAAAGGATCCGGTCGGGGATCATCTAGGAGCCTTCCACTCGATGTCGTCCTCTTGAAGATTTTGAAGATCGTGATCCGTTTTCTTGACACATCCTCTCTTCTAAGCGTAGTTGCTATCTCTTCTAGTGGGGAGTACTTCTCGACATGAACCGCAAGACACTTTCTCTATTTTCCAAAAGTGACTATGGAACCAAGCCAATAATAGCCACAAGACACCCAATAAACTCCGCCTTCACCTCTTCTCCTGCATGCGGTCAAGGATCTGAATGTTTGGCTAAGATGGCGGTGAACAGGTGTGACCCTTTGTCCAACCGGTGAATAGATCAATAATCGCTTCATCAATGTGCCTCAAAGCTTTGGGGAAGATTACCAGTAGTAAATACACAAGGCCAAGATGTCTATCTTTTCTTCGTGTCGGGATGCGCCGAATCGATCTCTCAAACATGTCCAGGTATGCATTTACCCTCGCCTTCTTCTTCGCATCTTAGCCGAGACCCACATTGCTCACTCATGCGGTGATATTCATCAACTTCTTCATGAAGGTTGGGCCATTAACCGCCTTGGAATAAGCTTTGTCGACTTGAATTCTCGGGCAACAGAAGCAAGGTCGTATACTCTTCTCTGTGGGAACCAGATCCACTTTTTGAAGGAGAAAGCATTATAAGCGGCATTCCGGCGGGTCATTGCTCGGAACAGTGCTTGTCTATTTTGACCTCAAGCGTGTAAGGCGGTCGCCATAAGTACCATAGAACACCGCTTCGCTTCATCATCCCAATCGAGTCTAAATTTCTCTCAATTCTGGAGCTCGCTCTGCGTGACACTAATATTGGTGAAGTTCAGTAGTTCAAACATACCCTTCGACTAAGCTATCTCCTTTTTCTACTTGGCATTGCTCTGACCATATGCGGACGGCCGCATTGTCTTCTACTTTATCAAGGAATTCGCTTTCCATAACCAGCTTCCCAACTTAGAAACGGACCGTGAATCGATGTCTCTTTAAAATATGAAATGATATGCACAAAAAGAAAAACGCAAAGTTAGTACCATGGAATATAAAACAGTAAAATAAGCAAACGCCTATCTAGGTGACCACTAAGGTTTGCCATGGCTCTACCTAAGGTGGGCTCTTAGGGTTTGCTATATGCGCTTAGTTCTAAAGTTTGAGGTACACGAACCAGTGATTCTCGATCCTCACCCATTATAGGCTCATACGGACCGAGTTCGGTTCGAGGAATACATTTCCCTATGGCCATGCGAAGTGAAAACTTCACGGAGACATAGGTACGGATGTATTCCGAAAGCAGTCCACTAGCCCATGCGGAGGTGAAAACCTCACGAAGGCATAGCTTCTCGCTCCCACTTAAGGGTGTGACCACAACGGTCATGCAATGCAATGCCAAAGTATTTACAAGGCTAATATTGAAGATCGTCAAAAGAAGCATGATTTTTCAAAACCATTTTAATTAAAAGGACAAAAATCAATCAATCTTTGGCTTGACCCTCGTGTCCCCAGTGGAGTCGCCAAGCTGTCGTAACCATTTTTTGATGAAAACGTGAAACGACGCGGTCGACTCGATTTTGAAAAAGAAAAGAAAAGGAGTCGCCACCGATCTTTATTTGGTGTGATCGGATCACCTTCGTTTTAATAAAACATTTAATTTACTAAAACAGTGCTTTTTGGTCCACGAACTTTAAGAAAATGGGTTCGGAGGTCGATTACGTGCGAGGAAGGATTAGCACCCTCGACACGCCCAAAATTGGTACCAAACTGATTGATTGATGTCCTATTTGTTGAAAACTTTAAAAGGATTCGAAAATACAATGCTTTTTATTTTTAAAATTGGAAAGGACGTTAAGACTTTCTTATTTTCGAAGAGGTAAAGCATCATGTCCAGTAAGTTAGGGCACAATACTTTAAACTCCCGAAACTAAGCTCGCCTTTTGAAACTTGGTTTTTATTTGAAGAGGATCTTCCATTTATTCGTCAAATGAGAAATCGGAACCCAGTGAGTTAGGGCTCGGTTTCCCGAGATTTTAAATACGGAAGATTGCCTCTATTTTAGGAAAAGAAACTTATCTCAAGTATCTAGATGTCGAGTCCAAGAAGTTAAGTAGCGACATTTCAAATTTCCAGATTAAGCTTTTGTTTAGAAATGTATTTGTTTAAAAGGACATTCAGTCATTTAGATTAAACGAAAATCGCGACTTAAAAGGAGATATCCCATTGTTTAACATAAACGAGAAAACCGGAACCCGAGAAGTTGTGGCTCGATCTTCCGAATTTTCAAACACCAACATCATCTTTATTTTTGAAAATTTGATTGATTGATATCAAACAAAGTAATGAGACTAACGAATTTAGCGAACATGCTAATAAATCTAATTTTTATAAATAAATGAATGAGCACATAAATAATGAAATAAGAATGACGATAATAAAGCTATAGAAACGGATATAATAATAATAATAACGACAATAAAATAAAGAATATGATAAGTAAATTGCCTTAAAGTATTAAAAGAGTAAAGGACAATAAGCGAATAAATAATAAATAAATGAAATGACAAAAAATGAAAGAATAAATAAATAATGAATAAAATAATAAAAATCACAAATGGTGAAAATTTAAAGAATGAAGATCAAATTTAAATTAAATAATTGAAATAAAAATGATATGCTAAAGAGAATGATATATTGATGAACGAATAATAAGGAGGGTTAATAAAGTAATAAATAAACAAATAAAAGCAAAATGAAAATAATAATAATAGGGTATTAATAATAAAAAATGGAGCAACAATGGTAGTAATAAAAATAACAATAACAAGTATAAAAGTAAATAAGTAAACAAGAGTAAAATATAATAATAATAACAATAATAATAATAATAATAATGAACAAAGGTGAAATATAATGGAAATAATAAACGATGATAATAAAATTAATAATAATAAAAATAATAAAAAATAAAAAATAATATAAAAATGGTGCAAATTGCAAAATAACCGAAAAAGGATCGAATTGCATTAAGAATAAAAGTTAAGGGTTAATTTATAATAAACGAGAAGGGAGAGGACCCCATCGTGATGCTGCGCAAAAATATGGGGGACTGGGAGCGCAAATTTACCCAAAGTGTCTAAACGCTGCGTTTTATAGGGACCAAATTGTAATCGAGCATAGTTCTGGGGCAAAATTGAAATAGCAAAAAAAACCTCATTGTAAAAATAAAAAAAGCGGAAGGACTGCTGCGTAAATTTCCATTTTTTGGAAAACACGGATCCTTTGAGCGGGTCGGTCGCTTCATGAGTCACGATTTAAACGACGTCGCTTGGGGCATCAGACGTCCTAAACGACGCTGCTTAGCAACCTTTATAAAACCCTTTTTTCCTTTTTTTTTCATTTCTGCGCTTCTAAAAAAAACTCTTTAACTTTTTTTGTTTTTCTCGGGGGGAGTGCGATTTTGGCGAGGATCGCCGCTTGTTTGCCGTCACGACGCCTGAGTTCCGACCTCATGAGCGGTGGCGGAAAGGTAAAAATTTTATATTTTTATATTTATTTTTTAAAAAACTACATATTTTTATATTATGCTACCTACTTAAAAAAAACTTTCGGAAAATAAAAGAGAAAAAAAAATAAACCTTTTTTGCCTCTGTTTTTTTGGATTTTTGAATCTTGTGCGTTTTTTCTCTCGTATTTGGATTTGGTGTTTTGCGCCTTAAAAAGAATTGCTTTCTATTGATATTTTTCAAAAAAGAAAAGGATCCTTTACACTGTTTTTTGCTCGATTTTTATAACCGAGAGGGGAGAAAGAAAAAACAAAAAGAAACCGTCCCTTCTCTGCTGATATTGTTGTCTTTGCGTGTTGTTGTTTTGTCTTGCAGGTTTCGGGCGGTGAGGCTGGTCGGACGGAGCGGCGCAGAGCATGTCGGGGAGCAGGAGCGGCACAGAGGGGGGCAGAAGTCAGAGGGTCAGAGTCAGAGTGCGGCTAGGGTTTTTGTTTCTTTCTGTTTTTGGTTTTTTCTTTGTTTTCTGAGTTGGGTTGTTTTGTTTGGGCCTATTTTTCTTTTGTTAATGGGCCCCGCTTTTTGTTCAATTGGGCTTGTAATTTCATTGTTGGTAATTGGGCCCGGGCAATTTGGGCTCTACAGCTTATATGTGAAGTTAATAAAGTATATGATCAGAGTAATATAGTGATGAAAATCGATACAAATGTGACCTTAGTATTCGGCTAGTGTATTCGATATATATATACATATATAGAGAAATTTATGTACAATATTATTAGTTTGAAAAGTTAAGTGTTTACTTGTATGTTCATTGTAAGTATATGTGCTTAGGACTTACTAAGCCAATGAGCTTACTCTGTTTATGTTTGTGTTCTATTTTATAGATCAATAATTCAACTACGGGCTCAGGGGATCATCAAGACAGTCGACCACACTATCACTCTCTTTGGTATAGTTATGTTTTGTAAACTTTTGAATCAAAGGCATGTATAGGCTTTGTTTTGATAAATAATGAATGATGTTGGATTGTAAATATAAATATAGCCTTGAATAATAAGGCATTGCTTTTGGTTAAGTTTAGGTTTCATATTTTGATATAGTAGCTTGCATGATAATACTATTAGGTATGTGATTTCGGTCATGCTTTAAATCATATACGTAAAATGATAATATGGTATATATATATACATGATGTAAAATTGGGATATGCTCTTAGCTAATGAGGATAAATGTTGATGCTAGATGATTTAAAGCATGTAATATGTTAGTAAGTTAATAGGTTGCTATATATTTATTTTTGAAAATGGTTTAGTAACGTTTGTTTATGTTGTTACTAAATTATCATGTTCGATGTATCATGAAAGTTTAGTTCATATTATGTTATGTGTGAAATACATTAATGAGCAAATTGATGTGTACTCATCTATAGATATTCTACCATGACTTTGTTAGTTTGGAGCTTAAATTTTCCATTGAGTGCTATCGTATGTTCATTCATGAGAAATAAATGGCTAAATCATTGATGTAATATTTAGCAAAGGTGTGCTTATGATGGAGTATATTTATGTAATGAACATTACCGAATGTGACAAGAAATTATGAGATAAATGAGTAGATTAAAATATATATGTATAATCGAATGAGGATAAGTATATAGGTCAATGTTATAATTGTATGTGGTTTAGAAATGAGAAATGAACTTGTTTTGAAAGTAATGTATATGTTCAGATTGATATATGTTTAAATGTGTTGTTGATAGTAAAAATGAAATAAATGAACAAGTACCATTTGTCTATTCGCCTTTTTTTTAAAATGACCAAATGAATAGTACTCTATAGTTTGAATGAGTTTACTTATTTTATTATGTATAATGCAATTGATATTATATTTGTGATGACTTGTTTAATTGTAATATCATTACTTAAGTATTAAGATTCAATTGATTAAATGAACTTAGTGGTTAGAAGAGTAGCATCTGTTAACCCTACTCCTGTGACGGATATGGGTGTTACAATTTTATTGGTATCGAGCTACGGTTTAGTCGATTCTAGGACTATCGTGAGTGCGTAAGAGTCTAGCTATACATGCCTTTGAATTTTATATGTGATAGTGTGGGACTTGACAATTTCAATTGTATTTTATATAGTAAATGGATTCGATCCCGATAGAGCCGTAGCGGATGATGTGGAGAGTGTTGCTACCGTCACGCACATGGATCAGCGCCATTAGACTCTCAACCGATTCATTAACCACGAGGAGAGGCTAAACAAACCTTCTACCAAATGATGAATGGATGGTTTACCCAATTTGTTCGAAATAATCCGGTTGTACAACAACCTCCACCCCAGAATAATCTAACTCCGATACCTTCAAAGACTTCGATGATAGATCCAATGAGATCTAGTAGGCCTCCGGTTGATAAAATCAGAAATTTAAATAAAGAATTCAAGGCTAATGATGATGATGATGCGAGCGAGCTGAAATGTGGCTTGATAACACTATTCGGTACTTGATGAGCTATCCTCACACTGCATTTAATGTTTGAAATGTGCTATATCTTTACTTGGGACACCGCCTTATCACCGGTGGAATACACTAGTATCGGTGGTTCCAAAAGAAAAAGTGACATGGGATTTCTTCCGAATGAATTCGCAAGAAATATATCACCAGAGGTTCATCGACCGAAACGTAAAGAATTTCTTGAACTAAAAGCAGGGCAAATGACGGTTGATCGAATATGAGCGAAAATTTGTCGATTGAGCCGATATGCTCGGAGTGTGTATCAACTGAAGCCATTACGTGCAAAAGGTTTGAAGATGGTTTGAATGAAGATTTAAAGTTGCTTGTTGGCATTCTTGAAATCAAAGAGTTTGTGACATTAGTCAAACGAGCTTGCAAAGCTGAAGAACTTGGGAAGGAGAAAAGAAAGGCTGAGACAGAAGCTAGAGACACTCGTAAAAGACTGTCGGGTAAGAATTTCCATTCCACATCTAAGAAGTTTAGAGATGACTTCAGCCAACATAAAGATACTTCGGATTCACCTAGACGTGATCGACCTCAAGTGAGCTCCCGAGCTACCTCGATGGCCAGTGTTGATAACGTTCCACAAAATCGAGTTGAATGCAAACATTGTGGAAAATGGCATTTTGGGAGTTGTAGAGTTCGTGATCGGTCCTGCTTTAAATGTGGATCCTCAGACCATTTTATTCGAGAGTGCCCGATGTTAGTGAAAGGAATCGACCACAGTAACTCTAGACCGAAAGCAAAGGCATCGACGCAGGCGAGACCACCGAGCATTCTAACAATGTAGGTGGTAGTCAGAGAGGGACGAAGAACACGGTAGTTCGATCTGAGGCTAGAGATCCAGCTAGAGCTTATGTTACTCGAGCTAGAGAGGATGCTGCTTCTCCAAATGTCATTACCGGTACTTTTACCCTTTATGATACTACTGTAATTGCATTGATTGATCCTGGTTCGACCCATTTATATGTATGTGAAACTCTGGTATTCAGTAAGACTCTACCAGTTGAGTCTATTGAGTTTGTGATTCGTGTGTCCAACCCTTTGGGTAGATGTGTGTTTGTTAATAAAGTGTGTAAAGGTTGTCCATTGATGATTCAGGATTTTTGCTTCCCAGTCGATTTAATGTTGTTGCCTTTCGATGGGTTTGATATAATTTTAGGAATGGATTGGTTAACTTCACATGATGCAGTGGTGAATTGCAAAAGAAAGCTTATTGATTTGAGACATCAGAATGGTGAGATCATTAGAATTGAATCCATGATTTAAGTGGGTTTCCTACGCTTATATCATCAATGTTAGCCCTAAGTATATGGAAAAAGGTGCAAGTTTATTTGGCTTATGTAATCGGATAATAAATTGTCCGAGAAATAGATTGAATCTGTCTGATTGTATGTGAATACCGGATGTGTTTCTGAAGAACTACCGGGTTTACCCTCAAGACGAGAGATTGAGTTTGGCATTGAATTAGCAAGGAACGACTCACATCAATAGCTCCATATCGGATGGCACCCATTGAGCTAAAAGAGTTGAAAGCAGTTGCAAGAGTTAATGAGATAGGGGCTTTGCGACTAAGTTTCTCTCCTTGGGTGCACCAGTTCTTTTTGTGAGAAAGAAAGATGGAACGATGCGAATGTGAATTGATTATCGGCAATCCTAATAAGGTAACTATAAAAATAAGTACCGTTACCTCGGATTGATGATTTGTTTGATCGGTTGAAAGAGGCTTCAGATATTTTCAAGATAGATTTGAGATTGGGTTATTATCGATTCTTAGTCGAGATTCGGATGTGCCAAAGACGCATTCGGACGAGGTACGGACATTTTGAGTTTTTGGTTATGCCTTTTGGGCTTACTAATGCACCTGCTGTTTTTATGGATTTGATGAATCGGGTTTTTAGACAGTTTTTGGATCGATTTGTGGTAGTGTTTATTGATGACATATTGATCTACTCCAAAGATGAAATCGAACACGCTGAGCATTTGAGATTAGTGCTACAAACTTTGCGAAATCAGCAGTTGTATGCGAAGTTCAGTAAGTGTGAGTTCTGGATGAAAGAGGTCAGCTTTTTGGGACATGTTGTTTCAGCATCAGGTATTCGAGTTGATCCGAACAAAATCTCAGCTATACTTGATTGGAAGCCACCGAAAAATGTTTTTGAGATTCGAAGTTTTCTGGGACTTGCGGGTTACTATCGACGATTTGTGAAAGGTTTTTCTATGATAGCTACCCCGTTGACAAAGTTATTGCAGAAAGATGTCAAGTTCGAGTGGTCAGAAAAGTGTCAGAAAAGTTTTGATCAGCTGAAAGCCCTTTTGATAGAAGCTCCAGTGCTAGTTCAGCCTGAATCGGGTAAAGAATTTGTTGTTTATTCTGATGCTTCTTTAAATGGTTTGGGCTGCGTTTTGATGCAGGAAGGCAAAGTCATAGCCTACGCTTCAAGACAACTGAAGCTGCATGAAAGAAATTACCCGACGCATGACTTAGAACTTGCAGCTATTGTGTTCGCACTGAAAATTTGGCGTCATTATTTATTTGGCGAGAAATGTCACATTTATTCAGATCATAAAAGTTTAAAGTATTTGATGACTCAGAAAGATCTAAATTTGAGACAACGCAGATGGTTAGAATTATTGAAAGACTATGAGTTGGTGATTGACTACCATCCGGGAAAAGCTAATGTTGTTGCGGATGCGTTAAGTCGAAAATCATTGTTTGCTCTTTGCGCAATGAACGCGTGGATGGCTATGTCTGGAGATGGTTCGATCATAGCCGAGTTGCAAGCAAGACCGATGTTTATTCAGCAGATTTGTGATGCACAGAAAGTTGACAAAAATTTGATTGCTAGTCGAATTCAGTGTGAAAAAGATGCAGAATCAGATTTTCAAATTGATGCAAATGACTGTTTAAATTTTAAAAGCTGAATGTGTGTTCCGAAGAACTCAGATTTGATACAGATGATCCTGAGTGAGGCCCATAGTGGTCGATTATCAATACATCCGGGTAGCACAAAGATGTATAATGATTTGAAACAGTTCTATTGGTGGCCGGGCATGAAACGAGATATATCCAAATTTGTTTGAAGTGCTTAATTTGTCGACAAGTAAAAGCCGAGCATCAAGTGCCTTACAGGTTGCTTCATGATCATGATACCGAATGGAAATGGGATGGAATTACAATGGATTTTGTATCCGGTCTTCCTATGACACCGAGTAAGAAAGATGCGATCGGGTTATAGTTGATAGATCGACTAAATCACTCATTTTGTGCCGATGCGTGGGACTATTCACTTGATAAACTTCTTGAATTATACGTATCACAGTTGTGAGATTGCATGGTGTTCCGAGTTCCATTGTTTTGAGATAGAGATCCGAGATTCACATCGCGGTTTTGGAAGAAGTTGCAAGATGCTTTAGGTACTAAACTTCATTTTAGTATGACCTTCCATCCGCAGATGCATTGGGTCATCCGGCGAAACTATTCAGATACTTGAAGACATGTTGAGATGTTACGTTCTCGAGTTTGAAGGTACGTGGAACGGTACCTACCTTTGATTGAATTTTCTTATAATAATAGTTTTCAATCAAGTATCAAATGGCACCTTATGAAGCCTTATACAGCGAAATGTCGAACACCATTATCTTTGGTGAGCTCAACAAAGTAAGATACACGGGTTGATTTGATTAAAGAGATCAATAGAAAGTGGCCATAATCAAAGATAATTTGAAAGTCGCATCGATCGACAAAAGTCCTATCTTGATTTAAAATGTAAAGACATTGAATTTCGTAGGAGATCGTGTATTCTTAAAAGTTTCCCGTGGAAGAAAGTACTTGATTTGGTCGGAAAGGCAAGTTGAGTCGAGATTTATCGGACCGTATGAAATCATTGAACGATATTGACTGTTGCTTATAGATTGAGATTGCCCTCGAGTTAGAAAAGATACATGACGTATTTCACGCTTTGATGCTTCGTAAGTACTGATCGATCCGTCTCATGTGATCACACCCAGAGATTGAAATCCAACTGATTTGACATATGATGAAGAACCGATCCGTATCTTAGCTCGGAAATAAAAGAGTTGAGAAATAAAAGAATTACATTAGTGAAGGTTCTATGGAATCGTCATGGAGTTGAAGAGGCTACGTGGGAGCCTGAGGATTCAATGAAGCAACAATATCCGACCTTGTTTAACGGTAAGATTTTTGGGGACGAAAATCCTTAAGGGGGAGAGTTGTAACAGACCGAATTTGACCCCAATCGGAACGGTGGTTTTGGGACCACGAATCCGAGTCTGAGAAATATTTTAATATTATATTTTGAGTCTATTATATGTGAATTGATGTGTGTGAAAGTGTCGTATGAAAATTTTATTGTTTAAGTGCTTAATTTGATTAAAAGGACTTAATCGCGTAATGCGTAAAAGTTGCATGCTAAAGTGAAAAGTGCTTATATGTGGATGGCTTTTTAATATGGAGTATTAAAAGTGAAATTAACCCATTTTATGAGTTAGTGGGTGGCAAAAGTCTAGTATAACCTTAAGTATTATATGGTTATTATTTTAGTATAAAGGTTATTTTGGTAAACCAAGTTATTTTAATATATATGTTAATTAAAACATAAAAAAATGGCCATTATCATCTTTATTTGTTTTGGCCGAATGTTTAGAAAAGAAATGGGGTTTTGCTTCCTTTGAATTTCGGCAACTTCAATCACAAATTCAAGATCAAGAGCAAAGAAAAACGGATTTAGATCGGGGAAAGACGAAGGTTCTCGAATAGCCGATTTGCACGGTCTATCGACAACCGAGGTAAGTCCTTAAGCAATTATATGTCTAAAATTATTTATGTGACTTAAAGGATGATGAAATTTAAATGTTTTGAGGATATATATGTAAGATAGCCGAATGTAGCTAAATATTTTAGCAAGAAGTGTTGAAAAAATTTTAATCGAATTGATAAGTTCATGTGATATGAATTAAGTATGGTTTGTATAATTACGTTAGCTTGTAATGTGAATGTGATGGAAGTAATATTGTATTTGGGCTTGAGCCTAGCGGTGCTTCGTGCGGTGATTTAAATCGGGCTTTAATGCCTAGCGTGCTTCGTGTTGATTTAATTCGACTTTAATGCTAGCGTGCTCGTCTTGGTGATTTAATTCGGCTTTAATGCCTAGCGAGCTTCGTCTTTTGATTTAATTCGGGCTTAAATGCCTAGCAGTGCTTCGTGCTTGGGATGATATGCTATAAGTGGAGATTTTGAGAATCAAACAAGGTGAGAAATATATGTGGTTATGTACTAAATGTTCGGGTAAGAATTTGCCTACTATATTAGTAAGGAAGAAAGTGAGTTAAGTTCTTTTTGTTTTGAATCAATTTGATGTGTAGAAATGGTCAATTGCTCAAGTTCTATAATATATAATGTTGAATCTATCATTGATGTGAATATACATAGCTTATATGTGAAGTTAATAAAGTATATGATCAGAGTAATATAGTGATGAAAATCGATACAAATGTGACCTTAGTATTCGGCTAGTGTATTCGATATATATATACATATATAGAAATTTATGTACAATATTATTAGTTTGAAAAGTTAAGTGTTTACTTGTATGTTCATTGTAAGTATATGTGCTTAGGACTTACTAAGCCAGTGAGCTTACTCTGTTTATGCTTGTGTTCTATTTTATAGATCAATAATTCAACTACTGCCTCGGGGATCATCAAGACAATCGACCACACTATCACTCTCTTTGGTATAGTTATGTTTTTAAACTTTTGAATCAAAGGCATGTATAGGCTTTGTTTTAATAAATAATGAATGATGTTGGATTGTAAATATAAATATAGCCTTATGAATAAAATTTGCTTTTGGTTAAGTTTAGGTTTCATATTTTGATATAGTAGCTTGCATGATAATACCATTAGGTATGTGATTTCGGTCATGCTTTAAATCATATACATAAAATGATCATATGGTATATATATACATGATGTAAAAATTGGGATATGCTCTTAGCTAATGAGGATAAATGTTGATGCTAGATGATTTAAAGCATGTAATATGTTAGTAAGTTAATAGGTTGCTATATATTTATTTTTGAAAATGGTTTAGTAACGTTTGTTTATGTTGTTATTAAATTATCATGTTCGGATGTATCATGAAAGTTCAGTTCATATTATGTTATGTGTGAAATACATTAATGAGCAAATTGATGTGTACTCATCTATAGATATTCGCCATGACTTTGTTAGTTTGGAGCTTAAATTTTCCATTGAGTGCTATCGTATGTTCATTCATGAGAAATAAATGGCTAAATCATTGATGTAATATTTAGCAAAGGTGTGCTTATGATGGAGTATATTTATGTAATGAACATTGCCAATGTGACAAGAAATTATGAGATAAATGAGTAGATTAAAATATATATGTATAATCGAATGAGGGATAAGTATATAGGTCAATGTTATAATTGTATATGGTTTAGAAATGAGAAATGCACTTGTTTTGAAAGTAATGTAAATGTTCAAGATTGATATATGTTTAAATGTGTTGTTGATAGTAAAATGAAATAAATGAACAAGTACCATTTGTCTATTCGGCCTTTTTCTTTAAAATGACCAAATGAATAGTACTCTATAGTTTGAATGAGTTTACTTATTTTATTATGTATAATGCAATTGACATTATATTTGTGATGACTTGTTTAATTGTAATATCATTACTTAAGTATTAAGATTCAATTGATTAAATGAACTTAGTGGTTAGAAGAGTAGCATCTGTTAACCCTACTCCGGCGACGGATATGGGTGTTACAGGACCCGACGATCTGGTCAGGTTAGGGGTGTTATATTAAAGGTGAGGCATGGAGTTGATATGGACTTTGCTAAGGTTTGGGGATTCAATTTTTGTTGATACTATTTAGATTATCGAGTTACGGGGTAATGGTGCAAAGGTTGAGTGACCAAAGCGTAAACTTGTAAAATCAGTAATAGTTTAATGAACAATTTATATCTTTTTGAAAATGCGTGACTAAATTGTAAATTTACATATCTCACATCTAACGTTCGTTACCAAGTTAAAAGGCCGTTGACCACTTGTAACCTTTTGAAATTGAGTGATCAAATTGTAAATTTACCCATCACACACTTGACATTCGTTACAAAGCTAATGGGCGGTGACCAACTTGTAACTTTTGAACTTTCAAGAGTTCAAAGACTAACTTGTAACCTTTTGAAATTTAGCTAAAATATTTTTTTCTGTTCTATTTTTTGCATAAATATAAAAAATAAATTATATAAAAAATAAGATGATTTAACTCTTTACCTATTTTTATTATCTCTTTTTTAAAAAAAATTAAACTTGTAGAATTAAAATTAAAGCAAGTAATGAAAAAGTTGAATTACAACATCAACCCTAGAGAGAATTGGAGCACATGATTTTTAGGCGCGGCACAACAGGGGTAAAAAGGCCCAATAAAAAGATTAATATTGTTAATTCCATTTTCCTTCCCTCTATAAAACGAGAAGCCTCATTTTTCTCTACATTCATGCTAAAGAACAAGAAGAAGAAGTAGAGACCTTGCTACAAGGAGGCACTTCATCACTTTAACGTTCTTTAATCTGCTTCTTCTTTAAGTTTTTACGCAAAACCCATATACAATATTTGCCTTTCTTCTTCCTTTTTGCCTTCCATTTCTATTTCTCTATTGTTTATTTCGAAGGAAAAGAAAAGGTAGATACTTGAGTTAAAGAAAGATAGTGAGAGATGGGCAATTGCTTCCCATCATTATTCCATGCTCGACCAAGAAGACCTACCCAGTTCAATGCTGCAGCTTTAGGTAATGTTTTAATGGTTGTCTTTTCCTTTCATGCAGTCGTTTCTTTCTTTCTTGAAAGCTTTCATTTAATTACTTCAGATAATGTTTTAGTGGTTTCTTTTCATTTCATGCAGTCGTTTTTTTCTTGCTTTCTTGAACGGTTTTCGTTTACTTTAGATAATGTTTTAATGGGGTCTTCTTATTTCATGCAATTTCTTTCTTTTTAAGAATCATGGAGGCTACCTTTATCCTTTATTTCTTTCAGGTTCCTTGTGTATGCTTTAAATTAATGGCTTTATCTAATAATTGTTACCGATTTATATTCAATTCATTAATGGCATTCTTTTTGTTTTTATACCAGATTTGTTGTTTTCTCTTTGTGGATTTCTTGATTTCAGGTTGACATATAGTCTTTAACCTAAGCCCTCTACCCTTAAATTGTGTAATTGTTAATCACTTCAAGTGGTCTTAAAAACTATTTGCACTTATATCTTCAAATAAAAAGCTCAATTACTCACCTTACCACCACATGCAAGGCCGAAAGAAGGAGGATGATTTTCTTCCTTATTTTGAGAGAGCTTTTTCGGTGAAGAAGATGAAGTGGGGAAAGAGAAAAAAATAATTTTTCTTATGTTTCTTTTATTATAATCATTTAACATATATTATCATATTACTATTATAAATTTTTATAATATAAAAATACTAAAGATATCATCCCCCACCATCATTACCGTCCACTTACAAGAAAAGTGGAATTTTGACATGCACATCCTTGCATTAAGTAAAACAATTCAATCACCTTTTTAATTTTGACAAGAAAATAGGTTGGATTCCTTCTTTCGGTCGTGTTACTTGAATCGCTTTTGACGCCAGTTGTTTTGTGAAACAGATGTTTGTTATAATGGAATTTCTAGTGGATTGGGCTAAACCATAATTAGGCGATAAATGCACATTATCTCGAATCATGGATACCAAGTTAAATGGCAATTGCTCCAAGAGAAAGCTTATGGTGTTGCAATCATTGCATTGCAGGTGTAAGTGAAGACAATGTCAGACCCTCAATGGTGGGTTTTATCGGCCTTTCAGGCGTCTTAAGTGGTTCGTCTCTCAAATCAAATTCCCTCTTTGCTCGTCGACTTTTACGTCCCCAAGACATGTTCCTTCATCCCAATCAATGGTCCTCGCCCTCCTTTCATCCCAAAGCGATGGACCACCTTTAGCTTAAGAGAGTTCGTGGGCAAAGTCTACTGTCTTGGCGAGGAAGACTTGCCTCGTAACTCTCTTAAGCTAAGAGGTCCATCGCTTTGAGAACGAAAGAGAAGAACCATTGATGGAGATGAAGAACATGTCTTGAGACCAATGAGAATGAGAAGAAAGGTGAGTCTGAACTGATCTCTAATCTTGATAGACCAATGGATAGACCTGTCTTACTATTTACATCTAACACCATTTCTCATCTTCCTAACCCATATCCGTCAGGACTAGGGTTGCAGACATCACCGAAGCGAGATACAACTCAAAGCGGACATTTTTT
>CP106726.1:20097597-20199148 GCA_025506655.1 Gossypium rotundifolium
GGCGCAAATCAGTTCAAAACACGCATATCCTAGGCGATTATGGGTCGGGTTTCGGGTCAGAGGCCAAAGCGACGTCGTTTTGACCTCTGAAATTAATCTTCAAAACGGCGTCGTTTCTTGTTGCTATATAAACAGAAATTTTTTTTAAAAATACTCATTTCTGCCGAAAATTAAAAACTTAAAAAAAACTTCTTGTTTTCTCTGCTGGAGTTTTTACCCCGGTCGTTGGTCACCGTGGTGGCCGCCGGTCACCGGCGACAGTGCCACCGCCCACGGTGACCGAAAATTTCAAAAAGAGTTATTTTTCTTGGCTTTTCAAATTTGAGCCCCCCATACGCCATTTTTCATCGAAAATGGCAAACCTCAGCTGCCGTAGGTGGCCGAATACCAAAGGTCAGGGGATTTTCTAACCCTTTTTTTGTATTTTTCGTTATTTTCCTTTAAAAGACTAGTAAAAGATGGAAAAAAAATAAAAAAATAACACAAAAGGAACTACCTTTAAGCTTTTGCGATTCGATTACTTGCCTGTATTTTCTCTTCTATTCAAAAATATGTTTTTCTTTTGTATTCGATTTCGTGTGTAAAATTACAAAGGTTTGTTCCTGGATTTTTATCGCCGAAATTTAAAAAAAAATTAAAAAATATAATATTTTTGCTTTGTTTTTTCTCTGTTGTGTCTATCCTCTTGTGTTTGGTCTGCAGGTATGAGGCCGTAGGCCAACTGGGCGGAGGTGCTGACGTGGCGGAGGAGCAGCAGTTGAAGGCTTAGGGTTTTTAGGGTTTATTTTATTTTTTTTTTGTTTGTTATGGATTTGGGCTGTATTGTTTTGGGTTATGGTTGGTTGCATTGGGGTTTTTTTGTGTTAGTTTGTAATTTAGGCCCAGGCCAAAATTGGGCCTTACATACTTACTTAACAAAGGGTTATTGTTGGTTTACTTTTGTAGCATGTTGTTGGGCATTTTCAGCAGTGGCAGCCATTGAGGGGATAATCCAAATAAAATTGGTAAATTAGTCTCATTATATAAGCAACAACTGTTGGATTGGAGCACAAATGAAGGATACGGAGCTTGTAAAGGAGGATGGATGACGGATGCTTTCAAATACATTAGCCAAAGTCAAGGAATAACCACCGAAGAAAGCTACCCATATCAATCAATGCAAGGAATTTTGAGCTAACAGTGTTTTACCCATATCCAGGCGAAGAAGGCCATTTCGACTGAATTTTGCAAGAGGATGATGTGAATGAGGCGGAGGACGAGGGGCGGCCTGTTGAACCACCAATTCACCTCTCACCACCATGTGTCTCTCAGCTACCTCTTGAGCCAATTGTGTGATTATAGGTTCCAACTTGGTGTCAACAGCAAGTAAAAGCTGCCAAAGTGTAAAAAAAGAACCATTGTGAAATATATGTTAACATGCTTGCCTAGCTTATTCAACATGCAAGTACTTCAACTTACAATGAAGAGACTGAATGCTATCCAAAAATACGTATGCCAACCTGCGAAAACAGAACCGAAGTTCGATTTTATGTCAATATTCAGAACTCGAGACGTGTGGCGAAAATACAAACGATTCAGTATCTTACCAACAAATTTCAGCAAGAAGAAAATGACTACAAATGCCCAAAGATACCAACTGCAATTAAGTAACTGTTAACGGTATATCGAGACCTACTTGAGTGGAGGATTTTTGCCTTGCGAAAGCAGGTATATCGATACCTTCACTTTTTAAGGTTTGGTGGTGAATATTGTTTAATATCTTATAGTACTGTTTGAGTGGAGGATTTTTCCTTTGAAAGTATGTTTGTAATCTTGTTATCCTTGAAAGAGATTGGTGGATCCAACGTCTTTATCGATTTTCATTATTTTACCTCGACTGAGAAAAAAAGGTCAACAGTACCATTGTATATATCTATCTTGATGAATAGAAACGTGACAAAACACCATTTTCACTGAAGGCACATAAAATTAATTATAACATTTATATGTCTTTTCTTACTCTTGCCACTCAATCCTTAGCTGCTACTTTTGTTTTTTACAATCCGCACAATATGTAAAATTAAATATGTTGCGAATTATTTTCTTAAACATTTATATGTTCGTAAACATTTTTTATTTATTAAAAAATTAATTTTGAAGAATTGAATATTATAGTATTATTGATCACGTAACGATTGAGAGAGAAACTGGGCCATAGACAGCCGAGAGTAAAAAGACCATAATCGCCTTAGCAAAAATAGTCATATTACATCTTTTTCTTAGACTATCAACAATTGCAAATAAGCGATGCTACATGTCATTACGACTGAAAGAGAGACTAGGCCACAGATAGTTGAGAGTAAAAAGACCATAATCGTCTGAACGAAAAGAGCCATATTACATTTTTTTCTTAAACGGTCAACAATTGCAAATAAGCAATGTTACATATCATTCCTTACTCTTGCCCCTCAATCTTTAGTTGGTACTATTGTTTACTACAATTGGCACAAGATGTAAAATTAAATATGTTGCCAAATATTTCCTTAAACATTTATATGTTTTGGTAAATACAATTTCAAGTGATTTTTTTTATTTTCTAAAAAATTAATTTTAAAGAATTGACAGTTATAGTGCCACTGGTTACGTAACAACTGAGAGAGAGACTGAGCCACAGACAGCTAAGTGTAAAAAGACCATAATCACCCTGGCGAAAAGATTCACATTACATCATTTTCTTATACTATCAACAATTGCAAATAAGCCATGCTACATGTCATTAGAAAGTTGTTGGCTTAACTACCCATTGCGTAGAAATTGACTATTATCAAACTCTATCCTCTTAGACCAAGTGATTTGCTTGGGCTTCATGCTTATTCTTTTGGCCCTAATTCTTCCTCTTATAATTAATTTGGTGAAGAGGTATACAAATCAGGCACAAGTACTTCAGTCACTTCAATAGCGTTAAAAATATTACGAAGGCTTCTGTATTAAATCACATCAACAAAACAAATAAAAAAATATATAAAATTTTTATGTTTAAAATGAACTTGGACAATCATTTGTCAAGGTTCATTCCAAATTCTTTTTAATTATAAAAAATTATTTTTAAAAAATTATAAACTTTTAAAAATTATTAAAATTTATAAAACATTAAATAAAGTTCAAAAAATTATTAAAAATCATATAAATGTTTAAGTCAATAATTTCAAATTCATACAGAATCTAAATAAGTATATCTCTATATTTATTCAAGATGATTTTTTAAATTATATAAATTTAAAAAATTAAAAATATTTTCTTTAAAAATATAAGATACGTATCAATATTTTAATTCTACTGTTACACTTTAGGCTATATAAAAATAATTTAGAAAATAAAAAATATATATTTCTTTTAAATTGAAAAAATTTAAAATATATTTTTAAAATATGAGATACGTATCAATATTTTAATTCTACTGTTACACTTTAGGCTATATAAATTTAGAAAATAAAAATATATATTTCTTTTAATTTTTCTAATCATCTTGTAAAGTTAAAAAAAAGTATGAATATATCTCAATTACTTGAACCTTTTAGGCTACACATATAATAAAATAATTGATACACATTTTTTAATTGGGATATATTCACATTTTTTTAAACTTTACAAGTATGATTAATAAAATTTAACAAATTTCTTTATTTTCTAATTTATTTTATAAAACCTAAAATGTATCATTAGACTTAAAACATTAATACACATCTTATATTTTAAAGACAAATAAATTTTAATATTTTTAAATTTTATATAACATAGAAAATCATCTGAATTTGGACAAATATGTCCAGATTCATTTTGACAAAAACTTTTAATGATTTTTATTTTTGAACTTTTGAATTTCATTTAACATATTTATAAATGTTAATAATGTTTTAAAATTTTATAAAAACAAACTAATTTTTTTATAATTTTAGGTTCGAATAAATTTGGACAACCATTTATTTAAATTTATTCTAAACATGAAAATTTAAATATTTTTTAATTTTTAATTTTGTTGATATGCTGTCACGTTAGTAACTTTCCTAACGTGGACCATCAAATCAACAACGTAACAATCAACAATCGAAAGCATTGGTCGAATGGCATAATTGATTCAATTTGACAATTTTATGCTTAATTGAGGTTTTTTTTTTTTTTTGAGTTAATCGATTTTTTTGCTTTATGCTTGTCCAAGTTTGGCTGAAATATAGGTATAAAATTTTGCCCAAGCTTACTCATATTTGTAAATGGCTATTCCAAGTCCATTTTAAGCTCTCACATATTATTTTTTAAAAATAAAATATATATTTATATTATTTTTAATTTCAAAATTTTATATTTTTTATTTAATAAAATTTTATATATAGTCATGTTAATATTTTTATTTAATTTTATTATTTAATTCTTATAAGTTTAACCAATTTTACAAATTTGGAATAATTTTTAAACATTATAAATTTTGATAAATTTTACAGTTTTTTTTTAAAATATTTTTTACAAATTTATAATTTTAAATATTTTTGGTCCAATTAATATGGATCAATTCCTGTCAATAGTATTGTCATCTGTCAACAATGTAAATGTAGCATATTTTGATTGTTTGATTTTTTAAAAGCCATTAACTTTTAGATATTGAAAAGAGTAATAAAATAAAATTTAAGTACTAAAATGAGAAAAAAATTTAAATATTGAAAATACAACAAATAAAATCAAATTAATTATAACATTTATATGTAATTTCTTATTCTTGCCACTCAATCCTTAGTTGGTTTTTTTTTTATATAATTGGCACAATATGTAAAATTAAATATGTAGCGAAATATTTTTTTAAACATTTATATGTTCCGGTAAATTCAATTTCAAGTAAATATTTTTTTTATTTGTTAAAAAATTAATTTTAGAGAGTTGACTATTATAGTGTCATTAATCACGTAACGACTAAGAGAGAAACTGGGTCACAGACAACCGAGAGTAAAAAGAGTATAATTGCCCTAGCAAAAATAACCATATTACATCTTTTTCTTAGACCGTCAACAATTGCAAATAAGTGATGCTACATGCCATTATCATTGAGAGAGAAACTAAGCCAAAGACAACCAAGAGTAAAAGACCATAATGGTCCTAACGAAAAGAGCCATATTACATCTTTTTCTTAGACGGTAACAATTGCAAATAAGCAATGCTACATGTCATTTCTTACTCTTGCCCCTCAAACTTTAGCTAGTGCTATTGTTTACTACAATCAGTACAAGATGTAAAATTAAATATGTTGCCAAATATTTCCTTAAACATTTATATGTTTCGGTAAATACAATTTCAAGTGATTTTTTTATTTGCAAAAAAATAATTTTGAAGAATTGACAGTTATAGTGTCGCTGATCACGTAACGACTGAGAAAGAGACTGTACCATAAACAACTGAGAGTAAAAAAAAACTATAATCGCCCTATCAAAAAGAGCCACATTACATCCTTTTTTTAGACTATCAACAATTGCAAATAAGCTATGCTACGTGTCATTAGAAAGTTGTTGGCTTAGCTACCCATTGCATAGCAGTTGACTATTATCAAACTCTCTCCTCTTGGACCAAGTGATTTGCTTGGGCTTCATGCTTATTTTTTTAGCCTTAATTCTTCCTCTTATAATTAATTTGGTGAATAGGTATACACAGGCACAAGTACTTCAATCACTTCAATAGCGCTAAAAGTATTACGAAGGTTTTTGTATTAAAAATTAGATTGCATTTTGGCTCATATAATGGGAAAATTGGTTCATGTATGTTAGATCAAAGAGCAAATTAGTCATCTTATTAAAAATTTAATTCATTTTTATTGTTAAAAACTAGTCCCTATATGTCAGCATAAGATACTCGTGGCATGTCATGTGTCACTGTCTCGTTATTCTTTTAGATACTCAAGTTTTTAATGTTACAAAGGAATGAAATTTTTAAAATGATCAACTTGCTTTTTGATCTAACATATACGGACTAATTTATCAATTTTCAAAGTAGAGGAGGCAAAATGCACTCTGACTCCTAATAAAAGGTTGTACTTCCACCCTTTAATAGCTTTTGTGATAACAGTACATGCTTAGTCGTGATAGAGTTTTTTTTAAGAGTCAGCATTATAGAAACTAGTGAAATATGATTTTATAAAGTGTGTTACTTGTGAAATTAAGGTCATTATGATATATATATTTTAAGCATTTGTAGAGAGCTTGCCAAAGGTTTGAGCAGTGTTGTTGGAATTGAATTTGAAGTATTGAATTTAAAGCATTTTTCAATATCAATGGTTAACAAAGCCTATGGTTAACAAAGCCTAAGAATAAGTGCTTGAATACAATGTATTGGCTTATGTATTCTTTGTACCATCATGGAAACAAAAAAAAAAAACCTCTATCTAAATGCTTGAGACTAATAACGTCAGAATAGCCCAACAACAAATCTACAAATTTATTTAGACTCAAATCTCCATAGTTATTTACTCATACTGCAGATGAAGAAGACTCCTTTCCATTAACCTTATCCATCTCAAATACCAAAGGTGACTCCTGTATTGGACCAACTTGGCTACTCTCATTCGACGACCTTTTAATACCACTGCCCTTATTCTTCTTTTTTGCCTTCCGAGCCCATCCAACCAGCCCTTCCCGAATATGTTCCTCAAATATCGCCTTCTAGTACGAACTTCCCATCTGCATATTAACCAAAGTATGTCAAACTGAAGTACAAGGACTAAATCGAAAATTTGAGCATAGTAGAGAGAATAAAACCATAATTTCACAGTTCATAATTAATGTGTTACCTGTGTAACAAATGCATATAGTGGCAGGGTACTATAACTGAGACGAACTGAACAAAAACCCTGACAATGAACATAAAAGATCACATAAATACTTGAAATTATCATTTGGGTATAACTAGTCTGGGTATAATACAACGAACTTGCCCCATCATGCATGAGTTGAAACCATACTGCACCTGTTATAAAAATGGAATATCAAAGGTTGTTTACTTACTGAATATATGGGAAAAAATGGCATGTGATGATGTTAGGGGTGTTTTACCCATAAACCGGCGAAGAAGGCCATTCCGAATGAATTTTGGAAGAGGATGATGTGAATGAGGGGGAGGACGAGGCGCGGCCTGTTGTATCTGTTGTTTAAATTATAATAACTTATACATTGAGCTTGTAAGCTCACTTCGTTTGTTTATTCTCAAGTAACTCTCAAATATAGGACAGATCGGTGTGACGGGAGTTTAGTTAAACATATTTTATTTTGTGATTCTTCTAACTCGGTTTACTCTGCTTTGATTTTGATGGACTGTTTTGGACTTTTAGGATAGTTTTTGGTTTTGGACTTTATTTTTGGTTTTTAACTGTTTATCATTTTTAGATTATAATAACTCCATCTGCAAAACGTTATATTTTCAATAATAAATTATGTTTTCCAAAACTTTATTTAACTAAAAATTCTATTGCAAAATTAAGTGATTTTATAAGTGATTCTCGGCTAAATTAATAAATTACTTAATAGAAGTTTTCCTCGAATAAACTAGAGATTTATTCGTTGCATGTTGGATTAAATTATTTTATTGTTAAGTGATTTTACATTATTTTGATTCTTTTTCTTTCTTTCAAAGCATGTGATTTTGAAAAATATCAATTTTGAATTTCTGTTGAGTTTTAAAAACAGCCAAGAATCAAAAACAACTAAAATTTGTGTTGAAAGATGAAAAATAGAGGCAAAAATCCGGATGTTGAATGAGAAAAGAAGTTGACTTATGTCATTACTTCATTAAGCAAAATAACATATACATATATAATTCTATTACATTGGAAGAAAATAAATCTTACTTGTGCAAGTAACCAAGCTATAAAATCAGCTTAATGATAACCTAAAACCTACTAAAACTGCTAAGTACATGGCTGAACCTCAGCTCAGCTAATCAAAAAGTTACAATCAAATCAAACATATGTCATATGTTACAAAAGTTAAATGACCGAAATACACCATGGACATTAGCATGCTGCTGCATTGTGGCTTGGACACTTGCATGTTGCTGAAATGTTGCCAACTTTCAACACTCCTCCTTGGCTACAAAGCAGCAAACTCCAATTTCCTTCCTCAAGCACTCAAACCTTGTGGCAGCCAATAGTTTGGTCAAAATGTTTGCGAGCTGAACCTCTGAGCAGCAATGGATCAAGTTGATTTCCTTTGACAATCCTGCCTCCCTTACAAAATGATACTTAATCTTGAAGTGCTTAGTCTTGCCATGAAATACAGGATTCTTGTCAATGGCAATAGTTGACTGATTATCTACTTTAATCTATGTTGCTTCTACTTGATCAGCATTCAAGTCACTCAAGAGCTTCCTAAGCCAGATGGCTTGGTTAACAGCAGTAGACGCTGCAATATACTCTACTTCTGCAGTAGATTGAGCTATTATCTGTTGCTTCTTAGAACTCCAACTAAAAACTCATGAACCTAGAGTGAAGAAGTAGCCCGATGTGCTCTTCATATCATCAACTGAACCAGCCCAATCATTGTCTGAATAGCCAACCAGCTTCAGTTCTTCAGCTTTCTCAAACTTCACACCATAGCCTAAGGTCCCTTTGACATACCTCAAAACTCTTTTAGCAACATTGAAATGAGCTACATTGCAGCAATACATGAACCTCGATAGAAGGCTGACTGCATACATGGTGTCTGGCCTTGTTGCTGTCAAATAAAGCAGGCAACCAACTAGACTTCTATAGCTCTTCCCATCAACTCGAGCATGGTCACTGTTGCTGGAGATTTTTTCTCCCTGTGCCACAAGAGTGCTAGCAGATTTGCCATTTGTCATTCAAAACTTGCTTAGGACCTTCAATGCAAATGCTTGTTGGCTTATGAAACTACCCTGCTCATTCTGATTCACTTCCATACCAAGAAAGTAAGTCATCAAGCCTTAATCAATCATCTTGAAAACATCTTGCATCTGCTTATTGAATTCCTCAATCAACTCACTCTCACAACCAGTAACCAACAAGTCATCCACATACAAAGACACAATCAGTAAGGGTTCTTTTTCAACCTTCTTCACATAGAGTGTAGGCTCACTAATGCTTTTCTCGAACCCCATCCTTGACAAGTATGCATCAATCCTGTCATACCAGGCCCTTGGAGCCTATTTTAGGCCATACAAGGCCTTCTTGAGCTTGTAGACCTTGTGCTCTTCACCAAGGACCTTGAATCCATCAGGTTGTTCAAAAAAGATCTCTTCTTTGAGAAATCCATTCAGAAAAGATGATTTAACATCCAGTTGATGCAATTTCGACTACTTCTAAGCAGCCAAGGCAAACAACAACCTTATGGTGTCCAAACTTGCAATTGGTGCAAAGGTTTCAAAGAAATCGATGCCATGCTGCTGACTATACCCCTTCACAACCAGCCTAGCTTTGTGCTTGTTCAATGACCCATCTGTATTGTGTTTGGTCCTGAACACCCATTTCACACCGATAATCTTTCTATTTGCTGGTCTATCAACCAGCTCTCATGTGTCATTTTTGTGGATCATCCTCAATTCAGCCTCTATTGCTTCTTTCCAACAGCCCTTCCTTGCAGCCTCATTAAAATTAGAAGGCTCAACAATGGTCATATCACACCTCTCATAGATGTCCATTAAGGTTCTAGTGCCTCTAATAGGTGCATCATCATTATCATCCTTCGTTTCTGCTTCAATCTCGACAATCAAGATCATGCTGGTCTTGCTCAGACAAGCTTGCATCTATTCCATCCCATTTCCAACAACTGCCCTCATTGAATTTCACATCTCTGCTCACAACAATCTTCTTAGTGGATGGATCAAAGACCATATACCCTTTCTTTACACTATTGTAGCCAACAAAGACTCCAAGCATAGACCTCTTCTCCAGCTTGGTTCTCTTCTCAGCTAGCACCAGTGTATAGCATAAGCAACCAAACACTTTCAAGTGTGAGACATTTGGTTTGTGTCTAAACCAAGCTTCAGAAGGTGTTTTGCCTTTGACTGCATTAGTTGGTAGCCTGTTTAGCAAATACACAGAGGTATTTACTGCCTCAACCCAAAAATTGTTAGGCATTTTGCCTTCAAACAACAAGCGGTGGCCATATCAAGAACAATCATGTTCTTTCTCTCACAAACACCATTCTGCTGTGGTGTGTAGATGGTGGTTAATTGGTGATGAATTCCAGCTTCATCACAAATCTTCTGAACCTTTGAGACACATATTCAATCCCATTATCAAACCTCAAAATCTTCAACTTGCAACTGGCTTGATTCTCAGCCAATGCCTTGAACTTGCAGAAGTAGTCAGCCATTTCTGATTTTTGTTTCAAGAAACTCACCCAATAGAATCTGGTGCAATCATCAATAAACAATGCAAAGTACTTGCTGTTATTCAAAGAGGAGGTCTTCATAGGTCCACAAATGTCTGTATGGACCAGTTGGAGCCTCTCTTGAACTCTCCAAGCTTTGTTAACAAGAAAAGACAGTTTGGTCTACTTGCCAAACTGACAGACTTCACACACATCTTTCCTAGGATCAATCTTGGAAATTTCTTCAACTAAGCTCATCTTAGTGACTTATAGTTCACATCCCCAACCTCTTGTGCCACAAGCATGATTCATCAACCAGAGCTATATGTGCCTTTGCTTTTTGCTGATTCACATCTAAAATGAAGGATCCATCATGTATAGCTACTGCCACTAGCACTTGATCAAAAGAATCCTTGATCACACAAGTCTTTTCTTCAAAAATAAGGGAGTAACCCTTCTCTAACAACTTACCAACACTCAGTAGATTCTGATCAATATCTAGTACAAAAAGAACTTCTGATATAGTTTTGTTATCTGATTGAGTGCAAATCATAGCCTTGCCTTTACCTTTAGCCTCGATGAATTCACCATTCCCAATTCTGACTTTGGACACAAAGTTGGTGTCTAGCTCCCTGAACATGCCTTTGTCTGAAGCCATGTGATGAGTGCGGCCACTATCAATCAACCAATTCTTCCTGACTTTGCTCGAGCTTGCAAAGCAAGAGGCAGTAAAGACATGCTCCTCTTGAGCTTGGACATCCTCAATAGCTTGAGCTTGATTCTACTAGTGTGGTTGTGTTTTTTCTTGTTCTTGCAGACCTTTTCAATGTTGCCACGTTGCTTGCAGCTTCTACATTGAATGCCAGGCCTGTACCAGCAATATTTTTCCAAATGAGTGGACTTCTTGAAGTGAGTGCATGGTGGAAACTTTCTTTTGTAGCATCCTTCTTCCCTTTCTCTTTCTTTTCTAACCAATGGTTCTTGCCCTTGTAGCTTGAGCTTGAGCTCTCTCTGCTCCTGGCCTGAAAGGCTCCCCCAAAATGCTCCTCCATTCTGTTTACTCTTCTTTGCTCTTGTGCATAGAAAGCATTTATCAGCTCTGTCAAGGGTATAGCTGATAAGTCCCTCGAGTCTTCCGAAGAAGAGATTTTTGACTCATACTTCTCTTGAAGAGATGTAATGACCTTTTCAACTATCATTTTGTCACTAAACTCATCTCCAAGTAGTCTTATGTTGTTGACTGTGGCTATAATCTTGTCAGCATACTGCTTGATGGTTTCAGACTCTTTCATCCTCAGATTCTCGAAGTCCTTTCTCAAATTTATCAATTGTTGCTGCCTGGTCTTATCTGACCCTTGAAACTCTTCCTTGAGTCTGTCTCAGGCGTGCTTTGGAGTGTCACAAGCCATTATTCTTGTGAAAATCACATCTAAACCTCCATTTTGAAGGCATGACATAGCCTTATACTTTTTGGCACTGTCCTCATTGAGCTGCCTAATTTGAGCTATGGTTCGATTAGCTCTCAAAGGTGGTGGCTCTGTGTCAACTATAACAACACTCCACAGATCATGAGCCTACAAATATTTCTTCATTTTCATAGCCCAAATATTGTAGTTTTCACCAAAGAAAGGCAGTGGTGGTGGTGGTGGTGAAAAGCTCATTCTTTTGCAGCAACTGAACAAACCAACAAAGATAGCTTCCATTTCTTTTCTTTCAAGCACGAGTCGCTCAAAGAATCAACACAAATCAACACACAGCAAAGGCCCTCAAAGATGACAGACTCTTGATACCATTTGTTGAGTTTTAAAAACAGCCAAGAACAAAAAACAACTAAAATTTGTGTTGAAAGATGAAAAACAGAGGCAAAAATCTAGATGTTGAAGGAGAAAAGAAGTTGACTTATCTCATTACTTCATTAAACAAAATAACATGTACATATATAGTTCTATTACATTAGAAGAAAATAAATATTGCTTGTGCAAGTAACCAAGCTGTAAAATCAGCTTAATGATAACCTAAAACCTACTAAAACTACCAAGTACATGTCTGAACCTCAGCTAATCAAAAAGTTACAATCAAATCAAACATATGCCACATGTTACAAAAATTAAATGACCGAAATACACCATGGACATTAGCATGCTGCTGCATTGTGGCTTGGACGCTTGCATGCTGCTGAAATGTTACCAACTTTCAACAACTTTTCTAACATATAAGTAAAATTTTGTTTAAAAAACTGACTATTATAGAAAAGTTTCAAATTTATTTAAAAATTTGACTTCATTGGCATTTTATGCAGATATTTCATAAGATTATTTTTTCTTTAAAAAAAAAAAAAACTTATATATACACGCATGTGTTAGTGTTGTATCTCTGCATATACTGCAAAAAGATGGTGAATTTAATCCATGGCTTTTTGTTTTTAATTTTTTGGACATTTGCATTATTTCTTGTCATGTCTCGAATAATTCATGAAAACGTCATTGTTGGCAAACATGAGTATATTAAAATGTTAAACTACCCATATTATATTTGCTTAATTACATCATTGTATTTCAAATTCTGTACTTCAAATTTTGAGTATATTAAAATGTTAAACTATCTGTCCAATATAACAACATTAAACCTTTCAATATATTTAAAAAAAAAAATCAAATTTCTCTGTTGATATGATATTGTGGTCGATTGATAGAAAAAAAAAACTAATGTTAGTATACGTACTTACTTAACAAAGGGTTATTGTTGGTTTAATTTTGTAGCATGTTGTTGGGCATTTTCAGCACTGGCAGCCATTGAAGGGATAATCCAAATAAAACTGGTAAATTAATCTCTTTATCTGAGCAACAACCGTTGGATTGCAGCACAAATGAAGAATACGGAGCTTGTAAAGGAGGATGGATGACGGGTGCTTTCGAATACATTAGCCAAAGTCAAGGAATAACCACCGAAGAAAGCTACCCATATCAATCAATGTAAGGAATTTTGAGCTAATTGGGTTTTACCCATATCCAGGCGAAGAAGGCCATTTCGAATGAATTTTGGAAGAGGATGATGTGAATGAGGCGGAGGACGAGGGGCGGCCCGTTGAACCAGAAATGGTTATCTGAAGGTTGAACCACCAATTCACCTGTCACCACCATGTGTCTCTCAGCTACCTCTTGAGCTAATTGTGTGATTATATGTTCTAACTTGGTGCCAACAGCAAGTAAAAGCTGCCAAAGTTTAAAAAAAGAACCATTGTGAAATATATGCTGACATGCCTGCCTAGCTTATTCGACATGCAAGTACTTCAACTTACAATGAGAGGAATGAATGCTATCCAAAAATACGTATGCCAACCTGCGAAAACAGAACCGAAGTTCGATTTTATGTCAATATTCAGAACTCAAGACGTGTGGCGAAAATACAAACGAATTCATTATCTTACTAACAAAATTCAGGAAGAGGAAAATGACTACAAATGCCCTAAGATACCAACTGCAATTAAGTAACTGTTAACGGTATGATAGTATATAACACTACACCAAAACAGACTTTTAGCGACATTTTTTTAGGCTTTTAGCGGCGTTTATAAGTGCCACTAATAGTATTTGTGGCGCTTTTGAAAGCGCCGCAAAAAACGCCGCTAAAACAAGCACTGCTAAAGTTAGCAGCGTTTTTGAGGAAAAAACGCCGCTAAAGGTCATGACTTTTAGCGGCGCTTTTCCCAAAAACGCCGCTAAAAGTCTAGGCTTTTAGCGACGCTTTCTCCAAAAATGCCACAAAAAGCTAAACCTTTTAGTGGCGTTTTACTAAAAGCATGATCTTTAGCGGCGCTTTTTGTTAAAAGCGCCACTAAAAGTCGTGAAAAAATATATATATATATATTATTAAAGAAAGATTAAAATATTATAAAAAATTTAAGGAAAAATAATAAAATTAAACATTTTTCAGCCCATAACATTTGAACCAAAAAAAAATTAAGCCAATCAATATTAGTATTTTAATTAACAAATTAAGTCACACAGTAAAACCAGCCAATAAAAGAAATGGGGGAAAGAATAAAAAAATAAAAAAATAAACAATAAGGATGTGATAAAATTTCATCAGCAAAACAAAATCATGATGAGTTTTGAGTTATTTATCTGCTGCACCGACTCCTCATTGTTCATCACTTTAGGTTGTTGGTTCACAACTGGGGCAATCAACTTCCACACTGCATATTAAAAGAAAAGAAGATATTAAAGCAAATTCCAAAAGAATTGCATAACAGGGATTTGGGAGCAAATGTCATCCACCACTTTACTTGAGTCATGTACATATCTAAGTGATGAAAGAAAGCTACATCAGGTGCATGATAAACAGATATCAATGAAACAGTCACTGTAGTAGTATAAAAGGGAATACCTGTGTTTCATTGCATAAAGACTCAAATTCGTCCTGAGACATTGAAGAGGAAAAACAAGAAATAAGACATACTATATAATTGTTAAGAGAAGTAAGTGAGGCACCAAATAAAATTGACAAAATCCTCAATTGGACACCTAAGATGGTCATGTATAGAAAAGTAGTGACTTAAGCACTACCTAAATTAACACTGAAAGTGGCACCAACTTTGATACGGATATAGCTGCAAATATTGTTAAAAAAAATTACTGATCTACAAAATATCAATATTTTAATATGATATTTAAAATTTAGTATGAATTTTTTAATATGAATTTTTTAATATTGTTAAAAAAAATTACTGATCTACAAAATATCAATATTTTAATATGACATTTAAAATTTAGTATGAATTTTTTAATATGAATTTTTTAATATTGTTAAAAAAATTACTGATCTACAAAATATTAATATTTTAATATGATATTTTAATATATCAAAAAGTTCATGATGGAAAAACAGAAAAAAGAACTTGGCCTGTAGTATGATGAATGTCTCATCTAAAGCAATTCTAGACACCATACAAAATCTAATAGGATAGAGATTGCTTTGTTTCTCCAACTAACAGGGCAAGTTTAGAACCAGTAAATACAATCTCAAAAAATGTATTTCACTATCAGAATTTGAGCCTAGTTTGATGTCAAATCAGCCCAATGCATTTTTATATGTAGAGAAAACCACATGCCTAATGCCACCTTTCAAGTTCAAAACCTAATTATAAGATATCCACATAACTGAAGGGGATTTAAAGCACCAAAAATTGCTTAATTATAAGTTCAAAACCTAATTATAAGATATCCAAAATTTTAGAGCACTGCTTAAAATTGCTTCAACATGCACTAAGCCTTGCCTTCAAGTGAGCCAAAAAGTTTTAGAGAACCTCATGCCTAGAACACTATCCAGCAGTCAAAAAATTATATTTGCACAAGAATAATATAATAATCTATGTGATCAAGGCAGAAAGTAAAAAATAAATGGCTTACTTACATGAAAATCACAAGAAAGAAGCACAAGTACATAGACAAGTGAAGCAAGTCTCGGATGAGCTCCAAGTAGAAGGTATATACAGCTTTTTTCTCCCATTGCCCTTCCATAAGCATGTCACTCACATAGAAAACATATTTTACAAAAGTTGACACTATTGTTGTTGCCAGTATCATGTACCTACAACCCAAAAAAGAAAATATGAGTCCAAGCAAAAACAGATAAACTAGAAAATATGACACGCACATACAGCACTTGAAAGAAATAAAGGGGAGGGTCAAACTAGTCTACTTTATGCAAATTGCAGTACAAAAAGAATAGCTGGATTTTTAACAAGCCTTCCTTTATTTATTCAAGGAACTTTAATAATTCGATGGTTGGACTTTTACACTGTCAACTTCATTTATCGTTTAATTTCCAACATAAATGACATATTTAAGGAGGCCCTTTCTTATCTCTTTATAGTCTAGCAAGTCCTTGCTAACATATAAGATTTTTTAATCCTTAATTGTGCTCCTAAAAATCAAAGATCCCAAGCCATAATTAAAACCACAAAATAAAAACTACCACTTCAAGAACTGAGATCATCCTTGCCAATCCATTTTAATAATCTAAAATACTCAGGACAAGTTAAATACATTATCTTTTTGAGTGATGAACCATAAAACATGACAAGCGCAAATGAATTTAGCAAACTTCAACTGATAATCACGAAAAGAAGAAAAGGTGTTAAATAACTTACTCAAATGCAAAGAAGATGGAAACTGAAGCTTGTCGTGTTTGGATCAGAAACTTGATAGAACTGTATAAAAACAAAGAATCAAGCAGAAGAAGAAAACCCAGAAATGAAACTATCCGAACATGCGCTAACTTCGGAACGGAAGGGGTTGTTTCAATGTACTCAACCCTCTTCTGCGCCAACCAATGCAAAGCCTTGATTAACAATAGAGCAGTAACCATTGCAAGAAATGGAACAGAGAATTCCTGCCGAAAGATAGTGATTGCAAAGAGGATCTCCATGACCTCTCTCCATGATTGCTCATTCAACCGCTCAACCTCAGCTTCTCGAAGAGACCCAAGGAATAACCGTTTGGTTAATTGCCATAAGATACACATAACTACAAGGCCCATGTTGAGAAGCAACACTAAGCTGATCTTAGAGGTTGATAAATAAACCATAGCAGGATAAAACTGGCCTCTGCTGTTGAATGCATGATATATAACTGCTAGTGTCGTGACTAAACTGAGACCAGCATATGTTCGCAGCCTCGTCACTGAAGGCATAAGAACCAAGAACAATTTACCATAAAATTACATACTCTACCAAAAAAATGGAACTTTACTAGTTCAAACATAGTATCATGCTCAAAGAATAATCCGTTTTTCAATGAAAACAAAACGAAGGGAAAAAAGTCAACTATTTCCCATGAAAACTCCTTCCTTCCGCGACCGAAGAACTGAATCCAGGAACTTCCGAAATCAATAATTTCTATTTAATAAGAGGTAAACATAAAGCAAAGCATCTAATTTGTAATAAAACAAAAATATAAGGCATAAGCAGTGAGATCAAGTGAGGCTATAAAAAGAAAATAAAATTAAGTAAAATTATCATAAAATTTATATACTCTGTATCCAAAAGAATAGAACTTTATTCATCCAAACATAGTGTCATGCTTTAAAAAATCCCTATTTTGAATCAAAACAAAAGAAAAAGAAATTCAAATGATTTTCCCTGAAATTCCGTTTTCCTCCCCAACCAAACAATCAAACCAGGAACTTCCAAAATCGATTCAAAGAATCAAATCGAGTATGTACACCCTGAGGCCTTTAAGAAACAGAAAGTTGGAAAGCACCTACCTCAAAGATCGTGAACGAGACCTTGAAAGACTGCGACTGACACGCCTTGGGCTCTTTGACCTGCTGCTCACATGATCTCTCTCATCTTGTAGACTCTGACCATTCTCCCTAGGACTAGGGGACCTCTGCTTGGTTCTGTATTCCCTGTCCCTGTCACCATGTGGAGAACGTAGAGAAAGAGACTCAGAAACAGATCTAGACCGCCTGGGAGCGCGATAATCATCTTTTGCCCCACGATTCGCCACCAAAGAGTGTTTATGTGGGAGGGAGAAAGCCTGAAAGCGAGAGATTCAGAACCTGAAATATAGGGTTTGGAGACTTAAAAATTTAGGGTTTGGGGAAAAATCGGGGTTATAGGGGTAGTTTTTTTAGCAGAGGGAAAACGACATCGTAATAACTTTTTTTGTGGCGTTTTTAAACGCCATTATAGTCTTTTTTATGGCGTTTTTTATAAAAACGTCATTATTATATAATTTTAATTTTTTTTATTTTTGAGTATTGAACTTTTAACTTTAATTTTTTTAATTTTAATTTTAATTTTAATTTTTTTCAATTTCAATTTTATTTTTAATTTTAACCTATATTTTTCTATATTTTTCTTTCAAAATTTTTGTGCTCAGATTATTATTTTTAAATTTTTATTTTTATTATATTTTGAGTATTGAACTTTTAACTAAAATATTAAATACTAAATATTAAATAATAAAAACTCTAAAATAATAAAACTAAACTATAAACTCAGCCTAAACCCTAACCTTTAATCTTAAATCCTAAACCTAAACCCTAAAATATAAGCCCGGACCCTAAACTATAAAGATTAATCTATAAATTATATGCCCTAAATTAAACCATAAACCCTAAATTATCATGAGAATTAATTTGATATTTTAAAATTAAAACTAACTCATATTACGATTATATAAGAAATTATTTAATAATTTTTTCATTTTTAACAAATATTTTTCTATGTTTTTACTTTCAAATTTTTTCTAAGTGTCACTATTTTTTGATTAAAAATAATTTATATTTTAAGTAAGATAAAATATTTATATTTTATATATTCAATTAAAAATAAATTGTATTTTAATTAACATTACTAGTTAGGGTTTAAGGGTTTCGATAAAGCAAAACTTCTTAAGGGTTTAGTTATCAATTTGTAACGTACTTTTCATAATTAAGTCAGTTAATTTCAAATAGAAAAATAAAATTAAAATCAAAACAAAATGAGAAAAAATGAAAATTAAATCGAATAAAATCGAAATTAGTGTTTGTAGTTTAGGGGTTTATGGTCGAGTGTTTAGAGCTATGATTTAGGGTTTAGAATCTAGATTTATGGTTTATAGTTTAGGGTTTAGACTGTGTAAGGTTTAGGGTTTAATGATTAAATCAAATTTGATATTTTGTTTTCATTCGATAAACCCTAAATCTTAAACCCGTGAACCTTAAACCATACACCCACAAACCCGTAAACTCATAAACTCTAGCCATAACCTAATCCTAAGACAAACCGTAAACCATAAACTGATAAAGTACACTAAATCTTGAAATGCTGAACTCAAAACCCTAATCCTAATGCCCCGACCTTTAGCGGCGTTTTTCCAAAAGCGCCGTTAATGCCCCGACCTTTAGCGGCGTTTTTTCAAAAGCGCCGCTAATGCCCCGACCTGTAACGGCGTTTTTCCAAAAGCGCCGCTAATGCCCAGACCTTTAGCGGCGTTTTTCCAAAAGCGCCGCTAATGCCCAGACCTTTAGCGTCGTTTTGAAAAAAACGCCGCTATATATCCTTTTTAGTAGCATTTTGGAGATAAACGCCGCTATTGCTTATTTTTTTTGCAGCGTTTTCCTTCAAACGCCGCTAATGTATAATATTTGCAGTGTTTTTCTTTAAAACGCCACTAAAAACGCCGCTAAAAGTCTATTTTGCTGTAGTGTAATGATATAAACGTGATAAAACATCATTTTCATCAAAGGCATGCAATGACATAAAATAAAATCAAATTAATTATAACATTTATATGTCATTTCTTATTCTTCCCCCTCAATCCTTAGCTGGTACTAGTGCACAATATGTAAAATTAAATATGTTGCCAAATATTTTCTTAAACATTTATATGTTTCCGTAAATTCAATTTTAAGTAATTTTTTCTATTTGTTAAAATATTAATTTTGGAGAACTGACAGTTATGGTGTCACTGATCACGTAACAACTGTGAGAGAGATTAAGCCACAAACAACCGTGAGTAAAAAGACCATAATCGCCCTAGTGAAAAGAGCCATATTATATCTTTTTCTTAAACCATCAACAATTGCAAATATGTGAAGCTACATGTCATTAAGTAAGCTGCTAATTTAACTTGGCTTAGAAGACTTTATTTTTAGATAAATATTAGAGGTTTTTATCCAGGATAATCATGCAACTAAAATTATAATTCTATCTTCACAAAGCTACCGGAGAAAGCTGTCATATTTTGCCTATAAACGAGCAACTTATTTGCATGAAGTGATGCATCTTTAAGGAAGTGCTTTTGTATTGTTTTATCGTCTAATTGTTGTCAGCATTTACTTTGTTGTTTTCACTCTATCTCATTCTAGAGAGAGAAAGCATATTCACAAATTCTTCAGCCCTCAAAACACACTCAAATTTTTTTTATATAAATTGGGTAAATTATTTAATTAATCACCCAAATTTTAGGATATTTTTATTTTGTTCACTCAAAATGAAATCCTTGCAATTGCATCACTCAACTTTTAGGGTGCTTTCATTTTAGTCACCCAACTATTAAATCTTTAATGGCAGTTAATTGTACATGGCACATCTTATTCACACTTTTATTTTGATCACCCAACTTATAGGTTGTTTTCATTTTGGTTACTTAACAAAAAATTATTTTAAAGTATTGATTGGGGTAAAAAATTTAAGGATTGAAGTGAAAAAAAGGGTAGAAACTAAAATAATGTATTAAAAAGCTGTCAAATTGTATATGTTTATCACATTATGAAAATTTTAATATTTTTTCAATGTTGAAATTTTAAATTTCAAAATATAAAATAAATTAAAAAATATTTAAAAATTATCCCTTGATAATATTAACGATTTGTTATTGTAATATTGAAATTAATTGATTCATTATTTAATATCCTTTTAAATTTTAAATTTTTATTTTATGTTTATTATTCATAAGGAAATCAACTCGTTAACTCATTTTTAATAATTGTCTGTGAAACTTAAAAATTTTTATTAAATGATCTCGAACCTTCTATACTAAGCTAAAAACAAAGAAAATTCATTGCAATTAATTAAATGAATTAGTTGTTCTTTGTTTGGGCAAAGAAGTGATGAAACATTTTGGATTTTGTTTAGTATGAAATATAAAATTAATTAGTTAAATTAATTGTAAAGATTTTTTTTTTGTTTTTAGCTTAATAGGAAAGACTCGAGATCATATAATAAAAAATGGGTTTCATTTACAATTATTAAAAATAATTTATTTGGGTTGATTTTAATTTGAAACATAAAATAAAATATAAGATTTAAAAGGAGACTAAATTAATTAATTCAATGTTATAGTAACAAATCGGTGGACATTATCAAGGATAAAAAGTTTTCAAGAACTTATTTAATTGATTTTTATGTTTTGAAATTTAAACTTTCAATATTGAAAAAAATTAGAACTTTCAATAATAGTGTAAACAAGTACAATTTGACAATTTTAAGACATTACTTTAGTTTCTATCTCTATTCACTTTAATCCTTAATGTTTTTTACCCTGATCAATATTTAAAAAAAAAAGATATTTTTGTTGGAAATATGTAATTTTTTTTTTGGAAACTTTAAGGCATATTCTCGATTGGCAAAGGTGGAGAGTTGAATCATAAAATTATAGTTTTATATCCTACTCCATGAGACCTTTACAATGGTATATCATATAGTCAAAATGGTTGAGTGATGATGAGAAATTGATACTCAAATTAAGCTAATTGTGAATATTTGTTGAATAAAAGAAAAGCTTAGATCTCATATTGGTTGAATACCAAGTGTGAGATATGTATATATATGAGAACACACTTAAAGGATTATTGAATAACTAAATTTGAAACATTACCTCGCACGCAAGGGGGTGCAGATCCAAACCCATCGGGGTTGGGGCACACTTGCACGACGTTGGCGACGTAAAATGTCCAAACTGCGATAGGGCCTGCGGATATTTTATAGCACAACACGAAATTTATTTATTTTTCAACAAATATTATACAAAATTTGTTTGATTCCAATAAATTCGATTTGATTTTATTCAAATTGGTTTAAAGGCTCATTTAATTCAGATTTGTATATTTATTCATGGAAATTTCTAAATTTCTTCCATATTGAATACCTATAAAAGCTGAAGAATTTTTACGGACACACAACGAAATTATTTTGCTTTTGAAAATTCTTTTATTTTCTCTCCATATTTTCATACGTTTCCGTGATAAAAGAAGGCAAGGTTTGTTCGTTGATCACTGCAAAAGTGTTGCTGCTTCGATCATCTTGTTGTTGTATCCTGTGAGACAATCAACCAACATTTCTCCAAGTACCATAGGAGCGACCGATTCTATCTTAAGGAAACTGTAATTATAGGCCTCAACATCTAGTAAAACTCGATTCTTTTATTCGATTTCTGATTTTCATAATATTGTTTATTTAATTGGCATTTCGTATCTAATATTTTAAATATAAATATTTATTTAATTGGTTTTATTTAATTCTGATTTTTTTTACATAAATTATAAATATCTATTTATATTACTTGTTCAGATCTTTTATTTAATATAATTATTTATATTTATATTTGACCACTAACGTGTTTGTCCAACAATTTTTGGGTGACAAAAACGAAAATATGAACATGATATGACTTGTACAAGTTAACTATCGTTAGAAATTTAACGGGTGGATGACTAAAATAAAAGTGCCTTAAAAATTGAATGATAAAATTACAATAATTTTATTTTTGAGTGACCAAAATAAAAACATTCTAAAAATTGAATCACGAACTAGATATTAATGATTCGAAAATTAGTTGGATGTGTACATATAACTTGAAAAACTATAAATGATGTGATGAAGAAAGTTCCAAGAATATAATTTCCCCATGACTAGCATTAGTCTACTATTTGCTGCGCCAATTAAGTAAAGAAAAAAATGAGCGCAAGTCCAGCTTTGTCAGTATTTGCTGCGCCAATCACGTAATAGAGTATCGTGTGGGTTAGAATTTTCGTCTACTTGGTTCTAAGTATACTTGATATTGTTCATCAGACAAACCTTAATTCTAAGTTCAACCCTTAGACATTTGAGGGTTTTCTTTTTAAGTTGGGGTTTTTAATTGTTTTTTTAAAGAAATATTAAAATAATATTTGACACATTATAGGTATATTTTTTAATTCTATAAATAGGTTTTAAAAGATGACACATTTTTTAGGGTTTAAAATATAAAGTCATTTTTAAAAAAAAATGGAACATGTGGCGTATTTGAATCCTACTTATAAAATTGAAAATTTAATGTACTAACTATTAACTTAAAAATAATAAAGAGAAAGACACCATTATAATAATATTTATTATTTTATTAAAATAGTTTTTAAGTAATTTTTCTAAATAAATTGATTGTAATTGAGTTGATATTAAGTTAATTTGTGACACCAAATTCAATAAAAAGTTATTATATTATAGATAACACAATATTAATTAATCAATATTTTTCTCAATCAAAAGATTTTTATTATGAAAAATAATCATGCCTTGTATGATAAGTTACCAAATCTAATTTTAATGAAAACTTCAAAATAAATAAATCACCCAACTTAAAGGATGAAAATTAATAATCAAAAGACGTGATATGATGGTTGTTCATGCATCATTTATTTATGTGATTGGAATTTGATTTTAATTATAGAAATGGAGCATATTTCATAATCAATAATTTACCTCCACAAAAATACTTGTAATAAGAAGATTAATCACTACTATTAATCGGTGTGGCCAATAAAGTATCGTGAGTCTCAAGACACTTGCACTAAAGACCTTAGAGTTTAAATATAATAATTTCGTTCTTTTAATTATAAATTTAATATGAATATAACTTTTAAAAATTCAAATTTGAATGCTACTAATTTAATAATATTATACTGATTAAAATTTTAAAAATAAAATCTCTAGCAGTAATTAGCATATTGCTTCAATTAAGATTGAATGAATTTAACTTACTAAAATAATTAAGAGATTCAAATTACATTATTTTGCATTTTTTTCTTTCTTTCAAAGCACATGTGATTCTGAAAATTGTCAATTTTGGATTTTGCTAACATATGATATAAGTAAAATTTTCTTTAAAACTGACTCTTTTCTTATAGAAAAGTTTCAAATTTTATTTAAAATTTGACTTCATTAGCATTTTATGCAGATATTTCATATATATACACACATGCATGTGCTAAGTCTTCACAGTTTAGCAATTAGCAAAGAAAAATAAAAACCTTAAATTAGTGCTGTGTCTCTGCATATACTGCAAAACGGTGATGAGTTTAATCCATGGCGTTTTGTTTTTAAATTTTTGGACATTTACATTATCTCTTGTCATGTCTCGAACAATTTATGAAAGCGCCATTGTTGACAAACATGAGCAATGGATAGTTGATTACAGTCGAAAATATGAGAGCAAATTAGAGAAGGAAAAACGTCTTAATATATTTAAGGACAACTTGAAATATATTGAGAGTTTTAACAATGACAAAATAAAAGTTTTAAGTTAAGTCTCAATAAATTTGCAGATATGACACAAGATGAATTTATTGTAGCTCACACTGGATACAAGATGGGGGACAATTCCACTATGTCCCAATCAACATCATTTATGTATGAAAGCTTCTCAGATGTTCCAACGAGCATCGATTGGAGGAAGAAAGGTGCCGTCACTCCCATTAAGTCTCAGGGTAGCTGTGGTAAGTCCCAGTTTACACACTTGCAAAATAATTATTATATTTTCTTAATTAGATCATCGTATTTCAAATTCTGTTCTTCAAATTTTGAGTATATTAAAATGTTAAACTATCTGTCTAATATAAAAACTTTAAACCTTTCAATATATTTTAAAAAAAATCAAATTTCTCTGTTGAAATGATAGGATGCTCGATTGATTGAAAAAAAAAGTAATGTTAGTATATGTTAGTATATATACTTTAGTTACTTAACAAAGGGTTATTGTTGGTTTACTTTTGCAGGATGTTGTTGGGCATTTTCAGCAGTGGCAGCCGTTGAAGGGATAATCCAAATCAAAACTGGTAAATTAATCTCATTATCTGAGCAACAACTGTTGGATTGCAGCACAAATGGAGGAAACAAAGGTTGTAATGGAGGATGGATGATGAATGCTTTCGACTACATTATTCACAACCAAGGAATAACCACCGAAGAAGGCTACCCATATCAATCAATGCAAGAAACTTGCGACACTGAGAAACGGATAAACAGAGTTGACGTCATCATCAATGGCTATCAAATGGTGCCTAGAAACGACGAACAAGCGTTGCTTAAGGTCGTCGCAAATCAACCTGTCTCGGTTGCAATCGATGGCCATCGACAAGACTTTCGGTATTACAGTAGTGGAGTGTTTACCGGAGATTGTGGCAATACTCTCTCCCATGCAGTCACCATTGTTGGATATGGGACAAGTGATGAAGGTTTAGACTATTGGCTGATTAAGAATTCATGGGGAGAAACTTGGGGTGAAAATGGGTATATGAGGATTCAAAGGAATGTGAATACGCAAGGTGGCTTATGTGGTATCGCCATGAAAGCTTCGTATATATCCAGTATTATAAGTTGATATAATAGACAATTTCTCTGCCAATACATGTAATAAATAAAATTAGTTGCACTACTTGATCAATTTTCGAGGACATTAATAAGTTACGATAATTATAATTGTGTTTTTTTTAATGTCTGTACTCTGTAGCTCTTGAGTTTGTTTTTTTTTTTTTTTATCTATTTATCACGTATTTGTTGATTATTGGCTCACATAAATCCCACATAAAAATGAGACAAAATATGTGGCCTCACATATAGTATATAAGAAGGCATTAAGCCTACATTTGAATTATCCCCAACCATTTGTTCTCTCCCACTTTCATTAGTATACTTTGGTATATATTTGGGCAATAGGTTTCATTAGTTTGTAATTTGTTTTCTCGGTCATATTAAAGTTATTATTCGGTGTTAGTATTTGATGACATAACTAATGTGCCAAACGTCTTTAATTTGGTGTGTTCTCTCCTTTATCATTATTTGTATCACTTGATTTTTTTATTGCATCTTAATATTTAGTAATTTGTCGGGTTAATTCACTGTATTTGGGTAGCTTCAATTTGGCTTTGGTGTTCCAGTTCAATATTGTTGTTCAGTTTTGAAGCTCCATTTGTGTGAGATATAACCTTGTGTCCCTAACAATTGGTATCATAGCCTCTACTATTAAGTGATTACCGGTCAATATTGTTAGTTGGTGTTGAAATGGCATTGGGGCCACTGTTAAGCTTATAACCCATAATGTAACGACCCGATTTTAAGTGGTGTCAAAAAATACTATTTCAGAACCTTTTTTCTGCAAACCGAGTTCATAAGGATGAAATATTAAAATTAATAAAGTTATTATGAAAATATATTAAAGTTTTGTTAAGTAATTTAACGGAGAATTGGTTAATTAAAATTCAAGGACGAAATTATAAAAGTCTAATTGCTATTGAATTTTAAATTAGAAAATACTTGAGGACCTATTTAGCAATAATCTAAAGGATCAAAATGGTTATTTAACCATTATTTGACATGAGTTAGGGGATGATGATGGTTAATTCCACTTAGTTTAATTTATTATTAAAATATACATAATCATTTCTTAATTAACTAATTAAATATGGTTAATTAAACTAAGCTAATATTAATCTAAGTATATATACTAAATTGGGTGGAAGATTGTCATCTTCTCCATTTGTTCCTGTTGGGGATCAACCCGGTTAAGCAACAAACAAGTAAAATAGTAGAAGAAATTGAGAAATTGAACACACAAATTTAACGTGGAAAAACCCCTCCAAAGAGGATAAAAAACCATGGGCAAAGATAGTTTTACTATAATGGCAAAAAAATAAAAAGTACAAAGATAGAGATAAAAACTAAACCCCAAACCCAAAAACAAAGAATCCAAAAAATGTAAGCACAAAAATTCTCCAAAAGTGTTAATGGGTGTATTTTCTAAGGTTGTAAAATAGCCTATTTATAGGCTAAATTCATAGGTCAAATAATAATAAAATAATCTAAACTAATTAGAGTTTGATTGAAACAAATAAACAAATTTTAACTGGAAGATTATTTCTCAAATTTGACTAAAATAGGAGTCATACTCAACAAATCTCCACCTTGACTCATATTTCCACAATGCCATCTTTGCCAAAGCCCACCACAAGCCTATCTTGAACTATGCAGGGAATTAACTAAGTCGAATCTGTACTTAGAAAATGAAAGACTTCTATCCTTCGACTTGTTCCTGCTAAATCAAAAGTAACCCGGGTCTGATTTTCACGAACACAGTTCCCTAACTTTTTAAAACCTGCATCCAAAAGAGAACCTCTCTTTAACGAAACGATCATACATTTTTCCCTCCTATGACCAAGTTGCCTACACTCCAAATGAGTTGACTTTGACTCCATAACGGATGAGGGACGTCCAATTTCACTGATCACTGTAGTACCTTCCAGAATATAACGACTTTCGGTCCTTTTACCTTTTAACAAAATGAGAGCTCTACGAGATATCTTAATGTCGCTCAACTCGATGTTGATTCTGCATCCTTTCAAGTCTAAAATACTCAAGGAGATGTGATTTTTTCGTAAATTAGGTACATACCTGACATCTAAGAATATCCTAATCGTCTCATCGTGTATCCTAATTTTAACAGTACCAATACCAATTACCTTATTGGATGAATCATTTCCATGCGCACAACTCCACCTTCAACTGAACTATATGTGGAGAACCATTCTCTATTGGGACACATGTGGAAAGAACATCCCTAATCTAGGATCCACTTGGATGTAAGCTTGGAGTTATTGCTCGTTGACACTAACAAGAAATCATCACCGCTTTCATCGGCCAAATTAGCACCAGCTACATCTTCTTCATTACTCTCAACAGCTCTTTTATTTTACAGTTTATAACAATATGCTTTGACGTGACCTAACTTTTTACAATAGCAATATATTTTGTCTCGCTTCTTTGATGCTACCAAAACTGAAGCTTCCTTATCTGCCTTACTAGATGAACCAAACTCATTGTCGATTTATCTCTACTCAACAAATGACCCTTCACATCTTCAAACGAGATTTTGTCTCTGCCATAAATTAGGGTCTCCTTAAAAGCCTTGTATGAAGGGGGTGATGTAACAGTCTAGTTTATACCCTAGTCAGAATAGTGGTTTTGGGACCACGAATCCGAGTTTGAATAATATTTTAATATTATTTTCTGTGTCGTTGATATGTGACTAAGCATGTGGTAAATTTACGTAAGCGAATTTGTCTATTCGTGTGTTTAATTTGAGCAAAGGATTGTTTTGCATTAAATATGAAAGTTGTATGCTATTTGTTAAAGCACTTATATGTTGTGGCTTTGAAATTATGGAGGATTTATATGGTAAATTAGCTATTACTATAGTTAGTGGACGGCACAAGTACAAAAATGGCCTTAATTCATGTGTTGTATATGCATTATGTATAAGACTAATTTAGTAAAAGAAATAATATTGATGTTATAATGAAAATAACATGAAAATAAGCCATTATCATCCTTCACCTAGCCGAAAATCAAAGAAAGAAAAAGAAGCAAACCTTAAGCTAGGTTCGGCTATTTCAAGCAAAATTTAGGTATGTTTTGGCTTTAAATTTTGTTGATTTTTATATTTTTGAGATTGTTGCTTAGTCTACTTTCAAGCCCATGTCTCAATTTGATGAATTGATGTTGTTCATGAAATATGCCATTGATGATATGTTGAGCTTTGTGATGATTTATGGTGTTAAATGAAAGGTTTGAGCTAGATGAACATACTTTGTTCTTGAATTTTTTATGAATTTAGCTAAATATGGCTAAATTGAGAAAATGGTAATTTGAAGGACTAAATTGCAAATTTGATGGAAAATATGGGCTTGTATGAGATGTAGGAACATTCGGCTAAGCATGAGTATAGATTGATTTTGTGAATTTGATGTTTTGAGAAAAATGAACTAAATTGATAAATTGTGCAAGTATGAATAGCCCTAAATGTGTTGCTTTGGATTGAATTGAATGAGTTAGTGAATAAAAGAGTTAATTTTGAAGATGTATAGATCAAGAACCAAGGAAAACGGACTTAGATTGTGGGAAAGCGGAAGTAACCGAGTAGCCATTTCCATTCTGAAAAAAAAAAATCAAATCCGAGGTAAGTCATTAGGCAAATAAATGTACTTGTATGAAATTGTAAATGTTCATATGACTAATAATGATAATGAATGTTTATGAGAGGTTTTGCATATGAACTACTAGATAAGGTCGATATAGCGACGATGTCCGAAAAGTCTTATACGAACCTAGGAATAGATAGGATTAGCTATGTCATGACATAGGTATCTGTTCCGTTTAATCATGTAAGACCATGTCAGGGACGTTGGCGTTGATTTGAGATTCGTGTAAGACCACATCTGGGACGTTGGCATCAATATGAGCTTTATGTGTAAGACCACGTCTGGGACATTGGCATTGGTATGAGCTTTATGTGTAAGACCATGTCTGGGACATTGGCATCGTATTGATTCGTATAAGACCCTGTCTGGGACAGTGGCATTGATATCTGAGTACATGTAAGACCTCGTCTGGGACGTTGGCATTGTACGACCATTCTGAGCTTTCTGATTATCCTACTAGATTCCTTACGGTTCAACAGGCAAGTTTGTGATATGAATGACTAAATGTATAGTGAATTCGTTTCAGGTACGTCGATTTATACACAAAGTGTGTATACAAGGTAAGTACATATGTGATTTTACTACGATGATTATGTATGTTAGGATAGCAATATGATATGTGATAGTAAGCATGAAAGAGCTATGCTTATGTAAGATCTATAAATTGATGAATGTGGAAAATATGGCCAAGTATATGAACCAAAGCATATATGTGATATTTAGCTAGTACCTATATGCATATATGCCTTCCTTACTAAGTTTGTTTGTATGTTGACTTACTAAGCTTTTAGAAAGCTTACTCTGTGTGTGTTTTATCTGTTTTTAGGTCGTCAAAGCTACTGAAGGCTCGGGACCATCAAGGATCGTCATCACACTACTAAATTCATTTTGGTACACTTTGGAAATGTATATAACTAGATATGGCATGTATAGGATATTATTTGGTATAAGTTATTTTATAATCTTAGTTTTGTGATTTGGCTAGTTATGAGTTGAGAATTTGCTTAAATGAATGCAGTGTGTGTAGATGTTTTGGCATGGTTAGTTGATTCATGAAAGTGGTCAATTTGGTATGTTTTTGGCTGTCACATATGCATGAAATGAAATGGTAAATGTTGCTTGTAGGTATGAATCAAATGGGTGGCATTTTGGTCTTGCAAATGACCTATAATGTCACACGGCCATAGCACACGGGCGTGCCTAGTGACCGTGGGGTAAAGTGACCGTGGGGTAAAGTCAATAGCTTGCTTAAGAGCACACGGCCATGGCACACGGGCATGCCTAGAAGCCTTGTGAGAAAGTCAGTATATGGCTTAGTAGTATACGGCCTTAGCACATGGGGATGCTTGATAGCCGTGTGGGTTTGGCAGGATCGGCCACAGTCAGGGTACACGGGTGTGCTTGGTGGCCGTGGTGAGAAGTCAGGTTCGACCACGGGAAGGACACACGGGTGTGTCTATCAGTTGTGGTGGGCACACGATTTGCTCCCACGGGCGTGTATCCCCTGTATTTTAGAAAAGTTTTTAAGTTTTCGAGAACTTCTATATATGTTTCGTTTTAGTCCTGACCCGGGTTATAAGCATGTTTAAGGCCTCGTTGACCTATTTAAGGGACATTTTGTGTATGATTGATGAATGAAATGTATGAAATATTATGAAAGTTTCCGATATGTTCGGTAACGCCTTTAACCCTAATCCAGCGACGAACATGGGTTAGGGGTGTTACAAGTGAAGAGTACAATAATAGCATAGTCTGATCTTCATTCGTCAATCTGAACCTCAACGTTCTTTAAATCATTTAAAAGAGTAATGAATTGACTAATGTGATCTCTAAAAAGCTCACATTCGTTCATACAAAACGTAAATAGACATTGTTTCAACACTAAACAGTTAGCCAGAGACTTAGTCGCATAAAGAGTTTCTAACATTTTCCACAAGGCGGATAAGGTCTTCTCCATCAATACCTCCTGCAATATCGTATTCGCAAGGCACAACTGGATTGTAGACAAGGCCTTTTATCAAGCTCTTCTCATTTTGTTTGATTTAGATTCTCAGGCTTTTTCCCGATAACAACCTTTTTCAAAGCTGGTTTGAACTAAAATTTTCATCATCCGAACTTGCCACAGATTGAAATTTGTGACACCATCAAACTTCTCAATTTCAAACCTTGTTGATGCCATCTCTAAACAGGCTAATCTACGAAAATTGAACTAACTCTAATACCACTTGTTGGGATTGACCTGATTAAGCAACAAACAAGTAAAAATAGTGGAATAAATTGAGAAATTGAACACACAAATTTAACGTAGAAAAACCCCTCCAAAGAGGATAAAAAATAACGGGCAAAGATAATTTTACTATAATGGCAAAGAATGAATAGTACAAAGATGGAGATGAAAACTAAACCCTGAAATCGAAAAAACAAAGAACCTAAAAAACGTAAACACAAAAATTTTCTAAAAGTGTTATGAGTTCTAATCTTTAATAGGTGTATTTTCTAAGGTTGTAAAAGAGCCTATTCATAGGCTAAATTCATAGGTCAAATAATAATAAAACAATCTAGACTAATCAAATTTTGATTGAAACAAATAAACAAAGTTTAACTAGAAGATTATTTCTCAAATTTGACTGAAATAAGAGTCATACTCAACAATTCCAACCGTCCATGCTATAGAAAAATAAAGAAAGAAAGCTTTTAGTTCATTCAAATATTCGGCCAACAATTGATTAACATAATCAAGCATTTTCCTTATAATTTTTGTATATTTATGATCATGGAGACTTGATTTAGCTAGCCTATTTATTAATTTGTTCAATTGTTAAGTTTTTAGCAAGTTACCATTAGAGAAAAATTGATTATTTGGGCCTTAATTTGAAGGATATGATAGTTAATAGGCTTAGATGATGATAAGGACTAAATTAAAAAGTAAATTGAACTTGTTAGATAGCTTTGTAACATTAGGGACTAAATTGAATAAATTGGAAATTATCATGAGATTATACTATGGATATAAAGTAAAGGGTCCCCCAATGGAAATATGTGAACTCGGATTTTGACCCGATGTTAGATATCGAAAAATTGAACTAAATTGGATAAAATAAAAAAATAAGAGTGGCTATGTATTTGGATGTAAAATGGGTGTAAACTAATATTATTTTTAATATTTAATTATCAAACGTAGCTAAGACGACATCGGGCTATCGTGAGAGAAGGAAAAGTGAAGAATCGAAGGCGAGTTGCGAGAAATTCAGTTTGTACTTTTATAATTCGATATTATTATAATTTTATGCATACACGTGTTGATTGCATGATTAGTTATCGAGGTAAGCTTATGTTTGTCATATGAATTGTTTCGTGTTGAATGATAATGTGTTGAGAATTGAATTGAAATGCGCTTAACATAAATGAACATGATATGAAATTGATAATGGTATATTATGTGAATTAATGATGAAATGAAATGAGATATGATATGATATGATATGATATGATATGATATGATATGATATGTGAATTGGTTATAACATGTAATTGGATCATTGGTACCCTATTAACTATTTGTGAAAAGATAGAGATAGTTGGAATGTCATTAGTTATGAGTGCATTATTTTTTTTAATCAATTAAAAGAGTCTTGAATTGTAAAACGAGGCTTTCAAGAGGGAAGCTTAGTGGGAGAGTGATCTAGTATTTGTACTGTAGCAACCCAATTTTCAGTGGTGCCATAAACATTGGTTCGAGACCACTAAATCCAATAGGTGAGTTTGAAATTTTTATTATTTATTATTTATGAGTTAAATGCGATTTTAGGAAAACTTTTGAATTAATGATTTGTGTTTTAGAGGGAATTATTAGGTTAAGTGATTTTGAAAACGAGGTATCGAGACCTTGATTTCATAACCCAAGCCGTAAATATTTTTATAAATATTTACGGAGTGTCATTGAGTTAGTATTAAAGTTTCATTAGAAAATTTTAACGTTTTGATAGTTAATTACTAAAAAAAGACTAAATTGAAAATGGTGCAAAACTTGTTAATTAAAGAAATAATGATTAAATAGCTCAAGTGATAAATAAGGAAGGACTAAAGGGAAAATTAGCCCAAAGAGGATGGTTGAGGTGGCATTAGCAAGAAAAAAAATTAGGAAATTAGGTAAAATAAGGGTAAAATTAGAAATTTTGTAAAATTAAATAAATAAAACAACAATTAAAAGAAATCTAGACAATTCTTCATGAATTTTCATCCAAAAACGCCATATAAGAGTCTTTATAAGCTGGTTTTTCATATTTTTGCTACAAGTGAGTTGAATTCTTTCCTTTTCTTGTAATTTTGTGTTTTTAAGACTGTTACAATTAGGTCCAACTAGCTATTTCATTAGTTTTTGATCCTATGGGTAATTTTGAAAGGTACCATTAATTATTGCTGGATTTTTATGATGAATTAACATAGATTTGAAGCTTTAATTTTGTTATATGATGATTTTATGAAGAAATTTCAATAGAAATTGATTTTAGGACCTAATTGTGAAAAGATTAAATCTTAGGGTTTGACATTAAATTATATTTTTCAAAGGCTGTGAAATAGCTTATAATACTTATATAAATTGTCAATTGAGAAAATTAGCTCAATTGATAGGATATTTGATGAGGACTAAATTGAAAAACTATAAAAGTTGGGTTAATTGTGTAATTTCAAAATTTAAGGGTATTAATTGTGAAGTGAATTGAAATTTAAATATATACTAATGAATGAATAATTTTACATTATAGATCGAGAGCCCGTAGATCAACGATAAAAAGAGAAATTAGCAGAATAGTCCCTAACTACTACAAACCTACAATTCAGCCCAGGTAAGTTCATATGGTTAAACTTTCATGATTATTTGTTAATTTAAGAATGGTACAATATATTTATTCATATTTTTTTTTGTTGAAATTAAGATTATTGTAAAAGTATAAAAATTGAATTGAATGTTTTAAATGAGTAGAACACAGGATTGAGTATGATCGTTCCGTGGCAAAGAATAAATTGACGGATAAGACCATGGTTGAACCATGGTAGTGTTTAAATGTAAGACCATAGCTGGGCTATGGCATTTTAATGAAAAGACCATAACTAGGTTATGACACCTTGAACATAAGACCATGGTTGGACCATGACAGTATATATACATGTGAAAGACCATGGCTGGGCTATGGCATTCTGATGATAAGACTATAACTGGGTTATGGCACTACAAATGTAAGATCATGGCAGGGTCATGGCAATACATGTGTAAGACTATAGTTAGACTATGGCACAAAGAGAACGATGTACTCATATCCATAAGCCGTTCTTCAATTCAGTAAGAAATGGTAAAAGACTTATGTGATTGAATTAAAAGATTTATAGATTATTATTGATATTGATTTGAAGGAAGTGTGTTTATTGATTTATGTTGTATTTGACAGGGAGAATGTATGATTTATTTACAATTTAGTTTATTATATTAAGTTTGGTAATATCAAAGTTTAATCTATTGAACTTACTAAGCTTTATTAAGCTTACTCGTGTTGTTTTATGTTCTTTTAGATTAACGTGTGATCGGGAGATCGGATCAACACATCAAGTCACACTATCCAGTTTAATCCGATAGTTTTTGAAATGAAAATTTTGGTTTATATGGCACGTATAGGATTGGTTTGGCAATGAAATAGTTTGAATTGTGGTTGTGAATCTTAAATGTTTGTATATGTGTAATTAGTAGTAGAATTTGATAAATCAATGAAATGATATAACTAGGTAAGTATAAGTAATTGATGTATATGTAATGTTATATTATGTTTAGAACATGTATTGGTTGGTTTTGATTCCTTGGTTGGGATATATTAGTGTATTTAAATGTTGTGTGTAGGTTGACGTCAAAAAGGGTGAGAAAAGTGGCCTTAAAATGGCCTATTTTATCCACACGAGTAGAGACACGGGCGTGTGTCTCAATAGTGTATGACACACGACCATACACATGGGCATGTAGTCTGGCTGTGTGTCCCCTACACCTTAAAATTTCGAAACAGAATGCCCAGGTTTTAGCACACAGGCGTGTGGTTGGCCGTGTGACCCAAGTCAGAGAGTTACACAGGTAAGGACACGGGCTAGGACACGGTTGTGTGCCTTACATCGAATGCCCACACGGCCTAAGACACGAGCGTGTCTTCTGGCCATATGATCCACACGAGCGTGTGTCACACGGCCGGCCATACGGGCATGTGTCCCTTGCTCCTAAGAAAAATTTTAAGATTTTGGGAAAAAAATTTTGAGTGTCTGGTTTAGTCCCAATTCACTTCTAAAGTGTATTTTGGGCCTCGATGGCCCATCTAAGGGACAATATGAGTGTTATATGATTGATTCTTGATCTATATAATAAAGGTAATGATATATTCGTAATTAGTCTCTAAAGTCCGGTAATGCTCTGTAACCCTGTTTCTGCGACAAATAAGGATTAGGGGTGTTACATGTTGATCGTCTAGAATTGTCGAGTTTTAAAATTTATAAAGAGAATGATCAAACCTGGAAACTAACTCTGACAATGACTTAAGGCAAGTGCACCTATCGAACAGTAGTATAGTTTAGGCAAGACCGGATTGTCGAACCCAAAGGAACTAAAAGTACTAATGCTCACTTTCTTTCTATTATTTAGCCTAAATATTAAATGATTTGGTTGATTAAATCTAAATTAACTAATTAATTACTAAACTAAGATGCAAAGACAAAAAGAATGAATTTGGGAAAATAACTTTAGGAAAAACTCAGTTGATGAAGACGATACCCTTAGGAAGAATCCACCTAAACTTCACTTATTATCCAACACTGAACCAGACGAATTATTCACTTAGCTTGATCCGTAAGACTCCCTAATTTATATTAAACCCTCTCTCGAGGCGAATAACGTCTAACCTTAGGTTGATTAACTGAAATCTCTTTCAAATTAAAACCCCTAAAATTGCATTAACTCGATCTATGGACTCCCATATTAGGTTTCACCCTAATCCGATAAAATCTCGTCACCCTATCTCTAGGCACGCGATCAACTCTGCTTAATTATGCTAGATCTACTTTTAAGCAAGGACTTTTGCTCCACCACCTAAGCACATTCAACTTGAATCAATATTCCGGAAATATTAACACAAGAATTAAGCGACATAATTAAGAACAAACTAAGTATTTATCATATAGTTCAATAAATAATAACAAGATTCATCTAGGCTTCATCCCCTTCAAGTATCTGAAGGGTTTAGTTAATAATGATAAAATAAAACATCTCAAGAGAAAAGATAAAACAAAACATAAGAAATCCCTAAAACCCCCTGAAGGAATTGAAAGAGAGATCTGCCGTCTTGAGTAGAATTCCAGCTTCTTGAGATGGATCAACTGGCTATCTTCGATTGATTCCCACAAATCGCCTTCGGCTCGGCTCCTTGGCCTAGCCGACCGCCTAACCTGACGCTTAAAAAACTCGGAAGGCTTCGCCAACCCCGCTTCAAGTTGCCCCCTTGGGTGTTTATATAGACTTTGAGATGCCTTACTTGGCCCCTACATATCCTAATTCAAGTAGAATTCCTACTAGGGTGTTTGAATAGGCTTTGGAATGTGTTTCTTTGCCTCCAAGTATCCTATTCAATGAAATTGCTCTTTCTGCAGCGGGGACACATACTAGGCACACGCCTGTAAATCGACTTCGTGCCGTGTTTCGATTCGTTGATTTAGGCAAGGCCGTGTAAATCGTGGTCCAGGCCGTGTTTCGATTATGTTGATTGAGGCACGACCGTGTAAATTGAAGTTCAGGCAGTGTTGATTTCTCCTTTGGCCCAAATTGGCCCGTTTTAAGCCCGTTTCTCATTCTTTTCGTCCCTAGGTGCTTTTTTGAGTATAAAACATGAAAAGAAAGGATTAAGAGCACCTTCTTACATAAATCGAGGGCTAAATCATCCAAAAGTATGCTAAATATGAGGTTAAAATATGTTACTTTTACGGTTTATCACATGTACAACAATAAGGTCGCTAAATTTGTGAGAGTTAGACTAGTGTTAGGACTTAAATCATTGGTTGTACTATAAGAAAGATAGTTGATCATTGCTTTGGGCAAAACCCGATAGACGTAAACTAAGGTCGAACTGTGTAAACAATCTAGACTTTCTTTTTATTATTTTCGCACTTTTAATTTTATGATTGAAACTGTGACCATAATTCCAAGCACTAATTTAGCCACAATTTCTATTTACAAAACAAGTACCCCTCATTTCAACAAAATTCTACGTTGACTTAATTGTGACTTATGAGTTATCATAATTTCAAACTCAAATGTTTAATTATAATTGTATGATAAAGATGATTATCTTATTAACATTGTAAATTTTCTTATAAGTTATATTAATATCTTATATAAATTCCAAAAATTATATAATTATTTATTATATGTTTGTTGAATATAATTTATATGAAACATAATTAAATTAGTATTCATTATATTACATCCATATAAAATTATAAATTGAAATTCAAAATATGAAGAAATATAATAAAAATAAAGCATAATATTAACCAAAATTAAATATATATTTTGTCAACGTCATGACAAGGTCATTGGACAAGCAATGATCAAGTTACTTTCATAATCGTATGTCATTAGGGAAAGCTCAGTCACGATACTATAGTGAATGACTTCTTGACTAAATGAATTTATAGTTAATAGGCGAAAACCTAAAACTTAGTTATAAATTATTTGAGTCCTAATTGTATATGTTCAATCAGTCCCTCCACCAGCTCGTTGAAATTGGAAATGAATTGCATATTAAATCAAATGAACATAAACAAATAGAAATGGTAAAGTTAGATAATGAGAAACATTCGAAATGAATGTGGTTTTCTCACTAAATGAAAATGACCTAAAATTGAATTTTGGTTTTCAATTATTAATTAAGTAATTAAGTAATTAATTGAAGTTCAAAATAAAATAAAATTAATTGGTTATTGTCAATTCGTTGATTGTAGAAATATTAAATATATTTTATTATAGATTCTTTTACGGTAAAATTACCATGATTTTAACGAATTAGAATCGAATTGATGAAAATTATGTTTATTTTGAAAAATAGAAAACATGTATTGGTATAAATTAAATTATAAAGTGTTGGGTTAAAAGTTCAAGAAGCATTTATAATTGGACCCGATACAAGAGAGAGTTTCACTTCTTCTCCCTATAAATAGATGACACCATCTAAACAGACAACTTTGAGATACTGCTATTCTACCCGAAAATAGTGAGAATTTATTTTCTAAATATAAATTTTATTTTCAAATAACAAATCTACTAGTTTTGTTAAAGAGAGAATTTTGTTTTCCTACTAAAAGTAAAGTAAATAATTTTTAGTTCTATGTTTGATTCGAATTTGTTCGAGCCTACACTCGAAGCAATTCATGATATGAGAATAGTAAAGAAGATCGTTCGGTTGAAAGCTGGGAACAAGAAGGATCCGTCTAGTGAAAACACAGTATGATTTCGTAAAAGTTTATTATTATAAATATTACAAATCGGCTCGATTTTCAATATTTTAATTTTTGTTGTGCAAAATCATTTTCGAATCGATTTTCAAAATTAATCAAGTAATTTTTAAAAAGAAAAGTAGTTTTCCTTTAAAGAAAAGAACGGTAGTTTTCTTAAAAAGTGGTTTTGTTATTAATATATTATTAAGTGAATGTCCATCATTATCAAGATAAAGTGTTGATATACTTTAAATTTTAATAGTTATTAGAATTAGATCTCTAGTTATTTTATACTTCTTATGCATATAAATAGAGACTCGATAAAGCATTGTAACCATCTCTTTGATCAATAAAGTACATTTTCTATTGCTTTCATATTTTCTTTTTTCTTTATTCTCTCCATCTCTTTATTTTATAACAATTATTACGTTAATATTTTCACTTGACCCAATAACATCAAATTTGGTCAAAAGCTTTATATAAGTAAAAGAATTTATCACTCCCATAATTTTGATAAATATATATATTTATAAGAATTTATATAAAATTTTATATTTAAAAATAAAATTTCATATTTAAAAGAAAAGAGTGAAAAATTGGACTAAATTACCTAAAAGGCCTATTTCCAAGCAAATTTACGGAAATGGGCCGATTACACCATTATTTACCGGAAAGGGTCAGTTTTTGCAAAACGCGCCTATGTGGCCGCGTTTAAGGGGAAAAGTGCTAGCAAAGCGCACCCCCAAGGGAGCATTTTTTACCACGTCAACAAAATGCGCTTACGTGGAAGTATTTTGTTGACGTGGCAAAAAATGCTCCCTTGGAGGCGCGCTTTTCTCCGTGTTTTTATATGTTAGGGATATTTTCATGTTTAGTCCTTAGGGTTTTTAGGGTTTTTAGGGATAGGGTTTTGGTAAAATAAGTTAGGGTTTAGTATTAGGTTTTGTTAAAACAAGTTAGGGTTTATAGTTTTAGTACTTTTTAAAAATAAATCAGATTTAGTGTTATTTTATAAAAATTATTTAAATTAGGGTTTATGGTTTTAAATAGATTAAGTAAATTAGGGTTTTAAGGTTTTAAATAAATCAAATTAGGGTTTAAAATATATTAAATTAGGGTTTTAGGTTTTGGGTTAAAATTAATTAAATTAGGGTTCTAACGTTTTAAATAAATTAAATAAGGATTTAAAATAAATTAAATTAAGGTTTATGGTTTTTAAATAGATTAAGTAAATTAGGGTTCTAGAGATTTAAATAAATTAAATTTGGGTTTTGGGTTTTGGTTAAAATAATTAAATTAGGGTTCTAAGGTTTTAAATAAATTAAATAAGGGTTTAAAATAAATTAAATTTGGGTTTATGGTTTTAAATAGATTAAGTAAATTAGGGTTCTAAGGTTTTTGATAAATTAAATTTGGGTTTTGGGTTAAAATAATTAGATTATGGTTTAGTATTTTAAAATAACATTGTGTTAATTTTTAACAAAATTTGACAATTTTTACCCTAAAAAAAAATTTTGAGAAGACGTTTATGAACAAATGGTGCCAAAAACGCTTCAAGCAGGATGCACTGTCAGTAAAAATATAGAAAAAAGCTACCACGTAAACGCTCTTTTGCTACAGTAGTTCCTGAAAAATAATTTTGAGAAGAAGTTTCTAAAAAATAGTGTCAAAAATCCTTTAAGCAGGATGCACTGTCAGCAAAAATACAGAAAAAAGCTACCACATGGACACTCTTTTGCTACAGTAGTTCCTGAAAAATATTTTGAGAAGATGTTTCTGAAAAAATAGTGTCAAAAACGCTTCAAGCAGGATGCACTGTCAGCAAAAATACAGAAAAAAGCTACCATGGACGCTCTTTTGCTATAGAAGTTCCTGAAAAATAATTTTGAGAAGACGTTTCTAAACAAATAGTGTCAAAAACGCTTTGAACAGGAAGCAATGTCATCAAAATTTCTGAAAAAAGCTCCCACGTGGACGCTCTTTTGCTACAGTAGTTCCTGAAAAAATAATTTTGAGGAGACGTTTCTGAACAAATAGTGCCAAAAATGCTTCAAACAGGATGCAATGTTATCAAAATTTTTGAAAAAAGCTCTCACGTGGACGCTCTTTTTCTACAGTAGTTTATGCCTGGCCTTAGGCTATAAACAAGGCAAATATCATTCTCAGGTTGCATAAGTTACAACAAGAAAAATTAGAGAGGCTAAGCAGAATAGAAATTGAAGATGAGTGAACGTATTAGTGTTGTTATTTACTATGATGGTGAGGTTCGTGACACCGAGAACGGCGTTGTTTTTTTATCAGATAACACAGCGCGAATGGCTTTTAACCAGAGTATAGATTTTACAGAATTTCGTAAAAGAATTAGGCGCAAAATCTTTGGAATGACACCAAGTAGGGTTTCTTCTATTAAGTAAAATTTTGTGCTTCAATTGATCCCATGACATATGACTCTTTTGATATCAAAGGTGTTTGTAGCTTTGAGGCGATGGTGCAGACTCATCTTGCTAGTGGATCACCCTATCTTGAGTAATATGTTCAATTTTCATCGCCAAATGAAACATTTGCGACTTCAACATCAACTGCTGTTCGAGAGGAATACACGACCCCTAGCCGACATTTCGTTAGTGGAAGGCTTAACACGGAAGCGCTAGTGTTTGGTGGCAATATGGAAAACACAACTCTTGCACGACGCTCGGTTAGTGGATGGGACATGCACATCGGTGGGTCGATGTTTGATGCTAGAAATACGTATTGGGGAACGAAATCAACTTCTAATGGTTGGCAATCCACATCTGATTTGGGACGTTATAAAATGTCCACAAAAAGGGATGATGTACTCCCTATGACATCCACCGGTGAAGGGACCTCGTACGTTGCATATGATGATGGGTTGGATGATGAGCCCGATGTGGATCTACCTCGAGAGCTCGGCCCCGATGGTACAGAAGTTGCATTATTTTCTAAATCGGAGCCTATTCCATCTGCACATCTCCCGCTACAATGTTGCCAACACGGCAGACCCCTAACTAAGTTCACCAGCTACTCTAAAATCACCTAGTTTCAACAGCCACCTCATATATACGAGGTTTTGTGACAAGTCCGGCATCAGATAACCTCCAATCATCTCAAGGATGTATGGCCGAGCATATTGTATTCTTTCTAATTCAGTCGAATCATTCCTCAGCTCTAGGAATGTGTCTCGTAACCAAACCATCTCGATCCAACCTCCATAAATATTATCCGAAATCGCACCCAAAAGATCGTAGCATATGGCTCCCCATCAGCAAATTGAACGGACTCGGTGAGTGCGGTCCCAGCCACCGGCAATCCTAATTGTAACTGGACGTCCTCTAAAGTGATAGTACACTCTTCGTATGGAAGATGGAATGTGTGCGTCTCCGGTCTCCACCTCTCTATTAACAAGCTGATGAGTTTTGGATCCAACTTGCACCCCTGGCCTATAGTGGCCGCGTGCCAAAAACCCACTTCCTCAAGCAATTTTCTATCATCGGTGATGGCGTACTGGACATGTTACTTAATATAACATTGTAACACCGATCATGATCGTTATAAAAATTATAAAATACAAATTAATTAAAATTACATAAATGACAAAAATATTAAATAATATTCAAAAATTAAAATTAATTAAAATTGCATAAATGAAAAATTATTAAATAATATTCAAATTTTAAAATAAATCATTACCATTTTCATTTGTTCGACGGAGATATGTTTATGATCGAGACTAATTAATTCCCGACCATTGCTAGCACGATCAAATATTTTCAAATTATAAAAAATAATACTAGCTTAGGAAAAAATTTTATAAATAACTAATTATAAAGAGCTTTGAGAAATTTAATGAGAATTTTGAGAGTTTTAGGGAGAAATTGTAGAGTTTTTTTGCTAAATTATTAAGAAATTTTTTGTGAAAATAATAGGAGGGGAGGGGTTTTATACTCTCTTTTTTTACCGTTGGACCCCACAACGGTTAAAAAAATTTAGCCGTTGGGTTTGAAAAAGTGCCAGCAAAGCGCGTCCCAAAGGAGCCTTTTTTGCCATGTAGCAGCCCGATTATAGCCCTAATCGGACGGTAGTTTTGGGACCACGAATCTGAGATGGAGAAGTATTTTAATATTATATTTAATATCTATGATATATTTTTGAGCATATGTTAAAATATTGTAGGTTAATTTGATTGTTTGGGTGGTTAATTTAAGCAAAAGGACTAAATCGCATAAGTGGGAAAAGTAGCCATTTACTAAATTAAGTGGCTAAATTGATTTGACTTCTTTAGTATGAGTATTTAAGTTGCAAATTGACCTTTTTAAGGTATAGTGGACGGCAATATGTCTTTATAATATATTATATATTTATTTTATATGTTAAATTTATAATAATGATATAATATACATTTTAAACATTTTATAATAAAACAAAAAGGAGAAAAGAATTGCATGTTCTTCTTTTCATCCATTTTGACCGAAACTAGAAAGAAAAAAAAGGGAGAAAAAGCTTCAAAGGGTTCGGCATTACTTAGGCTTAATTAAGGTATGATTTAATTTTAGTTTTAAATAATTTTAACGTTTTTGAGATCGTTGCTATGTGATTTAGCTAGCCCATACTCGAATTTTTGATTTGGTTGTGTAATTCGTGTATTGCCATTGATGGAAATTTGATGGTTGTGTTATTTAATGATAGAATGTGATAGATGCATGCTAGATTAACAAGTTTATCTTTAAAACTATTGATGAAATTTAGTAATATGGATTAAATTATAAAAATAAATTTTTGTAAGGACTAAATGGCAAAATAAATGAAAGGATTGAGTTTATATACGGACTATAAGTATTCGGCCCTCAATAAGTGTGGTTAAATTTTAGATATTTTGTGTTTTGTGCAATAGGGACTAAATTGTAAAAATTGTAAATGTCAGGGGTAAAATGGTAATTTGTATAATTATGCATTTTTGGATTAAATTGAATGAAAATATATTTTAATGAACTTAATTTGGAATTGTTTAGATCAAGAACAAAAAGAAACGGGATTGGATCAGGGAAAGGCGAAGTTGAACGAATAGCCGGGAAACCCTAATCCATCGACTTTCGAGGTAAGTTTTTAAGCAATTGGGTTAAATCAAATTTTATACTATATTATATACCCATGTTAAAGGGTGGTAAGTATATTAAAAATCACATTGCCGAATGTGTTAATGAATTTAGCATAGGTTAGCCGAATGTGTGGTTGCTTGGAGGTTTGGATTTATTTGCATGAAATGTATATTTATATGATAATGATGCAAATAGATATGAGGAATACTAAATTGGAATATGAGTACATTCAAAGGAAACGTTAGTTACATGAAAATGTCTTGGCCGAATATGATATAGACTTGGATAAGAAATAATAAAGTATACCCATATGTATGTGCTTGTATGTGAATTTGTGGTTTAGATCTTGTATAAATATGAGTGTACATCTGAATGAATAACAAGTTTACGAAAAGCACTAAGTGTGCGAACTTATAACCGAGCACTAAGTGTGCCAAATTGGTCACATGGCACTAAGTGTGCGGAATGTCAAAGTAACGGCACTAAGTGTGCGATACGTTACAAAAACTTGACACTAAGTGTGCGGAATGTCAAAGTAACGACACTTTGTGTGCAATACGTTACGGAATATTGGTAACAAGTATGCAGGTTTGATGCTTTTTAAAAGATTCCTATAGTTGACGTTGATAAGGATAATAAAATGTTCGAGTATACAATCACATGTTATGCACAGGTGGTTAAGGTGGAAAGGTAAATAACCTAGAGGTATGAAATATACATAACGAATTGTGATTGATGGTAGCTTGAAATGTAAGTAGCACTTCGGTAAGTAAAAGATGCATATGCTGGTTATTTTATCTTGTGAAGGTGGTGTATAGATATATATATATATATATACATGCATATAATGTTGTTATGAAATCTTTTTAATATTCAGTAAGGAGGTTGTAAATGAAATAATTTATTTAATCATGATAAAGCTTATATGTGAGTTAAATGCTTGAAACTTACTAAGCTATGAAAGCTTACTTGGTATTTGGTTGTTTCCGTATTGTAGATCTCTTTTAGGTGTTCACCTCGTGCTCGGGGATCATAGTTGAAGCTCATCACACTATCGTCAAAATTTTGGTACCCCTTTGTGTATAAACTTTAAGTCTATGGCATGTATAGGCTAAACCGTTTTTGGAATTGACTTAAATGATGTTTGTATGAATGTATATAAATGCCGTACGAAAATGGCTTAATGTTTATGTTCTAGTTGATTGTATATGTTTGAGGAGTTGCATATGTTTGTGCATATTCAGACATAATATAATTTGGTTTAAGTATGTGTGATTTATGAAATTAAGTTATGGATATTATCAATAGGTTTAAGTAAAATTTTATATTTGACTTATCAGCTTAATCATGAGGTTGTATCATATTATGTTATATGCGAATTTTGAGTATTTGAAATTGATTGAATAAGGTATATAGGACATTGGGTTATATATATATATATATATATTCGCAAAGTTATTTGAATGTATCAACGTGATTATACATGAATGAAATAGGTTATTTTGTGTATGTGATTATCAAGGGTGATACATTAAAGATCAAATTGAAGTAATATTTATTTGTAAATAGTTGGCCATGACTTGATCTAGTTTGGAGCTTAAATTTTCTATTGAGTGCCATAGTATATTTGGCTATGAATAATGAATGGTTAAATTATTGATGTAATGATCATTGCCTAATGTGATAAGAAACAATGAGATAAATGAGTTGGTTTGAAATTTATATTTATGGTATATTCGAATGTGAGATGAGTAGATAGGTCAATGATATAATCGTATGTGGTGTTGCAATGAGGAATGTACATGATTGAAAGCGATGCATATGTTCAATAATGATATATGTTTGAATGTATTGTTGATAATAGAATGAAATAAGTGAATAAGTACCATATACCTAATCGGCCTTTGCTTTTAAAATGGCTAATGAATAGTATTTAGCTAATAGAATGAAATTAGTTTTACTTGATGTTAATATAATTATTTGTGATGTGTTAGTTAATGTTTTGATATTAGACAGGATGTGCGTGTTTAATTATGATAGTAAGAATTGGTATGCATTAACTAAAGTACTAGTTTTTATAAAGTACATTGACTTGTTGTTGGTTAAGTAATGCCCGCAACCCTAACGGTGATGAGATCTGGGTTAGGGTGTTACATGTCACGTGCTTTTTGTTGATGTGGCAAAAAATGCTCCCTTGGAGGCACGCTTTACTGACGCTTTCCCCCTTAAATGCGGTCACGTAGGTACGTTTTGCAAAAAAACAGCCCTGTCCGATAAATAATGGTGTAATTAGCCCATTTCCGTAAATTTGCTTGGAAATGGGCCTTTTTAGGTAATTTAGTCAAAAAATTGCATGAATAATATTTATTATTTTAATTTTCAAAAATAAAAGTAGTCTAATAAATTAAAAAAAATTTAGTAAAAGTTTTAGATGACACAATTACCCCTATACACTCTTTTTTTTTTAATGACTTTGCTTTTTAAAATTAAACAATTGATGACTTTGGTTATATTTAGTGTAACTTGATTTGTAACACCAATGTTAGTAAGAAAATATTTATACTAAATTATTATTTAGGTAAAAATATTTATATTAAACATGTATTAATAAAATATTTATTTCACTAATAAAATGATAACTTTGTAGGTAAACTACATCTATGATCACTATAAAAATAGGACAAAAAGATTTGTCCTATTTTGGTCACCCTAATTTTATTTTTCAATTTCGTCACTCTAAATCAAATAATTGTGCGAATTAATCACTGCCGATAAAATTTTCATTTTCTTTTAATGGATTGTTAACATGGCACATTAGCTTATTGAGTAACTGATACGTGGTTTTTTTTTTTTTTTTTTTTTTTTTACTTTTGACAAAAGTTTATGGACCTCTCTAGAAAGTTCAGGGAAAAAAGTTTTGGACTAATTATAGAGAGGTTTCTAAACTTCAATCAAAAGTTAACAAAAAATGTAATGTGTTAGTCACCCAACGTGCTAATGAATAACATGAGCAATTCGTTAAAAGAAAAACTAAATTTTAAATGATTGAATAATTAGCACAATTATGTTATTTAGAGAAACTAAATTGAGAAAAAATTTGGAATAACCAAAATAGAATAAACCCTATTTTAAAGTGACAATGGGTAATTTACCCTAATTTTTTATAATCTCTATATTCTTTTGACATTCAATTTTCAAAACTCGTGACTATCCCTTCCAACAATGTCGTATCTAAGATAATTGAACAAAGTGATAAAGCATGTGTGTTTAAATTCTCTTAATTCATGGTTTGAATCCCTAAACATCTAATTTTTGAAGTAGTGTTTTTTTAGTTATTTGATTTAAATGTTTCATATAAAAATATTAAAATACTTTTACATGGCCGGTAAAAGAATTACAAAATACAACACACATCAAACTTAATATGTCTACATGTATTCAAGAAACATTATAGCAAAACATTTTATTATATTTCCTTTACAAAGAATCTAAATCAAAGGGGAAAGAATTTTAAACCAAGAAATCATTCAATTATTCTCTGAGGGTTTTTCTAGAAGCATTCTAGATGGAGAATGTGGTTGAGTCTCATCTGGTAGAGATATTGAAGAATCAATCCGTGATCCATTAATGGATGTGCTTCTCGGACCCTGGCTGTTATGCGAATGTATCGAGACATTCGTTTGGCTGTCATGTGAAAGCATCCCAAAGGCTCTGAACCTTGCATCTTGATCCGCATCCTTTCGCTTGATCAATGTAGCTTGGACAGGAATCTTGCCTTCCATCATGCTTACAACCGAAGACATTGATGGCCTTAGAGTGGGAGATGGATTGGTGCATAAAAGAGCAATGTTAAGCATCCGTAAAGCCTCTTCGTTTGAGTACTTTGAACCAAGGCTCGGATCCACAAGTTCTAAAAGGTTTCCTTGCTCTTGCTGGACATAGGCCTGCATAACATGTAAGGTTCATGAAAAAAGCTCAAGTGATCATGAACTACTGTAGAATCGAAACCATAGATTAGAGTCAAAAACCAAAAATTACCCAATCAAGGAGATAAACAAATTCCTCCTTAGGCCTGTAATTTTTGTTGCTCTTCCCACTAACAATCTCCAAAAGAACAACACCAAAGCTATAAACATCTGCCTTGTCAGTCAAGTAACCCCTCATTGCATATTCCGGTGCCATATAACCTCTGATAAGAAACACATAATAAAACGTCACTAAGATGTGGCTTAAATCTGAATAAAGTTAAAGGAAATGCAAAATGAGGGAGATTTACATTGTTCCTGCTATTCTGGTGCTGATATGAGTGTTCTCTTCTTCATCGAGCTTGGCTAATCCGAAGTCAGAGATCTTAGCATTTAGATCCTTATCAAGCAACACATTTGTTGCCTTAATATCTCTGTGAACAATTTTTAGTCTTGATTCCTCATGAAGATAAGCTAGCCCTCTTGCTATCCCCAAGCATATTTTCTTTCGTGTAGACCAGTCCAAGGTAAGCCGGTTTTCATCATGACCTGAAATGAAAATCATTAAAACAAAATTGAGGGATTGACAGTCATGATTATCGATCTAGAAATAGTTTTTGATGGTATATAAGATGTTAGTGAAAGAAATTACCGAAAAGTGCACGAGCAAGACTGTTATTTTCCAAGTACTCGTAGATTAACAACAACTGATTTCCTTCAATGCAACAACCATAAAGCTTCACAAGATTTGGGTGTTGCAATGCTGAAATCATCCCTATCTCATTCACAAATTCGCGATTTCCTTGCTTAGATTTAGAGGATAGCTGCTTAACCGCAATCACCATACCATCTGACAGTACACCCTACAATCAAACAGAATGAAGTTTCAGAAAAAAAGTTTAGCATAAAGAATGGATGTACCATAATCTAGACAGTTCATCTGTATTTTGAATACCATAACAATAGAGCTTCCAATCTAACAGTAAAATGATGAAAATTATTACCTTGTAAACTGGCCCAAATCCACCTTCACCAATCTTATTTGCAGAATCGAAGTTATTTGTTGCAGCCTTAATCTGTCTTAAACTGAAATAGCCAGTCTGAAGTTCTAGCCCCTGAAGCTCTGCAATATAAAAAGATCAAAATATTTAAACAATAACAGATTCTACAAGTCATTTATGGAGAAGATAATAAAGGAGAGTGCTCTTGTGGGAATATATGGACTGCCAGGCAGGCGTGGATTGAGTCATTTGTATTATAGTATTCGGTTAATGGGTTTAAAGCCCATTTGGGTTTATGCTCGAATCTAGTAGAAAGTTGCAGGCGCTAAGATTTGGTTTCTTACCACTGTTTTCATCGTCTTTTCCCCCCAAGTGACCAGTCAGTCGGAGGATGATCAATAACAAGACGATAATCACACATGAGCCTATCACAATACCAGCAATAGCTCCAGCAGAGAACCCATTACCAGTGTCAACCTTAAAGTCTAAACCATGAGATAAGAGTTAATATATGACAATGAAAAGTTAGCAATGAGCTGGTTTTTTATTCGATATGTACTTACTTGGTGATACTGTAATAGCAGATATAAGTGGTCCATAGACCCCTCTATTAGGAATGGCAGCTGTTCCCTTCCCTCTCCAAAATAAGTGGATCTCCAAAGTACTTCCATTTACATCAACATTGAATTCTCGGGTGATGCCCTTTCCAACACCACCGGCTTCCTCCATGATATTGAAATCCTCCAAAACTACTTGTCCCTGTATAAAATTTGAGTTTCAGCAGCTGCAATCATTCAGAGAGCTTCCAAATCTGAATTACAAGAAAAAGGGTCCTTGAACAGGGTTATATTTATACATACTTGAATTGATACGTCAAATAACCGCCTTCCTAGTCCGTCAAATGTCTGATTATCAGAAAACATTATTTCAGCAAAGTGAAGCTGAACTTTGTAATTGCCTTGTCGTAAACATAAGCCATAGTACTTCAGTGATTGTGGTGCAATACGTGCAGTTTTGTAGAATTCCAAGCCGTTCACAGCCAATGAAGTTCTTGCAGTATAAGGAGCCCCTTCATTGCCTAAATAAACCCCGGTACTACTATAAGCCCACTTATTTGCTGAACTGAAGAATGTTGATGGACCAGAGTTGCTTAAATCTTCTTCATAGTCATCTCCATCAACACTTGTTGTAGCCTCTCCTCCACAATTAATAAATAAGGAATGGTCTGCAAATACATACATACATACATACATACATATATATATATCATAACATTTCTGATGAGAAGCACATGAAGATTGATTTGAAAATAGTTATACTTACGGTCAGGGTTTCGGGGACAAGGAAGGTCCTTCCTTAAGCACCAAGGAGCTCTGCAAATTATATATATTTAGTTTTAGGACCAGTTGTTTTTCTTAGTTCAGTCACCAAAATGGAAATATAAATATATACATATATATATACATAGGGAGAGAGAGATACACACACACACCGAAAGCAATAAAACTTACAAGTCGCTATTTGCTGCAGATGAGGAACCTGAAACTAAGTTCCTGTTAAGTGATAATGGGATGGTTTTAGAGAATGCAGAAGATGAACACATTCAACGTCAAATGATTATGAAAATGAAAGAAAAATATCAACAGGCTTACACCTTTGCCTGTTGGCAACTTGTTTGGGCTGGAGATGTAAAATTGTTATAAGACAAATCTCTGCAATGATTTTTTTTTTTTTTTCAAAAGAATCAGTAAGTTTATGAACTAACAGTCAACAAATAACAATCAACATTCACGACAAGGTCGATAGGAGATGAACCAACATGTTGTTGTCGCTGTTTAATATCCAAGGAGGTACTTCTCCACTCATTGAGTTGTTAGTCAGAAACCTAATATCATCATACATGAACATCTCAGTTTTTGTCATACATGAAGCAAAAAGATATCGAGATAAAATAGCATAGCCTTACTGAAAGTAAGCTTTTTCGATGTTCTAATCGTGCTTGAAATTTACTTTTTTATAGACTTACAGGAAATTTAAGTTTGCCAAATCCTCAAGTGTCCCTGGAATTTGACCAGTTAAGCGGTTGAAGCTTAGGTCCCTATGATAGAAATAATAATCAAAAAGAGTTTTATGAGTAACAGTTAAGCATTTCAAGGAATTTTAGGAAAAGTTACAATCATTACATCTTACAGATGTCTCATTGGTTACCTAGTTATCCAGACTTGGGTAAGTGTCGGATATGAATAAGTGTCCTACAAGTATGCTCAATTTTCAAGTTTTTTTCCATATATTTGGAAGATCATACCCTCACAAGTTATCGTATATATAGATGTTGAATATGGGTATTTTAGAGAAGATAAAGAGTCCAGTAACATAGTTGTTTTCATGATGAGCAACTAAATCTGAAGAGACAAGAGTATATTCAATTAATAAACAATCTTTTTTGAGCTTTCGGTTTAAGAGAAAAATGCAAAATAATGGGGACAAATCAAGATGATACAATTGTGATGTAATGTTCAACTTAATAAAGGATGACAGCAGGTCGGACATGTAAGTAAAAATTTTAAAAAGTAAAGTGGATTCAAATAATGGATTCGGATATTTGAATCCATCATCTGCGAAAGTATTGTGGATTTGAACAATTTATATTTGTAGGTTAATATCCATATACACTCCAAATTCGATGAGGATAGAAATTATAATATCCAAATCCAAATATAGTTCAAATAAAAAAGAAGAAAGAAAGAGGCAATTCAATATCTCCAAGTAATCGAATCTGCATTATCCTTCACCATCCCTAGTTATAACATTGATCTTATCAAGCATCTCCTAAGGAACTATAATGAGTATGCAACTTACAATGTTTTTAAAGATGCCATTTCCCCTATGTTGGCAGGGATTGAACCAGTAATCAAGCAATTCCGTAGCACCCTGAGTCACCAAATTCAAACAAATCCTCTTGTGAGCTAAAAAGTCATATGGAAAACAAATTCTTATAGTAATTCATTGTCAACTCACAATTCTTCCATATCTTTCATTCCCTCCAAATTTGGGAAAGCCGAACTTGTCCCACTCAAATCAGATATCCTCCTGAAAAGATGATTAGATATTAGAAACTTAACAGTTGCTTGATACCTTTATCTTGGACCTTGAATCTCTCAAATTTTACCCGAACTTTTCATTTTCACTAAAATACAAGTGTCTGCACTTGTGTCTGACATATACTCAAACAAGGGTATGAGGTGTAACCTCCAAAAAATAAGTATTCTCATGTCGGACATATGCTCATATCTAATAAACCCTGAGTTCAGGTAACACAAGTCTATATGAAGAAAGAAGACTCACAATTCAGTTAAGTTCTTTAACTCAGATATGGTAGAAGGAATTGGCCCTTCCATTGATGTGCCTTGCATATCCCTGCAAGAGAGTTGAAGTTTCTTAAATAACAATGAAAAGATTAAAAAAGCAAAAGAAAATAGGATTGGATTTTAAATCAGCGTCTTAAATTAAAATGCTAAACATTTGAATTTGATACTCACAATCTTGAAAGTTTGGTCCAATTCCCAATGAAATCTGGTATCTTCCCTGACAAACTATTTCCATCAATCCGGCTGCAATAAGAAGCATTTCAGAAGATCAGGGATTTGCAAAATGCATTTTCGATCAATTGTGATATCGATCGTGAATGTCAATGACAGAAAGAACCAAAATCGTAAATAGTGGCCATAACATTAAAATACAGTATTACTTACAAATCAGTTAAGTTCTTCAAATTGCCAAATGATCCTGGTATTCTGCCTGTAAAATTGTTTCCAGAGAGAAGGCTGCATTCGAATAGTAAAGAATAGATTAGGTCACATTTTCACTTCATAGAACATTTTTTCTCAAACAGGGGAAAGTCTCAAAATTTCCAATTGCAAAATTCATAACAAAATTCATAACATTGTCTATGTTAATCATGAATGAAACATTCTAAGGATTGAGATAAGAACATACAATCTATCCAAGCGGCCCAAATTTCCTAAATTGGAAGGCAATGATCCCCCAAGCAGATTATCTTCCAAAACCCTAAAATCACAATTCAATTTGGAATCAATATACTATAACGCACTCTTTGTTCAATTAGACTGATTTGTGAATCTTAGACTTACAGGTTTAGAAGAGTTGAAATATCACCGATTTCCGGAGGAATCGGACCGCTAAGACGGTTCCCCAGAAGAGACCTAAAGCAATAATGAAAGATCAATCAGTTACATTAACTCCATTGATGGATAAAATGATCAAATTGCACAAAAGGTCTTAAACTGAGGAATTTGAAACTAATAACTTACAAATTGGTGAGAGGGAGATTAGATAAACTCGACGGAATTGATTCATTAAGATAGTTGCGAGTGAGATCGCTGTTCAACAAGGGAAACGTTGATAAGTAACTACCAACATTCACCTTCGAAATCAAACAACATATTAAAAGGGAAAAATTTCTACTATACTGATGCTCAATATCTGTAAAGTAAATTAATGAACCAATCAAATCAACTGAATTTCACTTACACTACTTGCAGACGTGTAAGATTTCCAAGTTCAGATGGTAGAATTCCAGTCAAATTGTGACCTTTTATCAAACTGTTACAGCAAAAAGATAGAACAAAGAGATGAAAGGAATTGGTTAAGAATGGAGGGGATGATGACGATGAAGATGTACATACATTTGAGTGACGTGGCATATAGTGTTGCTTGCATAAGAACAGTCGCATGCAATACTGCTTTCAACAAGATCAGAAGTGGTATAATTCCATGAAGTTTCACTGCAAAAGGTTGGACTGATTCTTGAAGCATTTGGATGTTGCATCTTTGAAAATACCGTTTGAAGAGTTTCCACTGTTGCAGTAATTAATTTAATATAATTAGTCAGTTAATCAGTTATTTAGCATTGCTGAAATTTTTTATTTAATAAATCTATATAAAAAAATAAATATTTTTTACTAAATATTTTTATTTGATATTTTTTCTACCTATTAATTACATATTTTTATAAATTATTATAGTTAATTTATTGAATATTAAGAAAATAAAAATAAATATTGAATAGTAAAAAGCTTATTTTACAATATATCATATTTACTCTTTGTAGAAATGCTTTAATAATAGGAATTTTTATTAGTTCTATATTTGAATTATCAAAATAACTTATATATTTTAATAGGATTTATTAGTTATTTTAAATAATGATTACATAGAGTAAATATTGTATGTTAAAATAGTACAAATATTTTAATTATGATTTGGTTTTTAATATTATTAAAAATGATTGATCTAAAAATATCAATCTTTTAATATGATATTTGATATTTTCTTTTTATTATATTTGAATTTTTAAATAAGTTAATATATTTTAATTATATTTAACAATTAAAATAATCAATTAAAATAATAAAAATATTTTATTTAAAAAATTAAAACGTAAACGCTTAAAAATGCATGTGCCATTAAATACTAATATAAATAAAGATATAATATAACTTTCGGTCCCTGAACTTAACAACTAAGTCCACTTTGGTAATTATGCTTTTCTCATTTACTTTCGTACTTGAACTTAAAAACTAAATTCATTTTGGTCCTTCAACTTGAAAAATAAAAGTTTGATCACTTGGCACTGAAAGATCTTAAAATTATATAAATTTTCAAGTGATAATATGATACAATCTTAAATTGTCATATACACTGTTCTATTGATTGAACCAGTAGTGAAACCGATCAGACCATTGATTCTCGAACCAATCATTTAGATCAATTTAATTAAAAATTTATAAAATTAAATAAAAATAATTTTTTATTAAATCAATCCAACCTGTTCAACTACTAATTTTTGTTCGAGTTTTTGATTTTATCGATTTCAAGCAATTTTCGATTCAATCTTTTATTTGGACAATCTTTTTATTTGACCGATCAATTTAATCATGTTTGAAAGTAAAATAAATCTAATTATTAAATTTATATATCTAAATAAATAAATATAAATACCGAAAATTATATTATCCCCATAAATAAATAAAAACCTCCCATCAATATACCGAAAATTGTCCATTGGTTCTTTAAAAACAATTGACGCGTGAAATAAATGAGATTGCAATAACCTTGAAAAGTACTACGTAAGCCTAATGATTGATGGCTCACCTCATTTGACCCTCCAAACTAATTCTTATTTGACCATATTTGCACTATTAGTCACTTGGATTTTGATTTTTCTCATTTTAGTGTCAAAATTGTTTAAGTATTTAAAGTTAAAATATGCTTTTAGTCCCTATACTTATTTAAAATTTGAATTTTAGTCTCTTTACTCCTCTTATTTTTAAATTTAAAACCTCTAGTAAAATCATTATTGTTGTTTTTAATTTCTATTAAAATTTATCAACTTAACATATTTATTTTTTGCCAATCATAAGTAAAATCATATGAGAGCATTCTAATCAGCATACCAAATTGACATATTTTAACAGAAAATACTAATAATGATTGAGATTTTAAATTAGAAAAGTAAAAGGACTTAATTTTAATTTTTAAAATATAGGGATTAAATTTTTAAGTAAAGGGACTAACAGCATATTTTAACCTGAAATATCAAAATCTGACTCCACCTTTACTGCTTAACAAAAAGAAAAATCAAAATATTCTATGATCTCATCTAATTTAAGAAGTCAAAATATTTTTAAATATCAATTAAGGATATATTATGATTATTAAAATGCAGCATGAAAACAGATAAATATATATACTGGCTAAAGAAGGGTTAAGGTATTTTGGGAAGTCCCTATATTATAAGGATTGTATCAAATTAGTCTATTTATCATTAAATGAATCGATTTAGTCTCTACACTATTAAAAAGAAATAAATAAGCCCAAATCTTAACATTTACCACATAAAAATATCTTGAAAATTATTATTATTTTCTATTTATGTTCAATTCCATACAAAAGATTTCATTTACAAAACTACAAAAACTTCAAATATATTAATTTTGTTAAATTGTATATGACATTTTTATTTAGTAAATGCTAAATCCATTCCAATTTAGTGTTATTTTATTCTTTTTAATAGTACAAGGATAATCCATTTAATAATAGAGGACTAATTTGATCAAATTTTATAATAGAGAGACCTCTCTAATACATTCACCAAAAAAAAGTTATTAGTCCGATCAAACAATAATTCATATTTAAGCATATGAAACATTATAATATAATAATTAGCCCATCATATGTAATTTAACCATTGACTGAAACCATCCTATGGCTCTGACTTTCTTAATCTAAGTGTTCAATATTCACATAAACTACTTGCATCCAAATTGTATAATGGAAGGCAAATAGGGATAATGTCCAAAATGTAGGCCAAGGATTGGGACCATTTTACTACATCAAGCTATCAAAGTTGAATTAAAAAGATATAATGATTTTTTGGCTCTTCAACTTTATAAAAATAAGTTCTTTGAGTCTTTTATTTAATTTTTCTTCTTTATTAGTCTTTAAATTTGTGTTGTTTATTAAATTACCTTAAAATAAATGAAAAAATTAACGTTTGTTAACTTTATTGCATATTAACAGTTAAAAAATATTTTTATATTTTTATACTTTTAGCATTTTTAATTTTTAAAATTTTAAAAATTAATTAATTATTGATGTGACATCTACGCGTATTCCACGTCAATAAAATTAACGAAATTTTCCATATATTTTAGATAATTTTTCTTTTGTAAAGTTAGAGAGACTAATAAATATTTATGCAAATTTAAAAAATAAGAATATCTATGAATTTGAAACAGAAATTCCATTTTTTCTAAATTGATAATTATAAAATTTTGAGGCAATGAAAGCAACATATTAAAAAGCTTTAAAAAAGATTTTTTTTTTTTTTTAAATCTAAAACCAGTTGATGTGGTCCAAGAAAATAGGCAACCCAATTGATAAATAATTAAAAATAATAATTATAGTTATCATTTGTTTGTTTGCTGAGAAAATATTTCTTTCAACCAAAACTGGTAGAAACAACAAGATAAAGTAAAGGCTGGATAAAGGATATAACATTGTCTTTAAACATTTATTTATTTTCCCAGAAACCAAACAGAAAAAGTAGCAAGAGAAAACAAAAACATAGTCGCAGAATGATCTCTTTTGAAATATTCCAATAGTTTCTTCTATTCATGTATCCAATATTTTCTCATCAACCAAACAATACTTCAAGATGAATTATAATTGTTTTCTTTCACTAGAATTTTCCTAGCAACCAAACAGAGTTATCTAACCATGTATCAGCCATGAACAAACAAACTAAACCATCATTATCCAAAAAAATACAAAGCGTTGCATCGTAGTGTGACATTTTTAATAAAGATTTGTGCTACAAATTCCGTAAAACTTCAAATTTTGCAGCAAAAATTGTTGAGTTATATCCAGAACAACATCATTCTTTTTTAAAACAAAACGACAAATTTGGTACCCCAGAAGCTTGAAACTTAAAGAGAAGAATGAAGTTATATTTTCTTCGCATGGTCTGATTTTTTTCCTTCGAAATCTTAGGAACCAAACAGATTAATACTAACTTAAACACTCACTTCAAAAAGAGAAAAAAAAAAAACAACAAAAGCAAAAAAACAAAACAAAGAATAAATTATAGAGTGAGTATGCATACCTTCACTATCAGGCAAAACTTGAGCATTTGATCCAAACTCCGTGAAGCAATTCAAAGTCAAAAAACCCAGAAAAAGAACAGAGACCATCTTAAATAGGGAGAAAACAAACCCCATTTTTCTCTTCTTCTAAAAACCAAAAGAAAAAAACTCAAATGTATCTTTGATTTTGTTTGAACAGTGTTGATTTCTTTCTGAGGAATCGAAGTGGAGTAGTTGTTATGGTTACAAAGTTGAATGATATAATAGACGTCGTTTTTATTGACAGAAAAGCAAACGTAACTAAAGGAATTAATGTGTGATTTTTTTGTGTGTGAAGATTTTTGTCTTTGGTTTCTGGTTTTTCTTTTTTAATGTAAAAGAAAAGAAAATGACGCATGAATGAGTGAGAAATATCTGAGTTGAGAAATCAAATGGAATGGACAGGGGAGGAGCCGCCGTTTAAGGCTTTCTACAGCAGTGGGCGCTGCCACCACGCTTTGACTTTGGTGGCGTTGCCGGCATTTATTACTTAGAAGAGTCAAAATCAATATTATACAGTACTTTACCTACAATATCTATATATAAACCGGGGCTTCTTTTTTCCTAAATAATCATTATTCCAAAAAAAAAATTATGTAAATAATATAAAGTGTGCATAAAAATCCCAAATGGAGAGGACTACTGTTGATTTGGGGTTGAAGCAGTGACATTGATTATGTCCAACACAGATAATGAATCTTCGAAACCCCAAATCGGTAATCAATATTGGGGTTCTCAGGCGTAGTAAAGAATCTTTGCTGGTAAATCCACAGCTAACATGTTGATTTAGGCTTTCGAGGTACTCTTCTACCGTTTGACATGATTTGCGGTCCACAATCTCAAACTTATCGTAGATAGAAATATTTAAAAATCTCCAATTTTTTAGGAAGCCAATTCTTGTTAAGCTTCCAAGTGGAAAAAAAAAAAACAGTTATCCACAGCCAATTTTTTATGTGGTTTTAGGGTTTTAGAAGTGATTTAGGTTTAGGGTTTTGAGTATTTAGGAGTAATTTTGATTTTTTTCTTTTTATTGGAAATGACCAGCCAAATAGGTTGCCGATTTGGGAGTGGGGTTGAGGGAATTTGAGAGTGAAGAAAAGGATGGGCGTGTGGAATAGAGGTAGGGTAGGGGGTATATATGAAGTTAAGGGTTGGAATGGCATTTATGGTCACGAGCGGTGGTTGGCATTAATTACACATCCTCAGATTGTCAGCCACCATGATAATTTCGCATTCTCATGTGTGCACAACCCCAAATCGATACGTCGACTATTGATTTGGGATTCTACCTGTTTATTTTTTTATGTAATTGGTGCAATTGTTTCAACCCCAAATTATCAACTATCATGTTGATCTTGGGTTCCCATACATTGTTCAGATTATTTAGGTAACCTTTTTTCATATTATTCTGGTCATTAATTATTTTTTATATTATTTTGGAAAAAATGCCTATAAATCAAAATCAAATTTTATAAGAGTTTCATATGTATAATTGGGTCAAATTAAAGTTTATATATCAAACTGTATATTATATTAAGGTTCATGTGTAGTTTTAAAATTTATCTTTACATAATATAACCATTTTTCATTAAATTATTCTTTTGTGAACTCTTAAGGTGTGTTTTAATATCACATTATAATTGATGGTTGTGCCTTAACTCGATTATTATGGACATTATTACTAATGTAGGGAACGAGGTTCGAATGCTCTAAAACGCATTGTCCTCCTATTTATTGGTTGGGTAAAAGAGCAAATATGATCAAAACCTATAAAAGATTGTTAAAAAAACCTATAATAAAATATCGTTAAATCTTAGATTTTATATATATATATATATATATATATATATATAGGTTGCAATGCTCTTTTGACACAATGTCCAGAACTACCTATAGTCCTTTCTAACTCATAAATAGGAGGATAATACGTTTCAAATGTAATCTTGACCTCACGCCCTTCATTGGCAATAATGATGTATATAATTTTCAACACACATTTTAATGTTGTATAATAGATTTAATATATTATTTGATATTGAGATTGATTTTTTAATGTGATATTTGTATTTTCTTAAGTGGTACACGTATTTAATAAAAATTATATATTTTGGTGTCATGAGTAACGATATTAACTCTTTAGTATTTAATTTGGGTTTTAAGTTGATTTGACAAAAGCAAATTGTTAATATTATTAGATTTGAGTTTTCATGATTTTGTTAATAGAATAAAATTATTAGTTTAATTTGTTAAATGCAATATAACATCTTTGATAGTTTTCGAGTTTTAGAGTTGATTAGATGAAAATTACTTGTTAATATTATTAATAAATTATGAATTTCCATCAAACTAACTTTGAAACCTGAATTAAACACTAAAAAATCAACACCATCACTTTCATGTAAAATGTATAATTTTGACAAACTATAGGTACCACATCGAATAAATATAAATATAAATATTACATTAAATAAATGTGTTAAACACAAGTACCAAATGATGTATTGAACTTATATGTTAAAACAATTTTATTAAATTCTTTAATTTGATTTAAATATTTTTATTATATTTTTAATTATCTTATATATATTAAAATTATTATTTTAATATGAGGTTATCTAAAAATAAATTCTAATCGTTAAAATTATGAGGCTATTATATATATCAAATTCAAAATGTTAAATTCGAGAATAGTCGTTGTACGGATTGATTTGTGTGGATTTAGTTCCTCTACTTTTATTTGATCAAAATTGATTTTTAACTTTTCGATTTGCTCATTTTCAGTCCCTTTGTTAATTTTTTCCATTTAACTCTATCAAAAGATTTAAGTACAAGTACAAATTTAGTTCCTCAACCTTTAAAACTTTTGTCAATTTGACCTTTCCTCTTCTTTCTTTCTTATAAAAATATAATAATATTTAAAAATTTATAAAATTATATAAAAATTATAGAATAATTAAAATTTTTATAAAATTTTCTAAATGTGTCGACAAGTTAATGATAAAAAACACTAAAACTTAATATTAATCATTACCAAATTAGAAATCATTATTCCATTAATTATGAGTTTATTCTTACGAATTGAAAAATTAAATTTCTTAATAGTAAAGTTTGAAAAAATTAATTTTTTATGAAAAATTAATTTTTTAATTCTTGTTTTTATTTTTGAAATTTTTTCAAGAACTTCATTTAAAACATTTTTGGGTGCTCATCGAAATAACGACATGCAAAGAGGAATAGTTATCTAAAGTTAAATGAAATTAAGGGTAAAAAACACTTACCCCTTCAGGTTTAGACTTATGGTTTAAAAATGTCCACTTATCCTTCCAAGGTTTGAAGAAAATCTCATAAACCCCGTTAAGGTCTATTTTACTAATCACATTTTAGATAAAATGATAATTATACCATTGTTATTATTTATCTATGTATTTTATATTTAGTTTATCTTATTTTTCTATTTTTATTACAAAATAATGAAAATTTAATTGCTATAAATTAATATTTAATTTATTATATATTAACTTTGAAATGATTTCATTAAATTATTTTATGTAAAAATTGTTAGTGTAATTATTTAGAAAGTATTAATTGAAAAGAAATTTATTAAAATATAAAAGTAAAAAGTAAAGAAATTTTTTTCTTAAATTTAATATTATAACTAAATTAAAATTTAAATATATACCGTGCATTTAATAAAAAATATTTTAAAAATCAAGGAGAAGATAAAATAAAATATGGATTATGATTCAATCACAATCAAAATTAATTATTATAAAACACAGCTAGATTAAAACAAAATTATACAAAAGTGAAATTTAGATTTGAGATCTTAAAGTTCTCATGGTATTAATATTATCCTCAAGTTCAGACCTTATTGATTGTAAATTTATTTTAAAATAAAACTATTATTCCTTCATAAAACTGTTATCAATAATAATTATATTTTGTTTTTTTTTGTCTTTTATTTTTTTGTTTTTAATTTTTATGTAAATTCATGTTAACTATTTGAATTATATATATATATAAACTTTTAGATGAAATTAAATCTCAAGTGATGGCATGATGATTAAGGGTGTTCATTGCCCCAATTGTGGCCTGAGTTTAAGTTGCACTAATCACGTTTATTATTCGGGTTTTGCCCTGTTATTGTAATTCACTTATATGAAAACTTTGAGTTGTGGGTTATTTTTTTTGATAAATTATAATACTAGATCAAAGTCTGAACAACAAATGCGACTAACGTCACTTAAACTAAAGCCACACTTGAAGTAGTAGACATTCTTGATCATCAAGCAACCACATGGGTTCAAAGTAGATATCATTTTTAAATTAAGTTTTCAATATAATTAAGTGGGTCCCATTTTAATATATATACACACATCATAACAGAAGGAACCAAAATATATATGGAAACATTAAGCTATAGGTTAGGCTTTTTAAATTATAAAACACTTCTTTATTTAGTTACATTTAAAATGAGTCCTTTTTAATTAATTTTAATAATAAATTATATTATTATAAAGTATATATTAGTTTTTTTTTTTTGCATTATCCATGCCCATTTTATTGGATAAATTATCAAAAAATACCTTTTTTTACAAAATTTATGGAAAATGACCTGTTTTCCAATTATTTACCGGAAATGGCCATTTCTCCAAAACGCGCTTCACATCAACATGATTTCAGGAGATGCAGAGGAAAATGCATCTCGAGGGAGCGTTTTGCCACATCAAAAAAAACACTTCCTTGAGGGCAGAGTCTGTGTTTTATTCCAAAAAAATTATTCTTGAATTAAATTTTCAAAAAGATAATTTTTAGATATTATAAAACAAATAAATTTTTTAAAATTTACGAGAATAGACCTTTATAAAGGCTCAAAGTGACAACACTATTTTTTTTAAGGTATCACTAATTAATATGAAAAAGTAACTTACAAAGCAAATCTTTATATAGACCCAAAGTCTCATTTGCCTTATTTTCTTGAGCAATGTGAGATATGAGATAGATGTATATATAGACTCATGAATAGTTTTGCAGCTTGTTGCTAAACAACGTGGGATTCCTTCCTCTTTTAACTAACAACATGAGATTAAATGCTACACTATATTTGATATTTTTTACAAAACAATTTCTATTTTTTTTATATTTTGTTAACATTTTTCATATTATAAAATTATCTTTTGAGATCTTTAATCTTATTACATTTTAGAATTGTTAACATATACAAAAGAACTATAAAAAAAAGAATAAATTGCACATATGAAACTTGTACATGCAATAATCTTTTATTCAATTTTAAATGTTTGAAGTTAATATCAATGCAATTCTAATTTTTAAAATAATTTTCCATTATTTAAATTTAGAAGTTATACTTTTAATTTTTTTATTATTTATTTTATTTTATATTATGAATGTTTGATTAATAAATAGATGGTGAGTATTTGGTACTCAAATAGAAATTTTTGTAATTTTAAAAATTGATATATTTTTTAAATATTTATTTATTTTTAATATTTTACTATACTAATTAATTTTTTAATTCTATTTTTAATTTAATTTTCATCACCTAATGAATGCCGATAAATTTATTTCAGATATATTTTGACTAGATAGATAATCTATTTAAACATAGCATATAATTATGTTAAATAAGTTTTTTATAGAAATATATAATATACATAAAATATAATAATAATTTTTATATTTTATATCTAGATTAAATTACATTAATAGTCACTTAATTATATTTTTTAGTCATTTAATAATAAAACTTACAAAATGATCACTCAACTATTAGTAATTTTTAAATATTTATTTTTAATATTTTACCATACTCATTTTATATTTTATATTTTTTTACTTAGAGTTTAAAAGTTTTATTTATAATGTAACAAATGTTAACTTTTTGTAAAAAAATTTAAACTCTAAGTAAAAAAATATCAAATATAGTGTAGCATTTAATCTCATGTTATTAGTTAAAAGAGGAAGGAATCCCACATTGTTTAGGAACAAGCTGCAAAACTATTCATGAGTCTATATATACACATATCTCATATCCCACATTGCTTAAGAAAACAAGGCAAATGAGACTTTGGGCCTATATAAAGATTTGCTTTGTAAGTTATATTTCTATATTAATTGGTGACACCTTAAAAAAAATAGTGTTGTCACTTTGAGCTTTTATAAAGGTTTATTCTCGTAAATTTTTAAAAAAATTGGTCTATTTTTATAATATCTAAAAAATGACCTTTTTTGAAAATTTAATTCGAGAATAGTTTTTAAAAAAAAAACGGCTAAAACGCTCCTGGAGATTTTTGCCACATCGCCAGCACGCCTCAAGGAAGTGTTTTTGTCGATGTGGCAAAACGCCTCTTAGTGACGCTTTTCTGTTGCATCCCCGAAATAGCGTTGACGTGGACGTATTTTCGGAGAAATGACCATTTCAAAGAAATAATTGGAAAATGTGTCTTTTTTCGTAAATTTTGTAAAAAAGGTATTTTCTGGTAATTTGCCTCATTTTATTATCCATGTTCGAGGTTCGTAGCTACTTCTCCTATCAATTTCGTCTCTGAGATTCGAACCTATTTATTTTATGTAAAAAATAATCATATTTTATGCTCCATTCATTAGATCATCAATGTCAAAATTGTTGTAAATTAAAAACAATTCTAACTATTTATTTTATGTAAAAAATTCAATCATTAAATATATATTAATATAGATAATATTTTAGATCGATATGATAGAAATATTGGATTGATTAAAAATTTACATACATGACAAATAAAAATATCTTAATAAATTCAAAGTTGGATTCTTAAAATATTAATCGATAAAAATTACGAAATGATGTAAAGCTACTTTAATTTTATATTAATGTAAGTGAATCCCCATGTAAATAAATTTTAACTTTTTAACCACACGGGAGAGTTACTTTCACATTATTTATAACAATCTCATTTCAATAAATGGGGAAAATAATTCACAAAGAAAAGTTATATTCTAACAAATAGTTTTTAGCATATTAAACACGAAATTCACTTCCTCTTAAAGTATCTAGAAAGTAATTAGTTTCTGAAAATAGATAGTTTGACTAATGGTTTAACTAACAAAAATACTGACGAAATTACCTTTTTTTAAGAAAAATAAATGAATTGGTTTCATTATTGTTTCGTGGTTATAATAAAAACAATTCGATACGGAATTTGACCCAATATAATAAAAGGTTATAGACATCCTAAAAGGAGAAGAAGACCGACTCTACTTTCTAGAGCAGGATAACATTTTCTTCTTCAAATTGACCTCCGTTAATACACAATATCAACAATTATACAAACTTCTAGCCCTCTTCTTCTCCTTTTGACCTTTTTAAATTAATAAATTAAACAAGAAAACATTATTTATAACCCCAAACTGTAGTAATTAAGGGTCGATTTGGATTGGCGATTGAGTGAGGTGCGGTGCGGTGCGTTTAGTTTACTTTTTGTCTCACGCTATAGTATCGCTACAGTATCTAATCTTACCGCCACTACTGTTTTTATACTAACTGCAGATAAACGCACCGCCCATTCAGTTTCAATTTTAAATGTATAAGTTTATGGGAAAGGTAGGAAGGGTATATTTCAAAGATATGTTTGTTCTTACCTACCTACCTATACCTTAGGACTTAGATAATTATAATTTACGAAAACGCTCCTATTATGGTATTTTATTACTTAAATACGCAAAAAAAATGTGATAAATTACTTGGAATTGCTTAAAGGAAAGGGTAAAAAGGAGAAGCAAAATGTAGAGGAAGATAAAATCGATGGAAATAAAGAGTATTGTTTAAGAAAATATAAAATGTTTTAGAAATTCATGAATATGATATTTTCTTTTGCAAGTCAAAATGGGGTCTTTTATAAAATAACCTTAAAATTTTAATTAATTATGTAAATAACCTACTTTTATGATTAAATATGTAAATAACATAAAATCTATAGTAAAAGTTAGTGGAGTCAAATAATTTGGCACCACCCACATGCCATGTCAACAATTGAGATAAATAATTTATTTTCTTTTGTGGAGCCATGTAGAATGACGCTACCTGCATAAATACCACGAAAATATTACTATTTTTAAAAAAAATTGAGGGCTTTAAAAATAACCCTTTTTGATAGAGCAAAATAATTTGATGCCACCAATTTCCAATGCTGTCTTTTTTTTAATTTTAAATTATTTATATGTTTTCGAATAGATTTAATTAATGCCTCGCATCCTTGTTATTTTAAGAATTTTGAAATATTAACCCTCTATTTTTAATTCAAATAAGATACATCTGTTAATAAACTTTCATTAAATCTAAATATATGTTATTCTAATTTAAAATTAAAATTTAATAAATAAAATATATTTAAATTTAATGAAAACTAATTATTAATAATGGTTTTATGGCACATATAGGTGAAAAATATTTATTAAAAATATATTAAGATTAATTAATGTTTCAGTTACAATAATAAAATTATTTAATTATTATATATGGTGTTTTGGGGTTCAAATCTCATTATAATCAAATTTTTATTGATTTATCATATAAAAGATCAAAATAACTTTATAAAATAAAATTTAATTTTATACAAAATAAATAATTTGCATAAATAAGTTGGATACAAATTAAAATTTATTAAATAATTTTATAAAATTATTAAATATTAAAATTTAATTTAATTTGTATAAAAATTTTAAATATGTCTTAATTAGATCCTACGACATCTTATATGTAATTGAATTGTAAAATTTAGAGGATGAAATGGGCAATAATGGTGATTGTCAATTTTTCCGAGAAGCTGTTGGGAAATAATGACTTGTTTCTAATATTTTTATCTTAATTTGGGTTAGTGCTTGCATAAAAAGAGTTGAATGGTCAATAAGAGAGTGGCTATTTAGGGGGGAGAAATAAAGGTGAAAATATTTTTTTCCTTCTCCCAACTTCTTCAAAATTATCATATTCTCTCTGGATGTTTTCGAAGAAAAGATAGAGAAACAAAGGGATCGAGCTGCATGCTGGAATATGTATATATATATATATATATATTATACACACACATAGCAAAGTAGCTTAATCAAAGGAGAAATTTGTGAATTGGCAACATTCCTATACTTTTTTTGTGTCTTTTGATTTTGAAAGAAAGAAATGAACTATGGACAATCGACTAAATGTTGGTTGTGGAAGGAAAAGAAGAATGTTAAATGGAGAATTTACTCTGCATGTTGTTAAAATTCAATTGTCTTACTCGCTACTATTTAGTTGGCGAAGATAGAGAGGGACCAAACGACAAGGGAAAGTTGAGCTATGTAACACCCTCCACTCGACCTGATTAACCGGATCTGGTTATTGGGTGTTACGGCTAAAACAGATGTAACCTAAACCCTTTTCTACTCACCCATGTAACTAGTTTAAGGTTGACTAATAACATTTCTTAAATTTTACTCTGAAATACCTCATGTGTGCTATTATGAATAACTTTATGTACAGTGTAGGTTCACTTTTATATTCTAAATAAAACTACAAAGATTGTTTCTTAAGTCTTGTTTTGACTAAATGCATGTTCGAAGTACTACTTAATGAATTATGCACAAACTTTAACTTTGCCATATGGCTTTTCGTGTGAACTTAACGTTATCATTGCTTTATGAATTTTCATATCTCTCTCTTTTAGCCTTCCTCTTTCTCTCTCTATGCATAACAACCCAATTCGTCGCTCCCTTGGAGTAGCCCTGGCATTGTCTCTCGGCGCACTCTTCTAATCAATCCTGAAATAAAAAACATCCATAAACATCCATAATAAGTTCATAAGGACTTAGTGAGTTAACTTTAGACTACCTACTTGTTGTTTTGAGTTTGGTGCTTTGCACTTCCCGTTTTCTTCTTGGGCGGGTACTTGCTAAGATCATTCCTTCTCGTTTTGAGGTTGCACTTACCGTGTTCTCCCTTCGTATTCTATAAGAGATCTTACATTAGTGAATTTTTTTTTTCTTACTTGCGGGCTTGTACTTATAACATACTCTCGAACCCTTCTCATTTTTGTAAACTAGGTGGGTTGCTTCTGCTTCATCACAAGGCACTTCCTTAACATTTACCGCGAAGGTGTCATTTACTAGAGATAGCCATAAATTCTTCATATATCAAAATTAACCACAAAGACTCACATATAACAAAATCAACCACAAAGGCTCTCATATAATACAATACACCACAAAGACTCTCATATAACAGAATCAACCACAAAGGCTTCTTTTTCAGTAAATGGTGTTTTAAATCATAATGATTTGCCTAAACTCACCGTCATGAGATTTTCCCCTTATTGCCTAGTGCTCACCCAATCGTCCTTTTCATCTTCTTCCATATGATTCCAAAGCCACCATGACTAGGTTTTACATTATGTGGTCTTCATTTCCGCATATGATGCCATAGCCATCTAGACTAGGTCTTACGCTATGTGGTCCAACTACCATGGCCATGGACTTTCCATATTAGAGATTCGTGTTTATTTTTTTAACGGACCCTTTAGACATACATAGACTCTTCATACAGACTCATGCTTGGCAAACTCACTTCTTTCAAACTTCATCATATCATATGCATTCACATTTCTAGACATGTAACACATTTTCTTTCAACATCACACACAGACTCTTCATACAGACTCATGCTTGGCAAACTCACTTCTTTCAAACTTCATCATATCATATGCATTCACATTTCTAGACATGTAACACATTTTCTTTCAACATCACACACAGACTCTTTCCATGCAAAGACTTACTCATGACAGACACGATCGTGTTTTCAAACATATTCTTACATGCATAAACTTTGTTTCATAACAAAGGCATATCATCAAGCAACACATGCAACTTCATCAGATTTACATTCTTAATAGAACCAACATTTTACACTTGTATAATTTATTTTCTCGTTTCATAGATCAATCATTTATTATAGAAGAGATAAAAATGCACATATTTATATATAAGAAACAATTTAGAGATTTATTAAACTCTCAAAAATCTCTCACAAGGAGTTCATGAGGTGCTCACCTTTAGAAACTCCAAATACTAAATCTGGACTTCCATCGAGTATACCAGCAGCCCCTAAATGATAGATCATAGAAACTCATCAAGATCAGTACATTTGACTCATTCCTCCTTCCACTTTGAATACACGAATCTCATAACAAAACTTTACCATACTTGTTTTACCAACTGCTCTCCTAGCAACATAGCATGCAAGGTCGCGAATCTTACCTTAACAGGGGTTTCTCAAAGCTTAGATCCATTTCCCAGCTTCTACTTAAAGGATGAGAGGATTTCTCTCTCAGTTCCTCCTTATATAAATAGAGACTACTTCTTGAAGAAGTAGGAAAATAGTTCCTTTTACTTGTCTGGATTACTTAGATGTTTTTCCTTGTCCTTTTAGATGTTTGACATGCGTCTCAATCCTTGTGATTCACCAAATAGTTGCACGATATCCGTAACGAAATGTGTACAAAAATACAAACGTAACATACCATTGGGTCTTAGCCTATTTTTTGGTAGAGCATAGCTAATAGTTCAGCAAGTCGCATTTGGTGTATGCCTTCTTGGCGGCGATCCTATTATCTAAGTCTTCTAACTACCTTTCTAGGTTTTCTTTCCTTTCTCGACATTCCTCTCTAAGGGAATTACGTATCATATTTCAATATGGACTATGTGCCACATACACGCCAAGAGTCTTAGTGGGGTGAATAACATTTTATTTATTTATAAATTTTAGAGCTTGCCTATATATCGAGTGTTGCCTTACCTTAACCTCGTCTAATCATTGGGCCTCAAATTTAACTCAGAGTGCCCTAACTTTCTTCTAGCCTCTTCCTCTCATGGAAAGGATGAAAGAGAAGATATTTTATTTTTAACCTATCTTAAACTCTTACTTAACCTAAGTCCTTATTGGAACTTGACAAACATCACATCATTCATTTGGTAGTCTTATCCAATTCTACAAATTCCAAGGAAACTAATTAAGTGTTTCCTTTGGTTCTTAATTATCTTGATTCACATTCGGTTGATCCCTAACTATCCTTTCTTATAACTCAGCTGGCTCAAGGCCATCATCATAGGATTTCTATGCTATTGATGTAAAATCACATCATGGGGTTCATTTCCCTAATACTCATAATGGAATCTGGCCACCCTGAGTAGGCTAACAAAAGCTTCTAGGGGCAAACCCTCCCTTATCGGGCTTACTTATTGATCACTATGTACTAGCCTAATGTTCACCAATCCAAAGGAGGCACAGGCGCACTCAGATAGTTCTTATTTTTAGACTAAATTTAACACTATTTACTTCTATACTCATCGTATCCTTCTCATTTCTTAAACAATATCAAATACTAATTTTGCGCTAGGCGGGTTGTTACAAGCTAGTAGGTGATGCGTCATTGAAGTGTTTTGTTAGTGAGTTCCTGAACTCAAATCTTCAGTGTTTGTTTTACATGCTTTATACTGTAACATCCTAGATTAGGGGTTGTGCATAACTCAAGTGTTAATAGGCTTTAAGTGTGGTTGATGATGTTTTAAGGGTTTTTAAAACTCTAGGATTAAAAGGGGGATAGATTGGAAATTTTTGAAATTTTAAGTTAAAAGGGGAAATTGGGCTAAGGAGGCCTTAAAGAAAATTTTAGGAGTTTAGGGACATGAACCTGGGCTTAGTAAAGTGGCTTGGGACGCTACTTTAGGGGCCTTGGAGGCTTGCGCAGGAGGGAAGAGGTTCGAGTAACGCGGGGCGCATCAGAGGCTTTTATTTTTGCGTCAAAAAGGGGACTAGGCTACAAAGGGTTTAAGAGAAGTTGTTGGGGATTTATGGCATAAGAAATGCCTTGGTAAAGTGGCTTCCATGCGCCACTTAAGGGCCTGGATATAACGCCAACAAGGGCCTTGGTTCGAAACACGGCGGCAGCAGGTGGTGTTTTTATTTTTAGCTTTTGGCGTTAAGACAAGGGGGAGCTAGGGAAGGAGGCTTTAAAAGAAATTGGGGCGAGTTTATATCACAAAAAGCGCTTTGGCAGAGTGGCTTGGGGCATTAAAGCTTAAAGGGGCTTGGTGCAGGTCATGGGTTCAAGACGCAAGGAAAGCAAAAAAAATTTGAGGTTTTATTTTGCATTCTGGCGTTAGGGAGAAGGAGCAGTGGACGGCACTTGGGATCTTCAATTTGATAAGGATAATGCTTGTTTAATCTTTTTAAAATTCGGCTGCAGTAAGGTAGGATAATTATTGTTTTTTTTTTATTCAAATAGGTAGATTAGTAGATAGAATAGGAGATTAAGTGGAGGATAATTGATTTATTTTAGAATTTTGAATAGGTGATTAGGAGATAATGAGATGGATTTTATTTTATTTTATTAAGGTGATAAAGAAGAGATTAAGTATGGATTTATTTTATTCACTTTGAATATGTGTTAAAGAGATAAAATAGGAGAAAGTGTGTAGTATAAATAGGGTGCTCACCTTTTGATATTTTTTTCCATTCTAAATTCTTCTTGTCAAATTGTTCTACCCTCTCCTCCTCTTCTTTATTTTTTTCTTCCAACCCAAATTCCTCACTTATTCTCTTGTAGCCAAATCTCAAGGTACTTTATTTTTCTTCATTGTTGCGTAGTCTTTGAAGTCAAACCTCTAATATTAGTCACTATTGTCAAATCTTTCAACCTCTTATTCTCTTTTCTATTTCACAATCTTTGAGGTCGAATCTACAAGGCGCACCATCGATCTCTTGCTTTTGGTCTCGTGGTAAGCGGTAAGGGTAAGTATTCTCTATTCTAGCAATCGATTTGGGTTCTTATTCTTTAGTTTGTCAAATCAAGTGTGTGTGCCTCGATCTAAGGATGGCCGAATGTCCATTAAGCTATTTTATGTGTCTTTTGTGTAGCCGATATTAAGGAGTAGTAAGGAGTTATTCTGGATTCAAAGCATCAAGGTAAGTGGTATGTGTTAGTCGGCCAAGGGCCATTTTCCCTAGATTTATTGTTAAGTCGGATCTAATAGAGGTTACGCAGGGAGTTCGACAAATTCTAAGACAAGGAGCGGTTTCGGGACTTAGATTCGTAAGGTAAGGCAGTAGTGATTTTCGGCCATAGGCCATTTTGGTATATAATGTTAGCCGATTCGACTTAGGTGGTGTAGGAAGGAGTTCTACAATCGCAAAGGTGCAAATCGTTAGACGGGTTTTAGATTTAGTCAATTGTGCTAATCAAAAGCGAAGTTATCGACCGTCTCTTGAATGTTTATATGTGTTATATGTGTTATTTCATGTATGTGTATAAAGTGAATGATAGCCAAATAAGGGCTAAGATTGTGAATACCGTGGTGGGTGATTGAATAATCAGTCGTTGATTTACGATAATAAATGATTATTGATGAATGTATAAAATGTGATGGCATGTGATGTATATTTGTTTCAAGTAATATGTTGCCATGGTACATATATATATGCATGGGACTTGGGATGTGACTATTGGAGGAAAGGGTGTACACTATGTACGTGGTCTAATGCTAGCCTCTGTTACATTAGCGCTTGATGTTAGCTATGTGCTTCATCAAGGAGGTGTTGGCTAAGTGCCCATCTCGGCGGTTGATAGCTGTGTGCATCACCGTGGACTAATTGATATGTGGGATCCCTATGGGATCGGTGGTGGATTAGCCACGGCCTTGAGCAGGGGGTCTGCCAAGGTAGGTGTAATGGATGGACCCTGTGTTGAGATGGGCTTCATAATTGCATATTTATGTGTATGGATCAGGTGGATATGGGCCAAGCCCATATGTGGAGATATGTGAAATGACTATGCACCGAGCCTGGTTTGACTCACCCAATATTTTAAACCTTTCAGTGATGCGTAAAGCATGGACCGGGTTGGAGTGGATACAAAGGTGGCCATGCGTATGCATTTTCATGCGTAAAGATATTTTAATTAATTAAGCATTTATATTTTTAGTACTTTGATTATTCAATTATTGTAATAAGGCCCCTAAAAGTATTTAAAGTCTGTTTAAGTGTTTTTCATTAAGTTTATTATTATGTTTTATTATGGATTGACAATTGAGGAATTATTTGCAAACGATTTTTATTTAAATCTATATATACTAAAGTTTTAATCCGGATATTTTATAAACACCACACCTTACTTAAGAATTTTAATGAACACTGTTTTCTAAACTTAACAAAATTTTCATGTTTTATCCTTAAGTTCAAATTTGTTTCAAATGTTTTCCGCAGTGGCATTTCAAATTCGATCGTAGTGAATGGGCCGGGTTTAGGGTGTTATAAATTGGTATCAGAGCCCGGTTCAAAACTCGGCTTGAGGGTTGTGGGGCCCAAAAATGTTTTCAAAAATGGGCTTTTCAAAAAATGGGCTTTTTAGAAAATTTTCAGTTATTCTAGCATGGCACCAGATCTCCTACCAAGTCCACTGTAAGTACTTCTAACTATTGAAGTGATTTGTTTGTGTGAAATGTTATGGGCTTATTTGGGCTCGAGATTAGAATATTAGGCTATTGAACCCTGGGCTAGTGCACTCAAACACATGCATAAGACTTAAGGACTATTAAACAAACTCGTAAAGTAAGTCGTCGAGTTAAGGTGTGGCAACCATTGTGCGATGTCTAGGATTGGTATTCAAGAAGAGCTTGGTACTTAAGTAGTCCTAGCGACTCACCTCCTCTTTACTCGAATCCTACCGGTGCGAGCTACGGTTCACCCTAACCAAGAGGACTTATTCACGGACTAAACCCGATAATTAAAACCCGAAAGGGGCTAGCCATGTAGTTTTATGAAATTCCTAGTTTTAAAATCCCTAAATTACCCTTTTAATTGTAGTAAAAGATTATTGTGAAAATTTTTCCAAAATATCTCAATTACAAAATTACAAAATGCCCTCATATTGTAAAATTACTAAAATACCCTTGATTGTAAAACTACCATACTACCTCAACTTTTGTTAAAATAATTTTACAAAAATACCAAAATCTCTAGTTTTCAAAATATCAAGATACTCGATTTGGGAAAATTTACTTAAAATTACCTCGTTGGTAAAATTACCAAAATGTCCTTGGTTTCTAAAATTTTCATATTACCTCGACTTTTATTTAAAATATTCTTACTTTATAAAATAACAATTCTATTTTTGCAAAAGGTAAAGATACCTGTTTGGAAAATTACTGAATTACCCAATTACCAAAATAACCCTGATTTCTAAAATTTCTGCAAAACTTTGATTTGGAAAATCCTTCTTTCAAAATGCCCCTCAGTTTGGAAAAAAAATTTTCGAAATGATTTTTGTGATTTTCAAATTGACCCAGATTTGTTACTAAAATACCTCAGAGGAAAAATGACGAAAATACCCTCGATGTAACCGAACAAAAATGTTCGAATAGTGAATGGGTGGTGGATACCACCGAAAGAATGTGGCCTTGTTGAGAAATGAAGATATCTCCATTATGAATGTGATTGTGAATGTGATTCTTTAAATTAGAGTAGTGAACTCGAACTGAAACTTTGATTGATCGAAAGAACAACTTCTGGAAACTTCATTTCATAAAATTGCTCATGGATAAATAGTGGAACAAAATTTCTAATGCATAAAATTTCTTAAATCAGACTAAATCGAGGTGCTAGAAATGAGTTCTAGAGGACGTGGTCGTCGTGGACGTGGTCGAGGCAGAATAACTGTGTCGGAACCCGTTAGGTCGAGTCAAGGATCTGAGAATGGGGTACCACTGCCACTACCACCAACTTTTGGTGTTGAGCAGCAAGATCAGACGGGGGATGATGCTGTATCGCAGGCGATGCTGCGAGTTCTTGAGATGGTGGCTGGAGCAGGTGGAAATATGAAAGCTAGGAAGTCCGTACCCGAGCGACTCCGAGCTAATGGAATTGAGGTGTTTCGGGCCGTATCAGGCGTGGCACCCAGTACGACTGAATATTGGTTGGAAGCAACCGAGCGAATTATGGATGAGCTCGATCTGATCGCTGAGAAGAAAGTGAAAGGAATGGTGGCACTGCTTCGCGACGAGGCATATCAATGGTGGCTAACAGTTCGGGATAATACCACGGCGGAGGATCTCACCTGGGAGTACGTTAAGGTGGCGTACCAGAAGAAGTATGTCGGTACTCATTATATTCATGCGCAGAGGAAGGCGTTTCAATGGTTCAAGGGAACAAGTCCGTAGCGAATACGAGGTGAATTTTAAGGTTGCCGATATGCTCGAGGGTAGTGGCTACGAGCATGAACGATGTGTCCGGTTCGAGGACGGATTAAGGGACGACCTGAGGTTGTTGATAGCTCCTCATCAAGAATGGGAGTTCGCTGTGTTAGTCGAAAAGGCTAAGGTAGCTGAAGGCATTAAGGACTAGGTGAGACAGAACAGAGATAAGGATAGGAATCGGGATAGGAGGAATTTTGGATTGTCTGAATCATCTGAGGGTCTTCGGAAAAGACTGAGGGTTGAAAATTCTATTCGTGTTGCTAAGCCAGCTATGGAAAATTCGGACCGTCCATGTGTTCAGTGTGGAAGGTATCATGTCGACGAGTGTTGGAATCGGAAGCGAGAATGTTTTAGGTGTAAGTCTAAGTCTCACTTGATTAAAGACTGTCCTCAAGATCCAAATAGGGCTCGGACATTAGGCCAAGGTTATGTGCAGCCGGATAGAGATGGTCAGCAAGCGGCAAAGGGTCGTGGTTCGAATCATGGAGGAAATGGTTCAGACCGAGGCCGTGGAGCACCAAACAGAGATGCTGAAGGTGCAGACGCAAGGCAGCCAAGGTTGGTTTATGCAGTCGACCGTCGCGAGGATGGTGGTGTGCCAGAGGTGACAACGGGTAAGTTTCTTATTTCTGGATTATCCTTCATTGCTTTGTTCGTTATAAGGCAGTTTGTTCCTATGATTGCTAATGAAGTGTATGGAACCTTGATTGCGAACTTAGAGAATGTGCCTAGGTAGTATAATAGTTCTTTAAGATCAGAGTGCGCAGCAGTGGAGTAAGTGGGGTAAGTTAGGATGTACGAATGCTCGTTAGTAAGTAATTTCGAGGACGAAATTATTTTAAGGAGCGTAGAACTGTAACATCCTAGATTAGGGGTTGTGCATAACTCAAGTGTTAATAGGCTTTAAGTGTGGTTGGTGATGTTTTAAGGGTTTTTAAAACTCTAGGATTAAAAGGGGGATGCATTGGAAATTTTTGAAATTTTAAGTTAAAAGGGGAAATTGGGCTAAGGAAGCCTTAAAGAAAATTTTAAGAGTTTAGGGACATGAACCTTGGCTTAGTAAAGTGGCTTAGGACGCTACTTTAGGGGCCTTGGAGGCTTCTTGCAGAGGGAAGAGGTTCGAGTAACGCGGGCGATCGAGGCTTTTATTTTTGCGTCAAAAAGGGACTAGGCTACAAAGGGTTTAAGAGAAGTTGTTAGGATTTATGGCATAAGAAATGCCTTGGTAAAGTGGCTTCCATGCGCCACTTAAGGCCTGGATATAACGCCAACAAGGGCCTTGGTTCAAACACACTAGAAGTAGTGGTGTTTTTATTTTTAGCTTTTGGCGTTAAGACAAGGGGAGCTAGGAAGGAGGCTTTAAAAGAAATTGGGCGAGTTTATATCACAAAAAGCGCTTTAAGAGTGGCTTGGGCGTTAAAGCTTAAAGGGCTTAGTGGTGTCATGGGTTCAAGACGCAAGGGAAGCAAAAAATTTTGAGGTTTTATTTTGTATTTTGGTGTTAGGGAGAAGGAGCAGTGGACGGCACTTGGGATCTTCAATTTGATAAGGATAATGCTTGTTTAATCCTTTTAAAATTCGGCTGCAGTAAGGTAGGATAATTGTTATTTTTTTATTCAAATAGGTAGATTAGTAGATAGAATAGGAGATTAAGTGGAGGATAATTGATTTATTTTAAAATTTTGAATAGGTGATTAGAGATAATGAGATGGATTTTATTTTATTTTATTAAGGTGATAAAGAAGAGATTAAGTATGGATTTATTTTATTCACTTTGAATATGTGTTAAAGAGATAAAATAGGAGAAAGTGTGTAGTATAAATAGGGTGCTCACCTTTTGATTATTTTTTTCCATTCTAAATTCTTCTTGCCAAATTGTTCTACCCTCTCCTCCTCTTCTTTATTTTTTTTCTTCCAACCCAAATTCCTTACTTATTCTCTTGTAGCCAATCTCAAGGTACTTTATTTTCTCTTCGTTGTTATGTAGTCTTTGAAGTCAAACCTCTCTAATATTAGTCACTATTGCCGAATCTTTCAACCTCTTATTCTCTTTTCTATTTCACAATCTTTGAGGCCGAATCTACAAGGGCAGTACCATCAATCTCTTGCTTTTGGTCTCGTGGTAAGCGTGTAAGGGTAAGTATTCTCTATTCTAGCAATCGATTTGGGTTCCTATTCTTTAGTTTGTCAAATCAAGTGTGTGAGCTTTGATCTAAGGATGGTCGAATGTCCATTAAGCTATTTTATGTGTCTTTTGTGTAGCCGATATTAAGGAGCAGTAAGGAGTTCTTCGGGATTCGAAAGCATCAAGGTAAGTGGTATGTGTTAGTCGGCCAAGGGCCATTTTCCCTAGATTTATTGTTAAGCCGAATCTAACAGAGGTTAAGCAAGGAGTTCGACAACTTCTAAGACAAGGAGCGGTTTCGAGACTTAGATCCGTAAGGTAAGGCAGTAGTGATTTTCGGCCATAGGCCATTTTGGTATATAATGTTAGCCGACTCTGACTTAGGTGGTGTAGGAAAGAGTTCTACAATCGCAAAGGTGCAAATCGTTAGACGTGGGTTTCGGGATTTAGTCAATTGTGCTAATCAGGTGCGTAGTTATCGCACTGTCTCTTGAATGTTTATATGTGTTATTTCATGTATGTGTATAAAGTGAATGATAGCCAAATAAGGGCTAAGATTGTGAATACCGTGGTGGGTGATTGAATAATCAGTCGTTGATTTACAATAATAAATGATTATTGATGAATGTATAAAATGTGATGGCATGTGATGTATATTTGTTTCAAGTAATATGTTGCCATGGTACATATATATATGCATGGGACTTGGGATGTGACTATTGGAGGAAAGGGTGTACACTATGTACGTGGTCTAATGCTAGCCTCGTGTTACATTAGCGCTTGATGTTAGCTATGTGCTTCATCAAGGGAGGTGTTGGCTAAGTGCCCATCTCGGCGGTTGATAGTGTGTGCATCACCGTGGACTGATTGATATGTGGGATCCCTATGGGATCTGTGGTGGATTAGCCACGGCCTGAGCAGGGATCCGCCAAGGTAGGTGTAATGGATGGACCCTAGGTTGGGATGGGCTTCATAATTGCATATTTATGTGTATGGATCTGTGTGGATATGAGCCAAGCCCATATGTGGAGATATGTGAAATGACTATGCACCGAGTCGGTTTGACTCACCCAATATTTTAAACCTTTCGTGATGCGTAAAGCTTGGACCGGGTTGGAGTGGATACAAAGATGGCCATGCGTATGATTTTCATGCGTAAAGATATTTTTAATTAATTAAGCATTTATATTTCCAAAGACTTTGATTATTCAATTATTGTAATAAGGCCCCTAAAAGTATTTAAAGTCTGCTTAAATGTTTTTCATTAAGTTTATTATTATGTTTTATTATGGATTGACAATTGAGGAATTATTTGCAAACGATTTTTATTTAAATCTATATATACTAAAGTTTTAATCCGGATATTTTATAAACACCACACCTTACTTAAGAATTTTAATGAACACTGCTTTTCTAAACTTAACAAAATTTTCATGTTTTATCCTTAAGTTCAAATTTGTTTCAAACGCGTTTTCCGCAGTGGCATTTCAAATTCGGTCGTAGTGAATGGGCCGGGTTTGGGGTGTTACATATACTGTGATGTTTAAGTTGTGTTATGCTTTTGAGGAAGGGTAACCTTTACGTGGGAAAGTTGCCACAACCAAAGATGTATTTACGAGATAAGCATGTTGGTTGTGAGCTTGAGTCATAGTATTGATGAATTGTTTCAATGAGTATAATGCTATGGTGTATGTTGGTTTCTAAACTGTCCGCTAGTTACCATATATATTTGTTGTTTTGATGAGATTTTGTTTTGTAATGTTAATGCATGTTAAGTTGGTGTGCAAAGGCATGCCTTTGTTACAAGCATAAGCTTGTATTCATAAGTTGCTTCTGGGTAAAGTGTTATTGATTATGTCATAGTGTTGAATGCTTGATATGTGTTATTTTGATGAAAATGAAACATATGTGGAGATTTGGTTGAAGGACACAAAGAATGAATAGACATGTTATTTGGCTTTGCAGAGGTTCAGTTGGACTGTATGGGGATATATGCGCACAAGCATGTGATGACCCTATAAGAGTTCTTCTCAAGAATGAGATTTTACGGAGCCTAAGGCTCTAAGCGTCATGTACGTATGCATAAAAATGTTTAAGAAAATATAAAAATGTTATAGAAATTCATGAATATGATATTTTCTTTTGCAAGTCAAAATCGGCTCTTTTATAAAATAACCTTAAAATTTTAATTAATTATATAAATAACATATTTTTATTAAATATGTAAATAACCTAAAATCTACAGTAAAAGTTGGTAGAGCCAAAAAATTTGGCACCACCCACATGCCATGTAAACAATCGGGATAAAAAATTCATTTTTTTAGTGGAGCCATGTAGAATGACGCCACCTGTATAAATACTAGGAAAATATTACTATTTTTGAAAATTTTAGGGCTTTAAAAAATTAACCCTTTTTTAGTGGAGCTAAATAATTTGATGTCACCAGTTTCCAATGCTGTTTTTTTTTTAAATGTTAAATTATTTATATGTTTTCAATAGATTTAATTTATGCCCCAATCCTTGTTATTTTAAGAATTTTGAAATATTATCCTCTATTTTTAATTCAAATCAGATACAACTATCAATAAACTTTCATTAAATTTAAATATATGTCATTCTAATTTAAAATTTTAAAATTAATAAATAAAATATATTTAAATTTAATGAAAACTAATTATTAATAATGTTTCATTACAATAATAAAATTATTTAATTATTATATATGGTGTTTTGGGGTTCAAATCTCATTATAATCAAATTTTATTGATTTATCATATAAAAGATAAAAATAACTTTATAAAATAAAATTTAATTTTATACAAGTTAAATAAATTGTATAAATAAGTTGGATACAAATTAACTTTTACTAAATAATTTTATAAAATTATTAAATATTAAAATTTAATTTAATTTGTGTAAAAATATTAAATATGTTTTAATTAGATCCTACGACATCTTATATGTACCGAATTGTAAAATTTAGAGGATGAAATGGGCATTGAGTATGATTTTCAATTTTTTTTGAGAGGCCTGTTGGGAAATATTGACTTGTTTCTAATATTTTTATCATAATTTGGGTTAGTGCTTGCATGAAAAGAGTTGCATGGTCAATAAGAGAGTGGCTATTTAGGGGGAAGAAATAAAGGTGAAAATATTTTTTTCCTTCTCCCAACTTCTTCAAAACTATCATCTTCTCTCTGGATGTTTTGGAAGAAAAGATAGAGGAACAAAAGAATTGAGTCAGATGTCGGAATATATATATATATATATATATATATATACATACATAGCAAAGTAGCTTAATCAAAGGAGAAATTTGTGAATTGGTAACATTCCTATACTTTTTGTGTCTTATGATTTTGAAAGAAAGAAATGAGCTATGGACAACCGGCTAAATGTCGGTTGTGGATTCTAAGGAAAAGAAGCATGTTAAGTGGAGAATTTACTCGCATGTTGTTAGAATTCAATTGTCTTACAAGTAAATGTCTCACAGTCAGTCCTATATAGTTGCTACTCTTTAGTTGGCGAAGACAGAGAGGGACCAAACGACAAAAGAAAATTGAGCTATGTAATTCCCTCCACTCGACCTGATTGACCGGATCTGGTTATTGGGTGTTACGACTAAAACAGATGTAACATAAACCCTTTCTCCTCACCCATGTAACTACTCTAAGGTTGACTAATAAAATTTCTTAAGTTTTACTCTAAAATACCTCATGTGTGCTATTATGAATAACTTTATGTACAATGTATGTTCACTTTTATATTCTAAATGAAACTACAAGGATTGTTTCTTAAGTCTTGCTCTGACTAAATACATGTTCGAAGTACTACTTAATGAATTACGCACAGACTTTAACTTTTCCATATGGCTTTCCGTATGAGCTTAACGTTATCATTGCTTTATGAATTTTCATATATCTCTCTCTTTTAGCCCTCCCCTTTCTCTCTATATGCATAACAACCCAATTCGTTGCTCTATTGGCGTTGTCTCTTGGTGCACTCTTCTAATCAATCCCGAAATAAAAAAACATCCATAATAAGTTCATAAGGACTTAGTGAGTTAACTTTCAAATACCTGCTTATTGTTTCATATTGAGTTTGGTGCTTTGCACTTCCCTTTTTCTTTTCCCCTAGGTACTTGCTAAGATCATTCCCTCTCGTTTTGAGGTTGTACTTACTGTGTTCTCCCTTCGTATTCTATAAGAGATCTTACATTAGTGAAAATTGTTTGTCTTACTTGCGAGCTTGTACTTATAACATACTCTCGGACCCTTCTCATTTTTGTAAACTAGGTGGGTTGATTTCGCTTCGTCATAAGGCACTTCCTGAACATTTGCCACGAGGGTGTCCTTTACTAGAGATAGCCATAAATGCTTCATATATCATAATCTTTATTTAAGATTGTGAAAATTTTATCACGTGAGTTAATTTGGTTTAGTGGTTAAGTGTTGTGCTTGTGCGTGAGAGGTTCTGGGTTTGAATATTATTTATTTTATTTTTGCTATTTTTTCCTAAATCCCTATATTTGAACATCTGATTTGTATATTATTTTCGCTCAACTGTTAGCAAGAATGAGCCTGTTACTTCAGTGGTAAGGCTTCAGCTTAACCAGATGTCTTGTGTTCGAATCCTGTGTATGCAAAATGAAGTTTATTTTTGTTTTAAACTCTGAAGAAAATAATCTAATTTGGATAATTATAGGAGTTAATGGGTAGTTTTTAAAACCAGAGAAAACGAGAGATATTCCCTAAAATTTCTTCCACTCTCTTTCCCCTACTCTATTGTCCTTTTCCTTTCCATTTTTTTTGTTAATTTCTTTTGTTTTCTTTTGTTTCAATTTTCATCTTCTCCACTCTTTCTTTTCCACCAAAATTACTTTCTTATTCGGTCTTGTTGTCTTTCTGTTGTTGGTTCAATTCACGTTGGTGTGGTGTTCCTATCGTTCGAATACTTTCTATGTCGGGTAAGTGAATGATTTTTGTTTCGGTGGTTGTTGTCGGGATTTTTAGATAGTAATTTTTATATTTGCATAGGGGGTGATCTTTATAAGTGATTTCTGATGTTTAATTTAATTGTTTAATGTGTTTTTAAGGGAGGATCGAGAGACGTTTAATGGTCTTCCAACGATCTAAACATCATTTTAGACTATTTCTTTGCAAGGGTAAGTGTTTGAATATCAATTTTAGGGGTTGATTTTTAGTAAAAGGAGGTTAATTCTTGGTTGTTAATTAGCTAGGATTATTGTTGTACGTAGGATTCGTGAGTTCTCAGTTGTATGGTTGATCAGAAATATATCAGGTGTGTGATTCTAACCCAAAATGTCATTTAGAACTTGAAAATTTTGGGGAAATAGAGGTTGTTTTTTATAGTAGTGTTCATCACACAATTATATGGCTGGCAGTGTGCCAGGTCGCATGCACCACACATACATATGGTCAGCCGTGTGCCAGGTTGTGTTGAGCATACTGGTGTGTGCAATTACATGGGCAATTCTGGTAGGCCATGTGCCCCATACGAGCATCTGGTTGGCTGTGTGCCAGGTCGTGTGGAGCATACGGGTATGTATACAGGTTGGCTTGTTGGCACATCACCATATGGGTCTATTTTTTAGAAATTTTCACTTAGGCCCATTTTACTCATAAATTCATAAATAGACCTTCCAGAACATCCCGAATTAATGGGCCTTCGCATTTGATGTGTGTTACGTTTAATGTTCTAATTAGAGTGTTTAAGGGGTTCAGATTGGGCTCAGGATTGGGCTGAGGCCTTAGTTAAAATTTTCTATTTAGACACTCTAGTGGAAAGCCAGTTAGGATAGGGCTTAAAAGATGTTATCTATGTTTTAAGACACAAATGGGCTTGTGGCCCCATGGCAAAGTGGCGCCACTTAGAGAGCAAAGAGGAGGCGTCAGCTGAGGAGGCTCAAGTTTAAGTCGCATGAAGCCCAATTTTCTTAGTTAATTTTAATTATTTTTGGCATTAAAGGGGGGAGTGAGTTGGACGACATTAGGGCTTGGAAATAGGGGAATAAATGTTTAGATAATATAGATAATATGGCTGATAATGTGGCAGATAAATGAAGGAAGATATGGTGTTATCTAGGTCACTTGTGGATGAGAGATCAGATTATGATAAGGGAGAAATTTTAGGAATTATCTGCTGGCCACAGTGGTGGCCGAAATTCCAACACTGAGGGGGAGGAGGAATCAGTTTTAGTATGGCTTAGGGGTGCCGAAATTTCCCTTATTAATTAATTAGTCTTAGTTTTCAAAAGAGGGCAATTCTGGTTTTTGGTTAGTGTGTGTGCTGAAAATTTGATTAGAAAATAGGGTACTTCTTAATTTCAACATTTATTCTCATTCTCTTCTTTTAGTTGTTTCTTTTCTCAAAAAGTCAAAAACTCCTAAAGTTCCATCTTCTTCTTCATTCTCTGCTAAAGTCGAAACCTTATAACCTTTCTCTACACTTTTTCCCGATTTCTTCTATAAGCTGAAACGCTTAAGTATTCTTTCTTTTTACTCTATTCTGCCATAGCTGAATGCCCTAGTGTCCATTCTTTTTCTTCCTGCCAATTTCTTCATTAAAAGCTGAATCTCCATAGATTTCTTTGAATCATCTTCTTTTTTTGATTTTCGCAAAAAGCGAAGTCTTCTAGGAGTAGCCGAATCTCCTGTGATAGGGTAAGTGCCGATCTTCTTCTTTTCACTTTCTCTTTCGATTTTTTTGGAAGCTAAAGCCGAAAGGCTATTGGGATTGGTAAGGTTGACGTTTGATTAATGGTTTGATGTTTTCTTGTTGGGCGACGTCGAGAATTAAAGTAGATCATTTAGATCTAAAAGCCGAAAACTACTAGTCTCTGAGTCTCAATCTCCTTTCGGGATTTCAAGGTAAGGGGTTCTCTTTAGATTTTCATTAGGTTCGTTCATCGTGTTTATAATCTTAACTTTATGATATGGATTAACAACCAAATATTGTGATGGTAGCAACTGATAAGGTCTTTTGATGGAATCACATGTCGGTCAGCAAAGGGGGATTGGATCTGTAAAACCAATCCTTAAGTTTAAGAAACGAGTAGTGCCAAGAAGACGGATTGGCCACGGGTTGTGGACCGGTTTAACAAAACCTTAGATGATAGCGGTACCAGACGGCTCGATAGTGTCGACATAGAAAGTCTCGCCTTGTTCAGAATCGTGTGTAGATCTCTATCACACTAATTAATCAGATATGTATATTATGGGCTAAAAGCCGAGAAAGGTCATATGGATGATCGCATTACCCAAAAAGGGTAGGCAAGAGATGCTAGGTACGTAATCATAGAAACTTCTCTATGAGTATCGATGTATGTAATAGTCTGTGATCTTTTAGGTAGTATATTGTTTTGATTCTGCATGGATGTATGCATGGGATGGGGATAATATGATGAAGGGGAAGAGCATGTTTATAGGTCACTTGGTGATCGGTGGTTAAACCACAAATTATAAAGTTAGGTCACAATAGTGATCGGTGGCTAAGCCACGTTAAATTCATTCCTGATTGCTAGGAATAGGCAGCATGACTGTCGATATGGTGTGTAGCGGTTGGTAGGTTGATTGTAGAAATCCCCTAGGTGTGATGGCTGGTACGGGCTGGGGTGTAGAGGATGGACTTTTAGGTTGGGTTGGGCCATGTTGCATGTAAATATCTTGTTGCCATTGTGTATGGGCTAAGGCCCATAATGTGTTTGTGGGCCTCAAGCCATTTATGTGTTTTCAGGATTTGCACATTGAGTCTTGGTGACTCACCTTTTTATTTCCCTGACTTTTCAGATGAGCAGTAGATTGTGGACATGGGAGCCGAGACAGACTCGAGGGGCCATCAAGTCTTTTATTTTCATAAACTATTTCTGATTTTTCTTTAAGTTTTAATTTTGGGACTATTTATGTAATAAGGCCTCCATAGCTTAGGTTATCAATTTATATTTCCTAATGTTTACATTTAAAATTTATGTTCAAGGACTTATTTACAAGAAGAAATAAAATGAGATTTTCAAACAAGTTTTAAAAGAAAAAAAAAACTACAAAGGTTTCCTACAAATAACACTTATTTAAAGAATACTTGCATAAACAAACCGAGATTTCAAATCCCTTCAAATCAAAGTTTTAACATTTCATCCCGTAGCATACCGGATCCGGTGGTGGCGTTTGGGCCGGGTTTAGGGTGTTACACCTTCAGTGGGGTCCGTTTGGCTTAAGTAAGACTCGAAATGTGACACCTGTCAATATATTTCAATATGTGATAGGGTTAAGGTATGTGAAAAACTTATGTACGATCTATGTTTTGATAGCTTTGAAAGCATAAGTACATGTAAGAACATGCATGACACCTGTATGTAGAATAACTGTTAGTATAAACAATATGATATGTTATGATCTGTAAAAATATATTTTGATATGCATTGCTTACCATTCACGTTTCATGGATTGGTGGAGAAAGCACTACAGCAAAACAGACTTATAGCGGCGTTTTTAGTGGCGTTTGTAATAAAAACGCCACAAAAATTTTACATTAGCGGCGTTTCAAGTAAAATGCCGCTAAAAAATGAGCAATAGCGGCGTTTATTTAAAAAACGCCACTAAAATGATATATAGCGCATTTTTACTAAAACGCCGCTAAAGTCCGAAGTTTTAGCGGTGCTTGTGATAAAACGCCGCTAAAAGTTGAGCTATAGCAAGACTTTAATAGAAACGCCGCTAAAAGTCAGAACTATAGCGGCGCTTTCGTAGAAACGCCGCTAAAAGCCAGAGATGTAGCGGCGCTTGAATAGAAACGCCGCTATAAGTCAGACCTATAGCGGCGCTTTCCTAGAAACGCCGCTAAAAGTCAGATCTATAGTGGCGCTTTAGCAGAAACGCCGCTAAAAGTCACCTATAGCGGCGCTTTACTAGAAACGCCGCTAAAAGTAAGAGTCAGAGCGGCGCTTTTTTAGAAACGCCGCTAAAAGTCGAGCTTTTAGCGCTTTTTAGAACGCCATGAAAAGTCAACCTATAGCGCGCGCTTCCTAGAAACGCCGCTAAAAGTCGATATATGTAGCGCTTTGTTAGAAACGCGAAAAGTCCGAGCTTCTCTTTAGCAATTTCTTGGATTTTTAAATTTATATATTAAATAATTTATTATATAATCGTAAAAGATATATATTAGTTTTAAAATATTAAATTAATTATCTTCATAGCTTAGGGTTTATGGTTTGACATATATATATATATATAGTTTAGGTGTAAAGTTTAGGAGTTACTATTGGTATCAATATAAAATTGGAAAAAAACTCGGCATTAGTGTTTATAATTTAGTGGTTAAATTGTCTAATGTTTAGGGTTTATAAGTTTATAAGGTTATGAGTTTAGTGTTTACGCATAGTTCATGATTTAATGTTTAAGGTTTGTAGTCCATGATTTAAGGTTTTGGGGTTATTCATTGGGGATTAGGGTTTAAAGGATACATTTTAAGGTTTATGGGTTTAGGGTTTAGGGTTTAGGGTTTAAGGGTTAAGAGGATAAAGTTTACGGTTTAGAGTTTTAAGGCTTGTGATTCTAAAGTTTAGGGTTTTAAGAGGATAAAGGTTACGGTTTCTTGCTTATGGTTTAGGATTTGAAGTTTAGGGTTTTAAGGTTTATGGTTTAGTGATTTAGAATTGATTGTCAAGGGTTTATGGTTTAAGGTTTATAATACTTGCATTAGTGTTTATAATTTAGTGGTTCAATTGTTCAATTAATGTTTAGGGTTCATAAGTTTATAAGGTTATATGAGTATAGTGTTTACAGCTCATGATTTAAGATTTAAGGTTTATAGTCCATGATTTAAGGTCTTGGGGTTATTAGTTGGGGATTAGGGTTTGAAGTTTATGGTTTTAAGGTTTAGAGTTTAGTGATTTAGGGTCGATGGTTAAGGGTTTAGAGTTTAGGGTTTAGATTTTAATATTTAAGGTTTAAGGTTTAGAGTCTATGATTTAATATTTAGGGTTATTTGTTAAGGATTAGGGATTAAATGATAGGGGGTTTTTGGTTATGTGTTAGTGATAGGGGTTTAAAGGTTAAGAGGACAAAGGTTAGGGTTTAAAGGTTAATAGGATAGGATTAGGGTTTAGGGTATTTTGTGTGAAAATATATATGTTAACAATTTGAAATACTATTATTAAAATAAATTTAAAATTTTTGGGTGTATGACTGCTTTGTTTTTAATTTATATTAAATAAATTCACATTTTAAATCATGTTCAAAATTTTAAATTTGATCTAATTCTTTTAAATATTATTTTAAATTTTAAAAATTATTTATTTAAATTAAAAATTAAAATACTATTATTAAATAATTTTATATTCTTTTAAATATTGTTTTTATTTAAATGAAAAAATTATATTGTTTTAAATAATTTTATATTCTTTTAAATATTGTTTTATATATTAAATAATTTTAATTAAAAACGCATTAGCGGCTTTTTATAAAAAACGCATGAAAAGATATAAGAAAAATGGCTACTGCTTTTATTAGATTTTTAGTGTATGTTTTGGTTAAACGCATAATAGGTACCCTTTTAGTTTGCGCTTTGGTTAAAAACGCATAAACGTTAATTTATTTCGCAAAACGTGTCGTTTTGCTCTATTGTTTTTATTTAAATGAAAAAAATTGTATTGTTTTAAATAATTTTATATTCTTTTAAATATTGTTTTTATATATTAAATAATTTTAATTAAAAACGCATTAGCGGCATTTTATAAGATATAAGAAAAACGGTACTGTTTTATTAGATTTTTAGTGGCGTTTTGGTTAAACGCCTTAATAGGTACCCTTTTAGCTACGCTTTGGTTAAAACGCACAAACTTTAAATTTATTTCGCAAAACGGTGTCGGTTTTGCTCTATTGTTTTTATTTAAATGAAAAAATTGTATTGTTTTAAATAATTTTATATTCTTTTAAATATTGTTTTATATATTAAATAATTTTAATTAAAACGCATTAGCGCTGTTTTTATAAAAAATGCCTTAAAAGATATAAGAAAAACGGCGCCGCTTTTATTAGATTTTAGTATTTTAGTTAAACGCCATAATAGGTACCCTTTTAGTTGCACTTTGGTTAAAAACGCATAAACGTTAAATTTATTTTGGCAAAATGGTGTCGTTTTGCTCTATTGTTTTTACCCACACGATAACCTCCTTCCCATTTCTTCCGCCTAGTCCGCTTCCCCTTTTCCCTACTCCAAAACCCTAAGTTTTTCACCCTTTTCCTTCCGACATCGCTTTTTCTCTTGTTCACCCTTTCCCCACCCTTTTTCCCTTCGATCTGTTTCAAGCTTTCCTAGATTTTGAGCTTCAACTACTATTTTTGTATTGGTAAGTTTGTTTATAACTTTGTTTCATCTGTCTATTGAAGATTTTATTTTTCTTCTTCTTCGTACTTTTTTATGATTTTTTTTTATGATTGCAGATTGGCTACTGCTTGGGCTAAAATCCTCGAAAGGAAACTCTAAGATCCCAACGGCTTGTCTTCCATTAATCCCAACTCTAAGATCTGTCTGCTTGGGCTGTCAATAACGCTAAAGCTACCGTCTTTCAAAGTACTCTTCTATTCATTTCTTTTTATTCTCTAGTTTTAATTAGTTTAGGTTTTCTTTAATATGAATTAGTTTATATCTTTTAGTTTTGGGTTTGAAGTTAAATTTTATTTTGTAGTGAAGTTCATTTCTCTGCTGCCTGAATTTGCTTATTTGCATGTTTGTTAGGGTTGTTTTTTCTCTTTTAGGGTTGTAAATTTTGTTAGCTTTTTTTTTTTTTTAAGTTCAATGCTTTTGAAATTTTTGGAATTTTAAGATCTAGGTTTAATTGCATTTAACATGGCTTCGACAAAGAAAATTTAAAGATTGTTCTTTCTTCTTGATGTCTTGTTGGAAAAGATCTTGCTTAGGTTTTATCCATTTTAAGGTAATTGAAATTTAAGTTAATAAACCTTGTTATATTCCATTTAAAAGTTAAATTCATAAAGTTCATATTTGGTTAGATGTTTTCTTTTAATTTATTTATAAGCTTTTGTGTTCATATGCTCGAGATTGAGCAGGCATAGTTTTGGAACCGGTTAGAGCTTAGAAAATATTAGATTTGAGTTCACATTTTTATATAATGAAGAAACTAATAGTAAAAGGAAAAGAAAAGATAGAACCTGAAATTGTTCTTAAATTTCAGGCTATTCAATCAAATTGGAAGTTTAAAAATGTTTAAACTTGTTCTCGCATTTGTAGCTTTTAAAGGTGCTTTAGTTGGATGATCATGATTATCGATTGATGCAATTTATTGTCTTGTTTTATTAGTTAATAGAAGGAGTAAATGTAAAATGTTCATTGTCTTTTAAAATGTTGGAATTCTTTGAATTACTTGAAATGCTTTTTTTTTCTTTTTGTAATATGATAAAGATGGTTCTTGATATTATTGGATTCTTATCAACTGGTTTTCTTTACTAGAGGTGGTTTTGATTTTGTTTCTAGTTTTTCTCAACTGCAAGAAATGAATATATTTTGATAGATTCTTTGTGCTATTTTTGACTAATATAAATGGTGAATCTAAGAAAGAACATTTTATACCTCATTTTGTTCCCCAAAGCAAAGACTTTTGGATTTATTCTTAATGTCTTAGTTTTGCATCTTTGAAGATTACTAATTTTGCTATAGGAAGACTCCTGGGTTTCACTTCATTAAGCAACTTTGAGATTGAATGGTTATCTTTTGGAGCCAATTCATGCAAGGATTTGCATATTTAAATTCATAAATAAATATTTTGCGTATTGTTTATTCTATGGGATCCAACAATGCATGATTCTGTTGTTTGAAGTAAAATTTGCTTAGAAATTCGATTTGTGATTACTTGTATTCGGAATTGACTTCGTGTAATAGTTCATTAAAATGTTTTTAATAATGGTTATTTGTATAAATTGCTACTTTTATAAATTGTTAAAATATTCAAGAAATTTAATTAGAAATTTATCAGATATAGTCGACACGTGATAGACTATAGGGATCCCATCACTGTTTATTGTGTGGATTACTTTGAGCGTCTGAGAATATTTTCATTGATATGTTTTTCACATTTGGTGTTTGGTTAGTCAATAATTAAGTCGTATTTATCACGCAATGGAGTATTATCATTGTTGGCACTTGTGCAGCTATTTTTTTATTGTCATTGAGAGTTCGATTTGAAATTCATATGTCTGAATGTTTTCCTTCTCCTGTTGCGTAAGTAAATTGATTAAATGAATTTTTTTTGTGATTAAATGTTATTGTTGGCTATTGAATGCTTTTAGAACGCTTATTTCAATGTCAATTTCTTTTATAATGTGCAAAATTTAGAAATTAAATATTTACACTTCGAATTTTAAAATGTAATGTATCATCATTAAGTGATTTTTTAGCGCATCGTTTTGTTTGTTTCGTGCACATATTCAAAGTCGTAACAAGGAGGTCTGACATCGTAGTAAATTTAAGCTTTCGACATGCAAAATTTCTTTCATAAAGATCTTTCTAATACATCTAAACTTTCAATTTTGGTTCGACATGTAATCGAGGCCTTTCCTCCTCAAAATCGCCCTTTTTCCCAAAGTCAAGAGCATTCATAATTTGATCCTCTTTGCGGATTCTCATTGTCCTTCCGCTTAAGTCTACTAATTTCACTACTTTCATCATCACGGTTCTAAGGTTCTAAGGTTGTCGGAGTCTTTGTTGCAACTTTCCAAAGCATTTGAGGTTAGTTTCCAATCTCGGTTTTGTTTGGTTTTATGAGTTTTATAGTAGAATTTTATCATATTAATTTTGTATCATTTTCATATTTTCTAAGATTTGATGCACTCTGTAAAAAATAAAAAAAAAAAAAGAAGCTAACCCTTTTATACAAACCACTAACTTTAAACATAAACCCTACAACCAACAGTTTAAAAAGTTCACAAGATCTTAGTGAATTGATTGTTTTTAACGTGTAATTGTTCGATTAATAGCTTATAATATTTTGTTAAGAGCTTCTAATATGCCCTACAACTAGTATTTTGAAGTTTACAGAAAAGGTGATTTCTATCATATCTATAATGAATCCATCATAACATAATATAATCAATTACACTATGGTGAATGAAATGAATATATATAACATCAAATAATAAATTAAACGATGTCCAATAAATTAAATATAACATGACATAGCTACTTAAATTACAAATCTTGAATTAAACAACCAATAAGTCAATACAAAAACTAATTAAAAGTAATTACATAAAGCTTTTCTTAAAATTCAAAATGTAAAAACCTAAAACCCTAAAACCCTAAAACCCTAACCCTAAACCCTAAATCCTAAAACCCTAAACCCTAAAACCCTAAAACCCTAAAACTTCAAACCTTAAACCCTAAACCTTAAACCCTAAAACCCTAAAATCCTAAACCATAAATCCTAAACCCTAAACTCTAAACCTTAAAACCCTAAACCCTAAACTCATAAACACTAAACCCTAAACCCTACACCCTAAAACCCTAAAACTTTAAACCTTAAACCCTAACCCTAAACCCTAACCCCTAACCCTTAACCCTTAACCCTAACCTATAACCCTTAACCCCTAATTTTAAGTTAATATCAAACTTCATAACTTACATAATACTTGTATAATTTTAAGAAAAGATTCAAAGTATATAGGTTGAAAACTGACAGGTTGCCTTATATCTCACTATTAGATATAACGGATCCTCCTAGGTGTAACAATGCCACGATGATGGATCTAAACGAAATACCAAATTAAATATCAAAATAATATAACATTTATTAAACCCCTAAACCCAAAACCCTTGAAACCTTAAAACCTTAAAACCTTAAAACCTTAAAACCCTAAACACTAAAACCTTAAACCTTAAACCCTAAACTCTAAACCTTAAACCTTAAACCTTAAACTCTAAACCCTAAACTATAAACTTTAAACTCTAAAACTCTAAACCCCAAACCTTAAACCTTAAACCATAAACCTTAAACCCCTAACCCCTAAACCTTAAACCCTTAAACTCTAAACCTCTAAACCCTAAACCCTAACCCCTAACCTATAACCCTTAACCCCTAATTTTAAGTTAATATCAAACTTTCATAACTTAAGATCAAACTTCATAATAACACTTGTATAATTTTAAGAAAAGGATTCAAAGTATATAGGTTGAAAACTGACGGGTTGCCTTATATCTCATCGTTAGATATAACGGATCCTCCCTAGGTGTAACAATGCCACGTATGATGGATCTTAAAGACTACATAACTTACCTAATTCTAAGATCAAATTTCATAAATTACATAAGTTGACGAATAAATTTCATAACTTATGAATTTTCCTTAAGATCAAACTTCATAACTTACATAACACTTGTATAATTTTAAAAAAAAGGATTCAAAGTATATAGGTTGGAAACTCGACGGGTTGCCTTATATCTCATCGTTAGATATAACGGATCCTCCCTAGGTGTAACAATGCCACGTATGATGGATCTTAAAGACTACATAACTTACCTAATTCTAAGATCAAATTTCATAAATTACATAAGTTGACGAATAAATTTCATAACTTACGAATTTTCCTTAAGATCAAACTTCATAACTTACATAACACTTGTATAATTTTAAAAAAAAAGGATTCAAAGTATATAGGTGGAAACTCGACGGGTTGCCTTATATCTCATCTATTAGATATAACGGATCCTCCTAGGTGTAACAATGCCACGTATGATGGATCTTAAAGACTACATAACTTATCTAATTTTAAGATCAAATTTTCATAACATTATTTACATTAATTACTAATTAACAATTTAGCCATATAATTTATTGTCAACTTTAGACTTCAACAACTACGAAATGGATAGGAGTTGGATGAAATTGTCAAGGGTAAGCAACAACTATCGAAATGGAGTAGAAACTTTTCGAATTTCGATTTCAAAATGCAAGCCAAGAGCATATGATTCTTTGCCCGTGTAAGAAGTGTTGCAATATTAAGCGGCATTATCGTGAAGTGGTCTACGAACATCTAGTTGTTGATGGCTTTGTCCGGGGTACAAAATATGGTTTTTCATGGCGAGACTACATCTAGTGGAGCATCTTCATCGATGAATCTGGGTATCCTCATAGTGCTTTCAATCGAATGTTAGTGACGATAACATGGAAAACATGTTGTGGGATGCTTTTAATATGCGCAGATGATGGTTTCGGTCATTTCCACCGACTTGGGTGCAATCGATGATCATAATTTTGGAGGAAATACTTTCACCGAAGGGAAAGAAGTGTACCGGATGAACAGCCAAATGAAGAAGCGGCGAGGTTCTACACGTTACTTGGTGAAATGAATGAAGAACTGTATGAAGGATCAAAATTTTCCAAATTGTCATTCGTGATTCGTCTTTTTCACTTGAAATGTCCTGGGTGGACCGAAAACTCGTTGATAATGTTAGAGTTTTTGCAAGAAATGTTCCGCTTGCAAAAATCCCTCGATCTTCCAAAGACATGAAGAAATTGATAAAGGATTTGGGGCTTGGATACAACAAAATTCACAGTTGCCCAAATGACTGCATATTGTATTGGGACGACCGCATAAACCAACAGTGCTATCATGTATGCGGCCAATCCCGTTGGATTAATAGGAATACAGAGGACGGTAACGAGGATGAACACAATACATAGTCAAAGAAGCGCCCATTAAGATTTTACGGTATTTTCCCCTTATACCGAGACTTCAATGGCTTTTCATGTCGTTGAAGACAGTAGAATCAATGACGTGGCACCATGATGGACGAACCGATGATGGGTTGTTAAGGCATCCTGCAGATTCTTTAGCTTGGAAATGTTTTGACTCCAAATTTCCAAGCTTTGCAAGCGATCCTGAGTGTGAGGCTTGGGCTAGCATCCGATGGATTTAACCCTTACAAACTTATGAGCACAACGATGATTTGGCCTGTGGTGCTTGTTCCTACAATTTGCCTCCATGGGTTTGCATGAAACAATATTCTTTATCTTGTCTATGATTATACGGAGAGAAAGGGCCGGGAATGATATTGACGTCTATTTGCAGCCACTTGTTGACGAGTTAAAACAACTATGGGCTGGTGTTCAGACATTTGATGCAATGAGAAAAGAGAACTTTAATTTACGTGCGGCATTAATGTGGACTATTAACGACTTTTCGGCTTATGCTAATTTATCTGGTTGAAGTACTAAGGGACGTTATGCTTGTCCGTGTTGTGCTGCGCAGACATGTTCGCAATGGTTATATAATGGGAATAAGTTTTCTTACATGGGGCATCGTTGGTGGTTATCAAAAAATCATACATTTAGATTTCAGAGTGCTCAGTTTGATGGTACTGAAGAGTTCATATCAGCTCTTTCGCAAACCGGTGGATCCGAAATATTGTTAATGTTGAAAGATATAAATTTCATTTATGGGAAGATGAATCAACCGGCAAACCCGCATAGAAATAGAAGATCTAGGGATGAATCTAATGATGAATCTGATGAAGAGGATGATCCTAATGAGGCGGACTTGTGGAAAAAAAGAAGTATTTTTTTCGAGTTGCCTTATTGAGAGCATCAGATTTTACGCCATAACCTTGATGTCATGCACATAGAGAAAAATGTCTACGAGAACATCATTGGGACTATTTTGAATGTCGATGGAAAATCAAAAGATAATCTTCAGAGTCGACTTGATTTAGTCCACATGGGAATTCGGCGTGAGCTTCATCCCGAGCACTTCCGAATATGAAATATCGATTGTCACCGCTATTTTTTCAATGTCGAAGACGAAGAAAGAAGTGTTTTGACGGTGTTGAAGGATATAAAGGTCCGGATGTGTATGCATCAAATATATCGCGATGTGTGAGTCTTAAGGATCAAGATTATATGGCTTAAAATCGCATGACTATCACATATTGATGCAAGACTTATCGCCAGTTGCTATGCGGTGTTGTATGTCAAAAAGGTGACGGCCTCAGTAATTGAACCGTCAAATATAATGAAAGGCATTTGTGGTAAAGTTTTGAATGTTCAAGAACTTGAGAGACTACAAGATCGAGCCGCATTAACTTTATGCAATCTGGAGAAGATATTCTCGCCTTCCTTCTTCACTATCATGGTGCACTTGTTAATTCATCTCCCGCGTGAAGCACTTCTTGGTGGACCCATTTTCTATCGATGGATGTATCCCATTGAAAGGTCTTACTTTATTTGCAAAATATTCATTCATTCAGCTAAATGCCTTTATTTCCAACTTTTGATAATGTGGTATATCGTGTTTAGGTTCCTTTCCAAATTGAAGTCATACTGCCGCAATAAGCGTTATCCGGAAGGATCAATTGCCGAGGGATACTTGGCAGAGGAATGTATGACTTTCTGTTCGAGGTATTTGGAAGATGTTGAAACAAGAATGAACAGACCAAGTAGAAATGCTGGGCTCACAAATCATAATTTGGCTGAAACATATTTATTTCAAAGTTTCGGAGAATCGATCGGCAGAGTCAAAATTACAGAATTAGACGATAGATCGTGGGTCCAAGCACATCGATACGTTCTTTTTCATCACGATTCAATGGAACCATTTCGGAAGTACGTTCTACAATTTGATAAATACTCATCAATTATGATTTGTTTGTCTTCTAACAAAGTAAAACCTTTTTTACCGTAGTGAATACAAAAAATATTGAGAGCTCGTTCACGATCTTGAAGATTAAATCGACGAGAAATTAATAAGTTGTTCGCAGAATCATTCCATGAATGGTTAAGCCAAATGGTATGAAATTTAAATTTTCATTGACAAGTAATAATATTTTCTCATAACATTCATAATTACTCGATTTACTTTCGACTCAATAGGTTTGGAGTTAGAATGAAGTAAATGACGACGTTAAATGGCTTTCACAAGGTCCAAATAGAATAGTTAAAGATATAGTGGCTTCCTCATCAACGGATCTGATTTAATATAAGGTATCGAGAGATTGAGGAGAACCCAAAATTGCGAAATTGTTGTTAATTCTTCGATTACAAGTTATGCTAGTGCTAGGACAAGAATCCCACGAGGGAATTTGGAATATTACGGACTTATTATCGACATCATTGAGTTGGATTATTACGACAAATGCAAAGTTGTCCTATTTCGAGGTGATTGGGCTGATGTGAATACGGCTCAGGAATTAAAAACGATCAATATGGCTTTACAATGGTGAATTTCTCTCGATTAATTCACACCGGAGAACAACTGATGGACGAGCCGTATGTTTTTTCTTCCCAAGTTAAACAAGTTTTTTACTCGAAAGATCCAACTGATGAGGGTTGGTATGTTGTACTTCGAAACACCCCTAGAGACTTCTTCGACATTGGCAGTGGAAGTAGAGATGACATAGTCGAAAGATCAGAAACTTTGCCTTTTCCAGAACAAGACTTAACTGAAAATATCCCTAGTACTAGTCAACAATTTCAATGGGTTCGTCAGGATGTGGACGAAGATATTTACGAAATATGATGTAGTAAGATTTAACGATTTATTATTTATATGTAATATTATAATTTTCATGTTGGTCATGTTATATAATTTTCATGTGTATTGCAGAAAATGCCTAGAAGACGATTACTAGATTTAAATATTGTCCATGAAACTCCAAATCCGTAAGAAGCTAATAGTAGTGAACAACAAACAATTGTTGGATCTTCTACTCTCGGGACATAGATGATGAGCCCGAGAATTTGAAAGTAATGTTAAGTTTATTTTACATGCATGTTGAATTTTATTATTGATTCATTTTTCAATTTTAATATAATAATATATCATTTTTCAAATTGAAGGTGGTGGGACGCTGCAGAGGTCGGGGACGTACCTTACTTAAAGATTTATACGACTTAGAGCCTCACGATCGTGTTAAAGTAAGGAGAAACAATGATGTTAGACTGTTGGATTTGAAGCTCATTGTTAGGAGGCTATTTGGGCATTTTAGCACGAAATCCCAATATGTTGCCCATTAACTACTTAATCATGGCATCACATGCCCGATGCCAACAAAAATCAGGCTCTCGAAAATATTAAGGTAATAAAACGTGAATGTAATTTATAATACTTTAATTTAATTTTCATTTATATTAACTTTTATACTTTTTTTCTTCAAAGCTAGATTTAATTTAGAGGTCTCGATGACTATGTTAAGAAGACATTGGGTAAAAATGGAGAGACAATAAAAGCACACTCAAAAACAATATTTTAAGAAAGACATAAGCCTCGATTTAAAAATTAAGAAATGTTCCACGGAATGTTGAGGTACCAATGGGAAGATCAAGTTAGATTTTGGAATTCAAAAAAGGAGAGGTATTACGTACATCTAAAATCGATAAATTATTTGGTTTATAGTATTTACTATATATATAATTCAAATTGCATTATGTAGGACCGTGAGCGAGTTGGAATAAGCAGATGTAAACAAAAATTCACGCATTACGGCAGTGTTCTAGAAGTTTTGCTTGTGTAGTGACGCCGAGGTATTATAATTTATTAATTCACAAATATTAATTACTTTATACTATTAAATTATATTTTTCGCTAAAATGTAGGAAACTTCGATCGTCAAAAGTTGGACGCGTTCACTTTTTGACATTACGATAGAAAGAAGGATGGATCTCCGATGACATCCAAAGTCATAAATTTTGGTATATTTACTTAATAAAATTTTATTTTTATAAATATTTCTACCATTTATTTATAATAGTTTAATTCATCGTTTATAGTTTTAAATTTATAATGTTCAATTATGTTGCATTCTTTCTTATTTATATATTTCGTTTCTAACTCTTTCGTTGATTTATTAGGAAAAACTAAAGGAGAAGAAGGCCGAGTATGAAGCTACCGCTTGATCGATAGTTCTATTAATCTTGAGGAGATTGATAATGTAATTATTATGTATGTTTTGGGTCCCGAAGGTACGACTACTCGATCGATAGTTCTGCTAATCTTTAGTATATTTTTAATAGAATTATCACTGATGTTTTTGGTCTTGAAAGGTATGGTCGGGTTCGATTTAAAGGATCTCGTGTTACCCCGACCCAATATTTTGATCCGCCCCAAAGAAGACATGCCTTCCGGGTCAATCTCTCAAGTTCAGAGGCTACAAAACCAGATAGCTCAGATGCAAGAGAGCACGGTTGAGCAGAGGCAGCAAATTGCTGATGTTCAAAGAAAATATGAAGAACTCCAGCAACAGCTTAAAGCGGATGCGTAAGCGGCACAAGCAAGGGAGGGCAACAAGAGAGAGAGGCAAGGGCAATGCGAGGGAGGCAGAGGCAAGATCGATGCTAGCAGAGCGTAACGTAAAATACGAAGAGCTCCAAGACCATCTTCAAAGATATGATGCGAGATGTTTCAAGAATCATGTAAACCGCCATCTTAGACATTTAGTTTTTCGTTGTAAGAAGTTTTGACATTATTACATTTAACATTATTGTTACAATATTTTCGTTATCATTCATTTAATTTATTAAATTTCAAGTATCATTTAGAATTAATGTATTTGGTGTGATTTTTATGCTAAATTTCTTGTTTATGCGTTGGAATTATATATCGTTATTGGTTGGTTTTAGTGCGGAGGGTATATATTGAAAAATTTTATTTTTTAAATCAGACAAATTAGCGGCGTTAGTACAAAAGTGCCGCTAAATCTCAAGAAATTTTTTGCGTTGCTTGGGAAAGCGCCATTAAAGCCCCGACTTTTAGCGGCGCTTGCTAAAGCCCCGAGACGTTTTTAGGAAAGTTACGCTAAAGCCCCGACTTTTAGCGGCGTTTTGGGAAAGCTCGCTAAAGCCTCGACTTTTAGCGCTTTTAAAAAAGCGCTAAAGGTCTCTAACTTTTAGCTTTTAAAAGAAGTTACCGCTAAAGACCATGGTTTTAATTGCTTTTATTACAAACGCTAAAAGTCGATCTTTAAGCGTTTTTTAGATAAACGCATAAAATTTTTATGTAGTATTAGCGGCGTTTTTGTGGCGCTTGAAAAGCGCCAGAATACTTTTTTTTGTGGCACTTATAAACGCCGCTAAATGCCCAAAAAATGCCGCTAGAAGTCTGTTTTGCTGTAGTGAAGCCTACCTTATCTTTTGATGGGTTTAGCATTTATAACATGCAAGCTCTTTATTTCAAGTTAATTACTAGTATAATGTATATAATGGTGGTGTGTCTCTATTCACTTATTAGTTGAATATTGATCAGTTGGTTAATATGTAAGATATTTAAAAAAAAAAACTTTTCAACAAACCACTTGCCAACCTTATCCCAATAATTAGTTTATGTGAAATTTGAATACTTAGAATGTTAATAAATTAATATTATATATGTTGAAGTAATGGGTTTCATATGATTATGAAAGGAATTTGATTTTGCAGTGTTAATTGTCATTTAGCTAGTATTACTCCAACAAAGCTAACAATTTGGATGTTGCTTCACCTCTCGAGACCTCGAAATCTATTGATACCTGCGCTCAGAATAAACAAACCATGTAACACCCCAGATTTGGGGTTAGAAGTTTTAAGATTTGTAGGTAAGGTCAGTGGCTAGAACGAACATTTGGCTTTGTTTTCTCGTTTTGATGTCAGAATGAGCCTGCTGTGCTGGTGGTCGGTTGTTTGTTAGCTTGCCTCTGAGTTTTGGGTTCGAATCCTCATGTGTGTATTTTGAAGGATTATTTATTCCTTTTATCTTAGATTTGTTTTAAGTTTGAGATATTTATTTATCACTTTGATTTATTTTATTTTTGTTTGGATAATAATAAAAAAACTCAACAAATCCACGTTTCCCTATGGTTTGAGTTCTTTGTAAACCCTTTTTTTGTTTAACTCTTTTTTTCCCCAAAAATAAATCAATTGCTTTTAATTCGTTGTTTCTTCCGTTAATTGCTATCTGTCGAGAGATTTTTTTTATGTGTATTCGATTTTTTAGCAGTGGAAGAGGTAAGTTTCATTTTTGGGTTTACATAGAATTCATTTCATTTTCTTTTACTATTAAACTGAAGTTTTTATAAATTGATATGTTAAATTGAGGTTTTTGAATCGGTTTGGAGGAGCGAATTGAATGATTCTGGTGTTTGCTATTGTGTCTAAGGTGTGTGTTCGGAAACTCTCCCTTTTCGTATCAAATTTCTGCTTTTTTTCCGTGAAATTTGACATATTTTGTGTGTTTTTGAAATTGACCAATCGGAGTGTTGATTATTGTGGAGTTCTTGAAATTCTGGGTGTTTTTGATGTATTTCTATGTTTTGTGGGTTGGGGATCGTTTTGACATCAAAGGCACGTTTTGTAGGCTATTTCAGTGTGGTTTCGTGACCATATGGGTGGCCACACGGGCATGTGCTTTTTCACACGACCGTGTTGAATTTGGGATTAGGGTTTCCGGATAGGATTAAGTGCCACAAAGCCTGGCCACACGACCGTGTGGCTGATTTGGGAAAATTAGTCGATTTTCACACGGTCATGTCCCTTGAGTACACGGGTGTGTGCGATTGGGAATTTAGGGTTTTCGGTGATTTTTGGTGCCACACGGCCTAGCTGCACGGGCATGTGTCCCACACGGGCGCGTGAGGTCTCCACATGGCCGTGTCGCCTCTTCTATTAACTTTTAGCATTTTTGGACAGTGAGTTACACGGGCTATTCACAGGGGTGTGTGCCTCCTCCACACAGGCGTGTGGGGCCTTCACACTGGCGTTTATGGCCTCCACATGGGTGTGTAGACCCCCACACGGCCGAGGCAAACAGCCCTGTGGTCCTACCTTGCCAAATTTTTGTATTTTGTTGATTTATGACCTGTTTGTGGTTTTGTGTGTTCCGACCCTTGGCTAGGTCTTAGTAAGGGTAGTCGGGACTCTATTTTGACTCAGACATATCTGTTATATGCAATCGTTGCATTAGTTAAGTAACTTATTAATGTGATATTGCCTAATGATTGAGTATCTACTTCAGTGGTTAAGTGATGTGGTTGTGTGTGACTGTCTAGAAACTATGTACATCGATTCTGTAATTGACTAACTAATTACGAGCTTCTGTGTTAGTGTTTGGTGTGCATTCTTGCATTTGCATTATGATTTTGGGTTTGAGATATGAAGAGAAGGAAGTCTGATCTGATTTGGCAGTTTCAATTGCAATACGTCTGTATAGCGATTTACCGCGTAGTATAATACTTCTGGTAGCTCACTGTATAATGTTATTTATGTGGCTTTGTTCCACATTCGTGGTGTGTAGGGTTGGATGGGCCTTTCAAGGTTTTATGTGGTGTGCAGGACCGGTTGAGCTGCTTATAGCTCATTTGTTGTGTGAATGGGGGACGAAGAGGTGTTTAGCTGGATGGGTGGGTTTTATGCTGATGCATTTGTTCTGCATTCTGCCTATCTATTTGATTGCGAGATTAACAATATATAGATCATCGTATTTAGTACTGATGTGTCTGTTCTGGTTGTGATGATTATTTTGATATCCGATTGCCATTGTGATATTTTTTATTGTGGCACTTAATTTTTGTTTTTTTGTCATTCCGAACTCACACTGAGCTTGTGTAGCTCACCCCCCTCAGTTTCCCTTTTTCAGGTGTTTTTGTATGCTATTGTTGGACTCGGCCTGTTTGGAGGTCTCAGACATACCACGTTTTATTATTGACTTTAAAAGTATTTTACATAAATTCTACATTTATAA